>ML796315.1:156025-174834 GCA_009831015.1 Picea engelmannii | reverse complement strand
TCATTAACATTAATCATTCTTTCATGCACTGGCTATGGCTTAATCCATTTCTTTCAATTTCAATGGAGTCGTTCACATAATGCCTAAATAAAATACTCCATTTTGCATATACAGAAGCAGTGAAAGCAGGGGCCGCGTCCGCCATCCCTACAGTGAGTGTTATTATTGTTAACACACAAATGAATCAGTACCAATTCAATTCAATTCAGAAACCTGATTAATATTCATATTCATGTGATTGGGCCTAGTTATTAACCGCTGGGTTGGGTTAATGTATAACGCGGGTTAATAATGTGCAGATGCTGGGAGCAAGGGCCATTCCTTGGGCACGGGCTAACCTCAACCATGCTGCACAGGCACTTATTGTCTCTACAGGTAGTTTATCAAATAAATAGATCGGATCCCCAAATGTTGTTTGATTCTCCTCAGATTCTATCAAAAAATTTATATTACAAATTTCCTGAATACATTCTCTTCATTCTCATGAATTGTAATTATGTAATGAATTGCGTGTTGTGTACTTTGATTGGAAACAGTCAGCGGTTCAGCTTATTTCATTATAGCAGACAAGACCATTCTCAAGTCTGCACGCAGAAACTCCTTCCGTGAGCAAATGGAAAATGAAGCCGAGTATTCCCCTTACTGAAAAGCAATCAGAGAATTATGTAACAAGTAGAGAGCGGAGCCAAGATAACTCTCTGTGATGTCATTTCGTCAGCCAGACAGAAACATGGATGGATGATATCGAAGGAAGGGTCATGATCTCTATATGGTCTTGTACAAATTGTCTTTTCAAACACTCGTAATTTCAAATTTATATGGGAAGGATCACTTTTACTCATGCTCATGTTCATTCTCTTTGAAGATTTATGAACCATCTTAATTTTTCAAGAGTGTATTGTTTTCCATGTAAGTCAAAATTTCAAATTTATTAATAAATTTATATATAATGTTATTTCATGATAATTCATATTGATATTAATTTGGCTATTATAAAACTTAAATTAAATTTATGATAAATAATATATAATATTATATTATTTTAATATAATATTTTAATTATGATAAAAAAAAATATTTAATTAATTAATAGGTTGAATTTTATTATCATATATATATTTTTAAACTGTTTTATCACTGAAGTATTGGCTCTCACCATGGATGTTGCTCTTCATCATGGATGTTAATCTTTATGAATGTAATTCTTTCTGCACATATTAGCAATTGTGAGAAATAATCTTAGAATCATTTCAAACTTCTTAATATTGATGATAAAAATGTTTTTTCCTTTTACTCAATATAAAATAAAAAAATAAAAAGAAAAATTAATAAATTAAAAACTAAAAAACATTACTAAGAGTAATGTAAAATCTCCTGAGAATTAGGATCCGCTGAAGCATGGCACCAATCCTAATTAGTTAGGACTGGATAGACAAAACTAAGATAAAACATGGCTTGGACTACTATTCTTGAAAGGTTATTTATACATGCATATCCATCATTGGCCCCTCTTTAAATAATCAAAGCTAATTAATAATATTGTTCTCTAAAGTTATTTATACATTTGGACCATCACTTAGCCATCTTTAAATAGTCAAAGCTATTTAATAATATTGTTTAGATCCATCACTTACTCATCTTTAAATAGTCAAAGCTATTTAATAATATTGTTTACTTAAAGATAGTCATTATTTTAATAATTATGTAAAGTGTTTTATAAATAAGTTATATTTTTTAAATTTCAAAATGATTTAGGTTTGGTGTTAAAAAAATTATAGTCAAAATCTCTATAAAATAAATTAATCAAAATTTTTACAATCAATTAAAATTATAATTTCTACTAAATATATACTAGAAGTAAGGAATTTATTGTTATTTTTCTAAGTAAGAAGTTACATTATTATGAGGTTAGTAAATAGTTAAATTATGTATGAGATAAGACTATATACTATTTAAAAGAATTAGTATTTAATTTAATATAAAATATTTATCAAATATATTTGTCAAATATATTAAAAATTTAAGGATTTAATAAAGTTTCTATAAATTTTAGACATTTTTGAAAAAAATGGCTTTATTCTATTAAAAAAAATGATACATAAAATGCAAATTATTATGTTGTTTGTTGGGCATTACAATAAAATAAATTGGATCGGGTTGATATTTGCGGGAAAAATAAAAAGAGTAGTCTAAACGTTCTATCTTTTGGGGTTTTTTTGGCCATTTTTTCCGTTTGATTTTGCCCAAAATCTGGTGATGAATGGTTGGATCTGTAGATTTGAGTGGCTAAGTTTGTATAATCCGAGTGCCCCAAGGGTTTTTCAGCACGCTGAATCCATTTATGCATTTAGAAAGACAATTTAAACAACAAAAAATAGAGATTTTATCCAAATTTACGTCGTCGGATTCTAACGAATTCCTACTAGAAAACCAAAAAAGTAGAACGTTTAGCCAACGCCAAAATAAAATGGCAAAAGGAACAAAATCTCAGGTGGGCATTCTTCCCGCGATACTCGATACCACAAGAAAGCTGAGTACACCAAGCGAAGACGACAAAATTATTTCTCTCAGATCTCATGTTATGAGTGAGTGTGTAAATAATCTCAAATCATGCGTGCGCCTATACTCTTACAGTTGGATATTCACCTAGTATACAAGGCTTATCATTTCAAAATGAACGCTCATTGGTTGAATGAACAAGATTATATTGATTTAGTTCATAAAATCTTGAAATATCTGATGTTCCTATCCGAACAGGGTTGTTAGAATAGACTGGTATGGAAATTAAGAGTCTTAAAGACTCATTCTAAACAATGGTATAAAGCTAGTCTAGAAAGGAATAATAAAAAGCTTAGGGACCTCGACACTGGTATTAAGGACTCGATCATGCATCTGATGGGTGATTCTACCAGTACAGATGAAGGAAAGATACTAATGCAGAGGGAACTTGAAAGAAATAAGATTCTGAGAGGAACAAAAGAACAATGGAGACTTCGCAACAGAGCAATTTGGTTGTCAAGTGGGGACAACAATACAATTTTTTTTCATGATTTCGCTAGTTTCAACAGGTCCAGGAAACATGTCTGGGAAATCACTGATGGTAATCGCGATATATTCTCAGAGCATGGGGGCCATTAAGGAGGCAACAAATCAATACATTAAAGAATTTTATAAAGCATAGGAGTCTATGAACACAACAGAACAAGTCAAGATAGTGGGGTTATACCCCAAGATGTTAGGGGATGATGATACACGTACACTCTTCAACCCTGTTACATTGGAAGAATTAAAACATGTACTATTCAAATTAAAAAAAGCAAAGAGTCATGGGCTGGATGGCTGGAATTCTGAGTTTTCCACTTTCTTTTTTGATATAGTTGGTAAAGATCTTCTCGATATGGTGGAGGAAACGAGAAGGATGGGATCTATTGTGGGAAACCTCAATTCAACTTTTTTGACTTTGATCCTGAAGGCTAATAAACCATCGGCCTTTGATGATTTTCACCCGATTTCTTTGTGCAATTTGTGCTACAAAGTAATATAAAAAATTATCTCTAACCGGATCAAGCCGATCCTCTCAAATTCTCTTTTTGCTGAACAATTAGGGTTCTTGGAAGGCAGGAGGATCCAAGATGCTATTGGAACGACACACGAAAGTTTACACAGTATAAAGAAGAAAAATTTTAAAGCCATGGTTTTAAAACTGGACCTAAGGAAAGCGTACGATTGTATCGATTGGAATTTCTTAAGACTTATCCTTATAATTGTAGGGTTTGGGCTCCAGATGACCAACCAGATCATGGCCTATGTGACATCGTCTTCCTTTGTTGATATGATTAATGGTGAAGCCACATATTTCTTTAGAAGTGGTAGGGGACTGTGCCAAGGGTGTCCTCTTTGAAAGTTTTCCACTAGTATAGTAGATAGGGTAATCCATTCCTTTTTTTTCGAGCCATGTCAATATGTCTCCAATGGCTATTCTCAATGCATCCACATGTACATGAAATATTTTGTTCCAATATGAAAATATTGATATAGGTGCCTTTATGATTTAATCCACATGTATATGAAATATTTTGTTGCATTATGAAAATCTTGATATAGGTGCCTTTATGATTTAATTTTTGAGTTATTCAAACCCTTTTTGGCATTCTAGTGTCCACTAAAATGTTGTTTCCTTCTTTAATTGTCTCTTCGATGGGTGGGCTAGTTTAGCATACCCCTTTAAAATTTTCATGTAGTATCATGTATGTCCTAAAAAATACTTGACCTTCGAGGGAATCGTTGGTGGCTCCAAGTCTTTAATTACTTTCACATTATTTGGGTCCACGATTATCTCTTCTTTTGAGACTATATGTCTGAGAAATTTCCCAATGGGATGAAAAAATTGACAGTTTTATGGGTTCAAAGAGTCTCCTTCCTGGCATATGTTCAACATCATTCTCATGTCTACCACATGGTTGTTTAGACATCCAAATAACGCTTAATTATATCGATAGACCTCCATGTATTTTTGTGAATAGAGTTCTTGAAAATATCCATATGATCCCCGAAAAGCATGTTGGTGCATTGACTAAACCAAAAGGATTCCTCTTATATGCAAAACGCCCCCATTTTTTTGCAAATGAGGTCAAGTCATGGTCTTTTTCTTTGATAAATACTTGGTTGTAACTTGAGTACTCATCTAGGAATGAGTAGATTTCGTTTCTTTTTTCTTCTTCTGAAATTTATTCTAAAAAGGGTGTTGGAAAAAGTCTTTAATTATTACCTGGTTTTGGCCACGAAAATGGATTGCGTACATTCACTTTCTTCCCATTCATAAATGACTCCTCCTTTTAAAAATTTCTTCAACTCTTTTTGTATTTTTTTCCTTCTATCTTAATTTTTTTGTCATTCAGTTAGTCTAGTTCAATCTTTAAATCTCCAAATTCTTTAAGTATCCCTTTCAAGTTAAATCTTTAAATCTCCAAATTCTTTAGGTATCCCTTTCAAGTTACTATAGTTATATGCAAATAAATATATAAATTATTTTAATAATGCAATCACTTTTTCTATTGTCTTATCATCCCAACAATTTCCCATTTCTAGATATCAAGGTTCTTCCCTTTCATGATATGTACCCTTCATGATATCAAGGTTCTTCCCTTTCATGATATGTATCTATTATTCCCTTTCTTTAGTTGATATTTTTAATACCATTTGTTCATTGTGTTGAGAATTATGTTCTCTAATAAATTGATGCATCTTTGTTAATATGGTCTATAGGGTGGGGTTTTTATTAGTTGGTCCTTTATCTAAATCTTCTTGGAATTTATACCAGAAAGTATTCTAGTTTGTTACCTCCCTTGTCTTTTCCTGGTAACAATATCACTTGTATGCAAACTTGCCAATGAATCTTGGTAGGATATGGCTTGATATCTCATCAAGAGTCCCATAACCATGTATCTGATTTTACTTAATATGCATTATTCTTCATACGTGATGCAATCTATTGGCCCCATAATATCCACAATATTTTTAGCCTTTTTCATTTGGAATAGACATATGAATAGTGTTATTATATGTTTCCATGTCATATCGGATCATGTTGAAAAATGTGTGGACCCTCATTGGAAGTGTACCATTCCAATTTTACAAGGAAATTACTATATCATTTCTCCATCCAACAAAAAATTATTTTCTTCTCAAATTTCCTTTCTTGACTTGCTTAGACGGATTCTCCCCATCCTCATATTTCTTCATTGTTTCAATAGCTTCAATTTGAATATGTTCTTGATATATCTTGGGTATGCTTTGTGTTTTTCCTAAGCTCATTATTGTAGGAATTCATCAGATTAGTCCCTCGATGAGACTTCCATGGGTAGCATGTTGTATTCATTGAGATTCTTTCCATCTTCCTTGCTCATCATAGATAGATTCTATAAATTTGGGTGTGGTCTTGATGGTTCATCCTCGTTTATTATAGCATATGTGTTCACTTCTAAAACTTTCTTTGTCTTATCAAGAGGGACAATAACTTTTCCTTTTCCTTTTTGGAACATGAGAGCTTATTTATTACAACAATTGTGCCTCTCATGGCATAGTTTTGGGGCCTAAAACATAATACATTGTATGATTCCCCGGGTAACTTTAGTATCTCAAATGTCAAACATGTCTTGATGCCATAGGCATTGGTTTTTACCATTGTCTTGATAGTTGTTGGTTGCACTTTGCAATGCCTATCCGAGAACAACGGACAAATGTGCAGGTGAAAGATCAACATAGCTACTACAATAGAAGGACCGAGACAGTCAGAGCAACACGGGTAGGCCCAACATGGCATCCGGACAACCCATAGAGATCTGGGAAGGTGCCCCGGGAAGTGGGCAAGCACATCAGGATGTAGGCTGAGATAGATGGGCAACGCCTAGAAAGGGCTCGGGCAACCCAGAAAATAGTCGAGCAACATGTAGAAAAGTTTGGGCAACAAGCAAAGGCTTCGAGAAACCCCAGGAATTGTGCAGAAAAGTTCGGGCAATGAACAAAGATCCCAGAAAGGCTGTTGGTAGCCTCAGACAACTTTGGGCAGTAGATATGGGCAGCAGGAAACCAATCTGGGTAGCAGGCAGCAGGTCTGAGCAATAGACAAATATTCGAGCAGTAGGTTTGGGCAGTAGGCAGCAGGTCCGAGCAATAGACAAAGATTCAAGCAGTAGGTCTAGGAAGCAGGAAGAGAAATCCCGAACAAAGGTCCAAGCAAATAGCTAAGGAGGCAGATGATAGTGGCCAACCTCAAGTTTGTTTGAGTCATCACATCACTTTGGAGAAATGAAAGACTTTTGCTCAAGTGCTTGGGTCACAAAGGATTGTGACTCAAGGGGATCTCATATGGGTGAAGGAAGAATTTCATCCAGAGATTAGGGGATGACATATCTATCGATGAGCATGACAGAGAACAAGGAGCAAGTAGCTCCGAAGGTTTATATGTTCAGAGGGAGTCAAAATTTAGGTTCAAGGGGGAAGGAGAAGCCTTCCAAGTCTGTCAAGGAGGAATCATGTACAAGATGTCCATGTAGGATGCTCAGAAGTAGGAGGCTTCTAGGAGCATATGCAACAATTCTTCAAGGACATGTCCGAGTGAGATGGTAGGGATCACTTTTGTTTCAGAGGGAACAACCAATCAGATGGATTGGAGAGTATTCATGGTAGCATATATGATTACGAAGACCTAATCACCTCCAGGTGGTAGAAGTACCTTCCTCGCTAAGGAGTGTTGATGTTTTTAGTAGCATCACATAGATACTTCCACATCCGTTCATGTCAACACGCGGGAGTCATCCTTATTACCTCTCATAAGCTTAGGAGATTCACTTTATTTAAGTGAATGTACTTTTGTAATAATGTGAGTTTAATTTAATTAAATTCCTAAGTATTTGGTATTAGTAATTAAATTAAATTCTAACCGTGAGATCTAAAGTGAACATGAGATTAGATCTCAGTCGTTGATCACTTTAGAAGATATAGGGTTTTAAACTTAGGGTAAACTCAAGGTTATAAAAGACAACCTATGTGAGAGGATGAGACACAATGATGGTACACAAAGAGTGAGTGAGTACTCAGGTGTGTAGGGGGGTCGAGGAAAGGGTGCAGGGGGGCAACAAGGGACGTAACAACTAGGAAGATCGAATGACTGATCTTGGGTAATAGGCTAGGCTATTTGATACATTTGTGTTGTCTCATAAGGGCCATTATTTCAGGATGGAAGCCCTAATTTTATTTAATAAAATCATCACAATTCTTGTTTTCCCTTCGATATTTTTCTAGGGGTAATTTCCCTGAAGATCTTGTGCAATGTGTTTTGGTTTCCTGAATTTGCTCCTATTGATTTAATTGTTTCATTGATAACTTAACTGTAATATTATTCATTAAAATCAATTTTTACTTGGAATTAGTAACCTAATACCAATTTCATCAAATCAACATAAATAACATGTATTCACTTAAAAAATTATGAAGATTAGTTGCGGTGATTAGCTGATGTTGGCTCCAACCGTTTTAAACCATTTCAANACTTATCATTGACTATTTGAACAAAGCGTGGCTTTGCATCCCCGGCCTCTAGGTGTTGTCTCTCCTGAGGAGTCGGTTCTCATTCTCTCTATTTCTTAAGTTGGTATTAGAGCGCTGACCAGATCGCTGCTTCTTGTTGGGAAATCACTGTTGGTGTGCCCAGATCAGTTCTCTATTGTGAGGAGCATTCTTGCCGAGAAGGAGAGAATCGATCGCTCTTGTGGAGAGGCAGATCGCTGTCTAGAGACATATAGCTCATCACCGAAGGCCCTCCAACATCCTGGAGAGGCGGATCGTTGTTGACCATACCTGTCAGAGTGGATCACTAGTTTCGAACGTTGAATGTTGTCCAGCAGAGGCGACGTCGATACCTGTGTCAAGTGCACGCATCTTCGGGGTTCGCGTGGCAGGAGAAAGTGGAATAACATCCAATTCCGCCCATCCTCACGCATTTCACTCTTCTATATTGTATAGGAACAAAGCCGTGAGTCGCTATATGTTGCAGAGAGCGTGACTAGAATCATTGTGCGAGTCGCTGAGATTGTTTATTGGAACTTGGATTAGAAATTTCCAAATTATTGGAATTTGGATTTTGTTGAGACTGCTCGTGATTAAAGAGGCATGAAGGAACAAGAGAATCGTTAAACTCCAAGAAGGCGCAAGACAAGGGATCATTAATTATTGAAAGATTCGTTAAACTCAATACTACTGTTTTTTTAGGATACGTGAAGGTGCACATTTTTCTTTAAAAGAAATTTTTTAGGCCCGTTTTTATTTGGAAGTGATATATGTATTTTTTTTCAAAAATGATATATATATTTCTATTGCCAGAGCTTTTTTATTGATGCATGCCATCAAGATAGAGACATAAGTATTGGAGTTTTCCCGAATGCCTTGCAACATATTAAAGAATTATTTTATGTGCCCTTGTTGATATAGCATCACCCGCGCAGACTGCCACACAAAAGGGAAGGTTATATGATCACTGCTTTGGAGAGGAGTTTGCTGCATAAAAGAGTTTGCAAGGATGGTGAATCCACTTGCTGAAACTTACCTCAATAAAGCCAATAAATTGGATGGCTCAAATTTCGTAAATTGGAAATTCAAAATGAAAACCATGATGAAAGGTTATGGTGTATGGACGATCACGAAAGGAGATGAAGAGCGACTCGATGCGACTCTAGGTGTGACAATGGTAGCAATCTTAGATTGGGATAAGAGGGAGAACAAAGTCAAGATATTGTTGAGAATGTCAATTAAATATAGCATAATTCTGCATAAGTACTTATATTATCAGACTAATAATACAAATCACATTCTTTTCCTAAAGAGTAAATTGTTAAGTATTAAAATGGATATAAATGAATCTGTTAGTACTTTTCTTGGGCGAATTAAAGACATGAAATATAAATTGATAGATATAGGAGAAAAAGTGTCATCACAAATTCCCTAAATGGAATGCTAGAGGACTATCAAATGTTTATAACAGGCCTTGCAACGAGGGAGAAAGATCATACTTTTGAGGAACTGACATGTATATTGTTGCAAGAGGAAGAGAGGCGCACGAATTTGAAGCCTTATAATTCAGACTTAACACTATGGACAAAGAAGAGATTCCCTAAAGGGAAACCACAAGAAGGAGGCAGAGGAGGAAGTTCATTTAAGAGGAAGTCATATCCAAAGCCAAATAAAGGTATGTCATCGAATAGAAATGAACCTAAGTGCTTCTATTGTGGTAGGACTAGGCATATTGCCAGATAATGTCATAAGAAGAAAAATGATGATGAGGCTAGGCATACAAATAGAAAACATTCAGGGCACTTTGCAGACGAAAACCTGAATATTGATTCAAAAGATCTCAAATTGTTTGTGTCTAATGTTGCACTGTCTGTTGAAACTTATGATGTTGATACATGTTACATGTTTTTTTTTATTCTGGAGCTTCAATTCACATGACATGTAATAAGAATTGGTATATAAACTTTAAATAACACATAATGGTGCCCATATTTATCTTGGAGATGATTGTTCTTATCAGATCAAGGGATATGGAGATATTCCACTAACACTTCTGAATGGATATGGAGATATTCCAGTAACACTTCTGAATGGTACTATCAGACACATAAACTTGATTTCTGTGTCCACAATTACAGATCAAAATTTGAAGGTTGAATTCTTTAAGACACATTGTATAGTGAAGGACTCTGTACAAACTTGATGTCACGAGCAAGAATAATCAAGCATTGACTTCTGCAACTATGCCTACAGAAACTCTTTGGCACCAAAGGTATGGTCACATTAATTATCATGATTTGTTGTTATTACAAAAAAAAGTATGGTTGAAGGACTCCCTATGTTGAAGAATGAGTATGTTTCTTGTGAAGGTTGTGCATTAGGAAAGATGCACAGAGATGAATTCCCCTCTAATCCTGATAGGAGAAAAATAGATATATTAGAACTTATACATACTGATGTTTGTGGACCAATGAAGACAAGGTCATTAGGTGGTGTTTATTATTTTTTGTTATTTATTGATGACTGCACAAGATACAGATGGGTTTATTTCCCTAGGAAAAAGAGTGGTTTTTTTGAATACTTTAAGGAATTTAAAAACATGGTGGAGAAGCAAACACGAAAACCCATCAAAATTGTCGGCTCAGATCAAGGGGGAGAGTACAGATTGGGGAACTTCATCAAATATTGCAAAGATCATGGAATAGTACAACAATTTACAGTACCCCACACTCCACAACAGAACAGAGTTGCAGGAAGGAAAAATAGAACTTTGGTGGAGTGTGCATGAAGTGTGATGAAAGGTAAGAATCTCTCAAATGCCTTTTGGGCTGAGGCCATTAGCACTATCATTTATTTAAAGAATAGAATTCCAACAAGGTGTCTTGATCATAAAACTCCTTTCGAAGCCTTTTATGATTCTAAACCAGCAGTCAATAATTTGAGGACATTTGGGTGTAAGGCCTTTGCACATATTCCAAAGGAAAACAGAAAGAAGCTTGATGCTAAAGCTATCAAATGTATTTTTATAGGGGTTCATAATTTAAAGCATATAAACTGTTTGATCCATCTACTCATAAAGTGTTTGCAAGTGGAGATGTAATTTTCCATGAACATGCAGAAGGAAACAATAAAGACAACAGTCATGAAGGATGGAATGTACTTCTTGAAGATGAAGAGGTCAAAGAAGAGAAGAACCAACAAGAAAATACACCCAGTGACATGGATACATCCAGCAGTGAAGAAGAATCTTCACAAAACGGAGAAGAAGTCACAAACGAATTGAGAAGATCTTCATGACAGGTTCGTCCACCTGAAAAGTATAAAGATTATGCTCTAATGAGTAATATTTCAAATGTCATAGAACCCATGAGTTTTAATGAAGCTAATGAACATGAAGAGTGGAGAAAAGCAACGGAGGAAGAATATGACTCTATAATGAAAAACAAAACTTGGGAATTGACTGAATTGCCTAAAGATAAAAAGCCCATAGGATGTAAATGGATATACAAACCTAAATTCAAAGCAGATGGTAGTATAGATAAATATAAAGTCAAATTGGTGGAAAAAGGGTATTCACAGAAAGAGGGCATTGATTATGCAGAAACATTTGCACCAATAGCTAAATTAAACATTATAAGAATGTTAATTGCACTAGCTACAAAGTACCATTGGAAACTTCACCAATTAGATGTAAAATATTCTTTTCTGAATGGTGAGTTAAAGGAGGAGGTTTACCTTACTCAACCAGAGGGGTTTGTGAAAAGTGGTTAGGAACATTTAGTGTATGAATTAAAGAAAGCATTGTATGGACTGAAACAGACACCTAGGTCATGGTATGAGAAGATAGATTCCTTCTTTCTTTAGCGGGGTTTTATGAGGAGCAAAAATGATCCAAATTTGTATACCAAGTTTGATGAAAATGAGCATGTTGTATTGATTTCCTTATATGTTGATGATTTAATTATTATAAGAAATCATAAAAAATGATCCAAATTTGTATACCAAGTTTGATGAAAATGAGCATGGTGTATTGATTTCCATATATGTTGATGATTTAATTATTATAAGAAATTCATAAAAATTGATTAGTGGAATTAAAAAGTAGATGTCACAGGTATTTGAAATGAAATATCTTGGTGAGTTACATTACTGCCTTGGTCCTGAAGTCTGGAGAAATGTTGGTCAAACCTTTGTGTCTCAAGGTAAATATGTCAGAGAAGTACTTAAAAAGTTTAAAATGGATTAGTGTAAAGTTTCTTATGTTCCAATGCATTAGAACACAAAAGTTTACTGTGATGATGGTTCGAAGGAGATAAATGATACAGTGTATAGAAAAATGGTGGGAAGCTTGAACTATCTCACTACAACCAGACCTGATATAGCATACTCTGTTAATGTGTTAAGTCAGTTTATGGCTAAACCTCTAGAAAGCAATTGGAATGCAACAAAAGGGGTACTCAAGTATCTCAAAGGCACAATTGATTATGGTATTAAATATATTAATTCATTCGATGTTGAGTTGACATGTTACTTAGATTCAAACTGGGCTGGCAATCCAAATGATTGAAGATCTACTACAGGTTATGCCTTTGGCATTGGATCCATGATTGTTTCATGGAGCAATAAGAAACAACCTACTCTATCTTTGTCATCCATTGAAGCAGAATATAAAGCATTGTGTGCAGCAACTTGTGAAGTTGTTTGGTTGAGAAGACTACTTCAAGATGTTGGAGAAGAACAAAGGAAAGCTACCATAATCAAATGTGATAATCAGAGCTCAATGAAGTTGGCAAATAATTGAGTTTATCATTCAAGGACAAAGCATGTTGATACTTAGTTCCATTTTGTTCGAGAAAAGATGCAGTCTAATGACATTGCTTTAATGTATTGTAATACTAGTGAAAATGTTGTTGATATTTTCACGAAACCTCTTGGGAAGATAAAATTCAAACCATTTAGAGAGATGTTAGATATGGATGTCAATCCTTTCTCCATTAAAAATAAGACTTAGAAATAATGGAGATTAGTTGCGGTAATTAGTTGAAATTGACTCCAAGTGTTTTAAAGTGTTTCAAACATAATGTCATCATATATATATATATATATATTACTTATCATTGATTATTTAAAGGAAACGTGGTTTTACTTTCCCAACCTCTAGGTACTTAAGGAGTCTCTCTATTTCTTTAAGTTATTCTTCATCCAAACCATCAACTTTTCATGACACTACTACCTACTCCTATATCTCTCTCTTATATATTCTATTGGATTGGGGTTATCCCAATAACCAAGTAAGGCCATCCTTTATTCTACTTTATCCAACAAGTATTACTTTTTTATCGGCTATAAACGAAAATCCTTATCATATTTCATGGAAAATTCATAACATTTAAAAAACAAAAATATTTTAGAAATTAAAATTAAAAAAAAAATACTTTCCCGAAAACATACTAAATATAAAGTTTATTTTAAACATACAATTTTTTTAATTTTTTTAATTCATTATTTTTATTTTATTAACATGTACAAATTTATTTATTTATTGTTGAACTCAATAATATTGTTCTATATGTGAAAATATCGAAGTTTTATTCATTTACAACCTTGTCATTTAGATTAGTTATTAAAAAAAAAAGAAAAATATCATAAAAAATTCTAAGTTATATATATATAGATTAATTATTAAAAAAAGGCAAAATATCATAAAAATTCAAAGCTGTATATATATATATATATATAAAATCGAGATTAGAAATTTAAATGTTTTAAATTTTTGACCCTTTTAGATAATCATCACAAAATTACTTAATTATCATGAAATAACAAATTTTTATTACTTAAATTACATTTTTGATATATATATATATATATTTTCAATGATTTGAAAAAAAATAAAAAATAAATAAAAAACATAAAACGTTTACAATACACAAATTAATAAACCCGAAACATACGAAACGGACACCTATTTCTCTGTCGGTCAATCTGATTCTTCACTCACATTTTTTGACAAAACACTTTATTGTTCTCCAACAACTCGCGCGACAAACAGTAGGAAAGCGGGTTTACTACACGCGAAAAATCCAAATCCGAATCTGAAACCAAACCCAAACCCGGGGGCATGAACTACTTCTGAATCTACCGGCAGCTATTGGGAAAAGTTCCGCCATCAAATGAAAAAATGTGCATTTGATTTTGTGGTTGGACAGAGATTTGATAAAATGTGCATTTGATTTTGTTGTTGAATGGAGATTTGATGGAGAAGCAGTACACAGAAAGGAGGAGTCAGGACCGACAATCCTCCATACTCAATCCCTACGGCGCTGGACACGGTTTTCTCTCTCTTTCTGAAACCACAAATTCCCCACCCCGTAAATCCATGTTATGCTTACTACACCTCTACCTACCTCTTGACAGCGATTGTTAAATATATTGTACCCTCAACAGTATGACCGTACACTGCCAGCTGTACTGGACAGTTGTACTTTCTATTTTTGTCTTGCTTGAGCATATATAGCTCAACCATCTAACATTGTAAAAAAGGTTCTTCAGTTCTGTTCTGTACTTCTTCATACATTTGAATATACTATTCTTTTCTCTCTGCATTTCTCTGTCCTTCACAATTTATCAGCGATTACCCATTGATTTCACTCTCTCTTTCTTTTTTTCTATATATACCACCAGAGTGTTTGAGTTTCCGGTATCGAGCTTTTAGTTTCATAAATTTTTCTTTGATCTCAAGTAGTGAGTTGAGGGGATTATTATAGCTCAGCGGACGAGGAGATGACGAGTGCAAATCAACAGGCTGACCTGAAAATTCTGAGAGCAAAGCAGTGCTCCAAGGGTAATCTCGTCTCTCTCACTCAGTCATTAACATTAATCATTCTTTCATGCACTGGCTATGGCTAAATGCATTTCTTTCAATTTCAATGGAGTCGTTCACATAATGCCTAAATAAAATACTCCATTTTGCATATACAAAAGCAGTGAAAGCAGGGGCCAAGGCAGCTGCAATTGCATGCGTAGCGTCCGCCATCCCTATAGTGAGTCTTATTATTGTTAACACACCAATGAATCAGTACCAATTCAATTCAATTCAGAAACCTGATTAATGTTCATATTCATGTGATTGGGCCTAGTTATTAACCACTGGGTTGGGTTAATGTATAACGCGGTTTAATAATGTGCAGATGCTGGGAGCAAGGGCCATTCCTTGGGCACGGGCTAACCTCAACCATGTTGCACAGGCACTTATTGTCTCTACAGGTAGTTTATCAAATAAATAGATAGGATCCCCAAATGTTAAGTTGTAGTTGCTTGATTCTCCTCAAATTCTATCAAAATTTTTACATTACAAATTTGCAGAATACATTCTCTTCATTCTCATGAATTGTAATTATGTAATGAATTGTGTGTTGTGTACTTTGATTGGAAATAGTCAGCGGTTCATCTTATTTCATTGTAGCAGACAAGACCATTCTCAAGTCTGCACATAGAAACTCCTTCCATGAGCAAATTGAAAATGAAGCCAAGTATTCCCCTTTCTGAACGCGAGCAGAGAATTATGTAACAAGTAACAAATCTATGTGATCTCATGTAGTCGGCCAGACAGTCATAATGGGTAAACACGGATGGATGTTGGAACATCAAAGCATGCGTCACGATCTTTATATAATAGCTAGCTGTATGATCTTGTACAAATTTTCTTTTCAAAACTTTTGACTTTAGTTAGTTGTTGTAACAAATGGTTTTTTAGTTGGAATCTGGTCATATAAATTTACAAGAATCACTATTTTTTGTTGTTTATAATTCATTTCTGAATGTAGATATAGATTCAGCATGCTGAAAAACTCCCATGACACTTGGATTATATCTCCCAAAAAAATCTTCATTACACTAATTACATTTTAAAATTTATATAATTTCAAATTTATATGGTGGAATGATCACTTTTAGTTCATGTTAATTCTTTTTAAAATTTATAAACAATCTTAATTTTTTTTATTTTTTAAATGTATAAATGGATTTAGTATGCTGAAAAACTCCCAAGGCCTTAAAATTATACAAACTTAGTCACTCAAATCTTCACACCCAAACATTCCTCACTACTAGATTTTGAACAAATAAAAAAAACTAAAATAAACTAAAAATATAAATTTATAACAAATTTATATATGATGTTATTTCCATTCATATTCATATTAATTTAGTTATTATAAATCTAAATAATAAATAATATAAATATTATATATTTTAATTATGATAAAAAATAAAAAAATAAATAATTAATTAAAAATAATATATATATAATCAAATCACAATAAAATAAAATAAAATATAATGTTAATTATAAATAACATTTCAAAATCTCAAAGCATATATATTTAACATTATAAATAACATTTAAAAATCTCAAATCCTATATAAAATCTCAAATCCTATATATATTTATATAATGTTAATTATAAATAACATTTCAAAATCTCAAAGCCTATACATTTATATATTTTACACATTTTAACTTATAAACATTAATCTTTAATTTGTTAAGTGTTATATTTATTTGCAATATTTATATTTTATTTATCATATGCATTTATATATTTTACACATTTTAACTTATAAACATTAATTTTTAGTTTGTTAAGTGTTATATTTATTTGCTATATTTATATCTTATTTATCATATAGTTAAATTTAGATTGATCAATGGATATATAAAATTAATTTTGATCATCTTTGTAGATAAATTGATATATTTTATTCATCTTGTTATGTGAATTAATTCATATATCAATTTACTAGTTAATTAGTTTCAAAATCTCAAAATCTATATATTTATATATTTTACACATTTTAACTTATAAACATATTTTACACATTTTAACTTATTAACATTATTATTTAGTTGGTTAATTGTTATATTTATTTAAAATATTTATATTTTATTTATCATATAGTTAAATTTAACAATGGATACATAAAATTAAAATTAATTATGATCATATTTTTATATAAATTGATCCATATATCAATTGAAGTGTTATTTTTATGTAAATTGATATATTTTGATCATCTTTTTATATAAATTGATCCATATATCAATTGACTTGTTAATTGATTTTAGATGGATGACACAAATTCTTATTTATAAAGTATAAATTGATCCATATATTAATTAAATTGATCCATATATCAATTGACTTGTTAATTGATTTTAGATGGATGACACAAATTCTTATTTATAAAGTATAAATTGATCCATATATTAATTGAGTTGTTAATTGGTTTTAAATGGATGACACAAATTCTTATTTATAAAAATAGATGATGATTAAATATGACTACATCTCAAGAATAAACTAAAATTCTCACAATTTGATAAATGTTGAGTAGATTAAAAATCAAATTTGACCAAACCTTGTATAGTGACATTTCAAGTGGCATGCTTAAATGCTCATGGATTAAACTAGGTATGTACCAAAACTATATTGTAATGTGCCAACGTTGATATGCACTTGTTTTCATATTGTTTATGCTAAAAATTTATGTTTGAGCTTCTGAATTCTACTATTGCCAAATTTTATTAATGTGAACAATTTTTATTAATATTTTTAATACTCCTCTAAAACAGAAATTGCATTCTTGTAATTGAATATAGTATTCTTGTTATTAAATATTGTGCACCTTAATGTGTTTGATTCTTATGTAATAAAATGCAATTTTTGTCAAGTAATTAAATAATTTTTTGGTTGTCAAATACAACAAATATTATAAGTAGTTAATTTTATTTATAGTGAAACTCTCTTGTATGTTGTATTATGGATATGTGTAAGTTAATGATGGTCTTTCATGATATCTTAGTGGTAATGTAAATATGGAAAAATAACAATCTCTTATCTTGGAGGGATTATTCAAGGTATTTTTACATTGAATTTGAATATGGTGTAAAAAGATGAAACTTAAGAAATTAAATTAAATTTTCAAATTTACACTTTTATTCATAGAAATTATGAATAAATATGTGAAATTTGATTTTTATGTAGGTGTTGAGTATCTTACAGATGAAATTTCATTCCAAAAACTTATATAATTGTAGAGAACTAGTTTTTCTAATGCAGTGTATTTTTTGGAAATTTATAATATTAATTATATATATATATTAAATGTATGAAAGTCAATAAGTCATTGAAATTACAAGAATTTTTATTTATTTTTAGATAGTAGATACACGTCTCTTCTAGTGCAGCATATAACTCATCTTTCTTAAAAATGGTTAATCCCACAAAAAGTTATAACATAAATAAAAGAGGTATGCATTCTATGATTTTATATATGCAAAGAGAAAAATAGATTATTGATAGTAAAAAATATATATATATTATAACTATATATTTGGAATCTGCATAGCGACTATAGTTTCATTGACAACTGATTTTTGTAGCCTATATAAAAATAACGTCAAAAACAAAGATATAGAGAAGTATTCATGAAAATGGAGGTTTTTATCTATTTGCAAACTGAATCACTAGGTACCAAATCAACAAAAATGTATGCTAGAGTTGTCACTCCCACCCAAAAAAAATTGAATTCAAAAGAACACGCACACATTCCTAAAGCGTGCACATTTCTAAAATCCGTGCATGTTCCTAAAATGTGCACGTGTGATTAGGAAAAGGAATGCATACACGTTCATGTTAACACTAAATAAGTCTCTCTCTCTCTTTCTCTCTTTACCCCCC
>ML796315.1:67253-138287 GCA_009831015.1 Picea engelmannii | reverse complement strand
TGTGTGTGTTGAATTCTGAAAGGCCGAAACATCCTCTGTCTGAGCGTCGAGCCTATGTGTGGAGCCAATCCGTGAGACCATCCGCCATTGTTAAACCTGTTGGATAGCTCGTGTTTGTTTTCCCCATGGGTTGTTGTGACCACGCAGTATTGGACTGCGTGAGTCTTGTTGGCCTGTGAGCGACTCCTCCAGGTGAGAGAGTGCGCAGAGGGAGGAAAGAACTCTTGGAAGGAACCCTGTAGCTGCCATAGAGCCGGAGACTTCTGGTCCGGTCTGTTCCTGTAACCCAAGGTAAGGGAGACTGGCAGCCGAATGACTGTCCAGGTGACAGAGAAGGTGCACTCTCTTGGGGTGGAACAGGCATGTGGGGAATGAGGGTCTGTGGGCAGTGAGCGAGGGAGATTCTTGGGAGAGATTTCTTCCTGGTGGTTGTGTATGACTGAATTCCCTGTAACCTCAGCCTGAGTCGGGATTCCTTGCCCTGGGGTGGAGTTGAGTCCCAGCTCGGGGGTGACCCACTGTTGAGTTGAGGAGCAGTGCGGTCTACGGCTGGGAGGTTCGTGGGAGGCTTGCATTTGGTTGGTGGATTTCTTCACTGACAGCAGATAAGTATCTGACTATGTTTTATCACATTTGCATGACTCTTCTGGATATGTTATCATGTTTTCCGCTGTGTAAATGAATTACTGTTGAATGCTATGGCTTGTTTAAATGTAGCAGTAACTTATATATTTTACTCTGAGATTTAAGTGTGTTTAATTGTTTAAATGCATGTGCTTATAATGTCTGTACGAATTATGTATAAAACCCATGTATAGAATGGTAACTGAGAGGTTTGAAAACCTCGGCAGTGAAAAAGGTGCACTACAATGGCGGGCCCAAAAAATGTTGTTTAGGGCCTCAAAATGGCCATGGAAGTTTAGGCCCTGAAAAACTAGAAAAAAGCTACCAAGATGAAAATTGTAACTGCCAAGATGAAATTTGTATGTGAGCTAGTTGGAAGAGGTGGGAGGCCACCGATATCCACCTCAATCAATCCTTCCTCCTTAGAAAGCAATGGTCTCCATTGCAATGAGTTCCCCCATAAGATGAGGAAATTTCTGTTGAATTTGGCCACGGGTGATCCACTTGCCTTGGTGCAAGAGTTGCCTCGCTTTGACAACACGATAAAGATGAAGCTTCTATTGGTGAGTTCCATTGACCTGTGTGTCCACAATATGATTGGTGGATGTTTGTTCCATGTAGCCAGGGTTGAGCTTTGTCGGTGTCAACTGTTATGTTATCTTTGAGGTGTCCAATAAGGGTGGAAAGTATGGTTGAAGAAGGTCCACATTAAACATTGGGTGCAAGCCAAGGAAGGGGGTAATGTTGAGTTCAAAAGAATTGTCACCCACAACTTTGGTGATGGTGTAAGTTTCATAACATAGTAGACGAAGCTTTCGAAGGGATCTTGTAAGGCATTCTTTCTACAAGTGCAACCAAACTATATCTCCCACCCGAAACTTGTGTGTCACCCGATGTTGATCATGGCGTTGCTTGTACTTGGCATTGGACTTATGAAAAATATACTAAACTTGTTGGTAGATGTGTTGTAGTTTTTCAATGAACCTAGTGGCTTTTTCGGCTTCGGTTTTTGCATGGGACGATTCAACCTATGTGGATGAAAGGGGTAGTGCAACATCTATGGGATCCAATGGTTGAAATACCAACCCCACCTGAAAGGGGTTGTGGTTGGTTGAGATATGTATGGCTTTGTTTTAACTATGATGAACATAGGGAAGACTCTCATTCCATGTGTGCAGAGCTTGGAATTGTACATGCGCAATATATGCATGATCATCCTATTGATGACCTCAGTTTGGTCATCCGTTTGGGGGTGGAAGGTCGTGGATTTGGTGAGCTTGGTGTCCAGACGTGACTAGAGGATCAACCAGAATGTGTTGAGGAACCGACTGCCTTGATCTAAGACAATGGTTTTTGGTATCCCAAAATGTACCCACACTCATTAGAATAAGATCTTGGCAGTGGCCTCCACTGTGATGCTCTTCTTGTGCAAACCAGAATTTCCATCTTGGAAAATCGATCAACAACCACATAAACACAATGATTTCCTTGCTTGGTTGAAGGAAGGCCCGACATGTAGTCCATCGAGATGGATTCTTAGGGCCTATCAGAAGTAGGTATAGGGTTGTACATGCCTTATTTCTTAATGGCTGGTTTCAAAATGACACAGGTTTTGTAGGACCTTATATACTTGCTGACATCTTGTCAAAGTTTTGGCCAATAGAAATGTTGTTGCAACACTTCCACTGTCTTTTCTCTGTCGAAGTGTCATGCCACTCGATAGTAGTGAGCTTACCAAATCATCTTCGCGCGCTTGCTTGATAGAATGCAGAGATGGCCCATATAGCACAACAACTTGTACTGAAGATGAAAATCAGTGACAGCTATGTTTGTGCCCAACATATGGTAGGTAGTGGTGAAGTCAAGATCTCTCTCATAGAGTTGGGGCCATCCAAAGGTCTCATGTACGCAGGAGTGTAGCATCGTAGTTAATGCCGCATATGGAGGTCGACTGAGGCAGTCATCCACGTGGTTGGTGCTCCTTGTATTATACTTGATGTTGAGATGAAATTGATGGAAGTATGTGAAGAACTTCTCATGGTGGTCATTCTGCAATTTTCCTTATCTCTACATGAAACACATAGGCTTATGATCAGTGTGGATGATTGTATCCTTCTTGAGAATGTAATGCCTCCACTAGTGGCAGGCTTGTACAATTGAGTACATTTCTTTGTCATAAGTGGGGTACTTATAGACGATATCTGATATCGTCTCACTACGATAGGCCATAGGATCTCCATGTTGAGTGAGAACAACACTCACAACATAGTTGGAAGCATCTATCTCAATCTCAAAAGGTTGTTGCAGGTCGGGTAATGAGAGAACCAGGGTTGAGCACAAGCATTGCTTCAAGTCATCGAAAATTTTCTGTTGTGACTGACCCCACATGAACTTTTCATTTCCACCGCCCCTGGTCACTTGGTTAAGGGCCCATGCAATGTGGGAGAATCCAAACACTAACCTGCGATAGAAATTGGCAAGGCCTAAGAAGATTTGAAATTCAATGAGTGTGTTCGGGTCTGGCTAGTCATGAATGTCATGGATCTTGGCTGGATTGACATGCACCCCATGCTCATCAACAATGTAGCCTAGGTATCGGACCTTGTTAATGCCGAAGGAGAATTTTTCCAAATTTTCATATAGCTTGTGTTGTCACAGAGTGTGCAGAACCTACTGAATATGCTACAAGTGTTCATCCCAACTCTTGTTGAAGATGAGGATGTCATCCAAATACACCACCACAAAATAATTGGTGAAAGGCTGCAAGATATTGTCCATAATCCTCATGAAAGTTGTTGGGGAATTTTTCAAGCCAAAGGGCATGACCAACCATTCAAAAAGACCTTCTTTGGAATTGAAGGCAATCTTCCATACATTGGTCTTCTCTATGGGGACCTGGTGGTAGTCGAAATTTAGATCAATCTTACTGAAGTATTTGTCCCCCTTGAATTAGTCAAGGAGATCGTCAATTCAAGGAATTGGGTACTAGTTCCCGACTATGATTTTATTTAGGGCCCAGTAATCAATGCAAATTTTCTAGGTCTTGTATTTCTTCTGCACAAGCCTGATTGGGCTTCCACGAGGTGATGAGCTTGGTCAGATTTTCCCCTTTTCGAGCAACTCTTGGATCTAGTGCGTGATTTCCTCATTTTCTAATAGAGAGTGGTGATAGACTGTCCCATTGGGTAGTGGTGCATTGGGGGTCAAATCGATTGAGTGCTTGACCCGACAAAGAAGAGTTTACCCCAATGGGTAAGGAGAAGATGTCTTTGTATTCTTCCATGACCTTATCCACTTGCTTTTGCTGCGTGGAGAGACCTGTCACAGAGGCCATGAATGTGGTTGCAACGTTCCAATCACTTTGAGTATGAATAACGAAGAAGACAAACTTCTCGGTCTAAGAGATGACCTTCCTGCATTTCTTGGCAGAGATGAAGGAAATGACAGTAGGTGGAACCACCTCCGGTATCCTGTATAATTTCTTGTCCAAAGTAATAATAACACTATGAGGCCTAGACTCATATACATCATGACATTTCCATAAATAAGGTTGGCCCAAAAAAACATAAAAAAATTCAAGGGGGTGACATCACACAATACCTCATCTTTGAAGGGATTAATGTCGTAGTTCAGACAACATTGTTGGTTGATGCTGAGATCGCTCCCTTGGTGGGGCCATCCGATGTTCTACAACTATGGGTGTGGTGTTGTTGGCAAAGAAAACCGCTTGATGACCTCTGTTGAGATGAGGTTCTTTTGGATACCACTATCAACGATGAAGTGCAACAGAGTACCCTTCACCCACATCTATGAATGAAAGAGACACTCACCTTCCTCTAGTTCATCAGGTTCACGAGGTTGGACCTTGGTGGTGGTAGCAATGGTGGAACTAGGTTATGCATCAATGATATGTCTCCCTTTTTCTGGTTCTGACTCAGATTTGGAGCCCACATCAGATTCATAGGCTTTTACCTCGACCACCAATGACTTCTTTGAGCGACATTCAGTAATGTTATGCCAGGGGCTCATATGGAACTTGCACCATTTCCCAATGTATTTCTTTTTCTATGGTTTGAACTGGTTGTCCTAAGGTTGTCCCTCCTTGCTCTGCCCTTTGTTCCGCGGGTTGCGACAACTTTTTCCCTGCTTTTGTTGTGAGGGGTTTGCGGACCCAAACTGTCAGGTACTTTGTTTAAGCTTCTGCTCGATTTTGACCGCATATCGATAGGTCGCACCCAAGGATGAGATGTCCAGAAACTCCATTTATGTCTGGATGTATCTATGCAGACCATCATGGTACTTGAGCACCAGTTGTTGCTCATAGTATTTGATACCCAAATTGGTGTGCAAGGTATGGACGACATTGGTGAACTTTGACATTGTTTGGTCCATTTCCTGTGACGGTTTGGTCCATCTTGTATATAAGTCATCATAACTTCCAACATGGTAGTAATGTTCCTTAATAACATCCCTGAAAGAACCCCAAGTGGGTGCAACTACAAATAATGTAGATCTCTCTGTTTCCATTTTCTCATAGAAAGTCTCCCACCAATCTTTAACATGGGGGATGGCCTTAAGGAGCACAAATGTAATTTTTTCTTTATCATAAAAGTTATGGATAGATAAATACCCTTCTAGAAGATTTAACCATTTGTCTACAACATCCACATATATTTGACCTTCAAATATAGGGATATCAAAATTGATCTGTACCTTTAAGGGGGTGGCACCTCCGCTTGAGGAAGATGCATTTCCTGTTGGCATCCATCGAAGGATTTGCACAAAATTATCCATCATCTTGTTCCTTTATCGTGAGAGGGCTTCCTGAAGCAACGGTTTAAAGGGATCTCATGCCCCATCGTCTCTCTTTTCTCCCCCCATGGGTGGTCTTCGAGTTCGGTGAGGCCAATATTGCAAAGGCTCAACTGGTTCAAGTCCCAACTGCTTATACCTTGACCTCGTTGGGTACATGCACATAGAAACAAATGAAGAGAAAACCACTATGATACCATTGATCCAGATTTATGAGTAGAATGAAATGAAACACATATCTATAACATTAACACAGATACACATAGAACAATAACAAAGATACAATGGAACTTGACTTCTATTCAATAAAGAAATCTGTTGAAACTGTAAAATGCAGAATGAAAACAATCTTGCTTGAATGGTGGTAGCTAATCTCTGAGAAGAGATGTGGAGGCTACGCGCATTTTTCTGAGCACATTACAATGAGGCCTCCAGGAATTTTTAGCATCAAGAAGTAAATAGAAAACCCTAGACATCCAAAAACCTAACCCTAAGAGATGAAGCGCCAAAAGTCATGTGGGCCTTGATGGGGTAAGTTGGTACATCAAATTCCCGGGGTCGTAACTTTTGCATATGATCTTCGTTTTAGGCATACGATAGCCCGTTGGAAAGGTCTATCTGATAACTACACGTTATGTCATCACACTTTAAAGTTATTTTCAAGGTGACTTTAGCGGGCCCAAAAACGTTGTTTAGGACCTCAAAACGACCCTGGAAGTTTAGGACCCGCAAAGCTAGAAAACAAATTACCAAGATGAAAACTGTAACTTCCAAGATGAAAGTTGTATGTGAGATAGTTGGAAGAGATGGGTGGCCACCGATATCCACCTGGATCAAAGTTGATCTTAATTAACTCCTAAGTGTCTAAATATCCTAACATACCATGCAAACTTGCGAATAAATCCTGGTAGGATATGGATTGATATCTCATCGAGCATCCCATAACCCTGTATATGATTCTACTTAATGTGCATTAGTCTTCATATGTTAAATCCGATGGCCCCATGATATCCACAATATTTTTAGCCTTTTATCTTTTGGAATCAACATATGAATAATGTTCTTATGTGTTTCCATGTCATATTATGTTGAAAAACATGTGAACCACCATTAGAAGGGTAACATTCCAAGTGTACAAGGAAATTACTATATCCTTTGTCCATCCAACAAAAGTTTTATTTTCTTCTCAAATTTCTTGACTTGCTTGGTCAAATTCTCCATTTTTTTTTTGGGCCCCTTGTTTCTTTTGTCCATCTTTCCTTATTGTTTTCTTTTGGTTTTCTATGGCTATAATTGTGGGTTATAATTGTTATTGATGATATTTTTGGTATTGTTTGCTTTCTGTTGTAAGAATGGTATTCTTCTTTTATTTTTTTTGGCTTGACATTTCGAACTATTACCGCAGTTAATCCATCAATACTTATCTTGAAATGTTCTAATAATATGATCTTTCTAATACTATGTACAGTTCCGAGTCAAAATGCCTTCGAAATATTGATAATACATTTTAATAGCAATTATCTAAATACAATCTCACTCCTATAACATCTTATTTACAACACACAACATCAATTAAAATAAACAAATAATGAGAATCCAAAGAAAATACATAAAGAAACACATCACAATCAATAACACTAAAAAATATATTATTGAGTAAAAAATTCAACATAGGAAAAAATTTCATCTTCAGTTATAATAGAAATTTTCCTCAATAAATGTCTTGTATTCTTCATCCAAACTGGCAACTTTTCATTAGTGTACGAAGTAACTTCAAAATAGATATAAACTATGTATGATAATAGCTTTAATTTACTGTATATATTTTGATTGGATTACTTGGTTATTCTATGTTTATTTTTTTCAATAAAAATATTATTTTTTCATAAAACTTGAGTAAACACAATGATTAAAAACATATATTTCAACTTAAAAAGTAATAAATTCAAATTTAAAAGAAATAACATTTAAAAAAAACCATAAAACTTTTAAGAATTAAAAATTATACTTTCCCAAAATATACATACAAAACTAATAACAAGCGAACATTAACTCTCCACATTTCAACTTATCTATTTATGTGGCCTCTTGTTTGAATATTATTTAGTTTAATTTAAATTATAAAGTTAATTTTAAATAAAAGAATTTAATTCATTTTTGTTTTAATAATAAAAAAAATAGCATTTGCAAATTTATTTGCTTAATAATTATTTATTTGGAAAAAGCTAAAAGCACATGAACTCGACGGTAGATTACAAAAACCGAAGGCATACAGGTACGTACACCTCTTTTCTCTCTCATTCCGATTCTCCGCTCACTCACGAGTCACATTACTTTCTTGTTCTCCACTCACTCGCGCGACAAACAGTATAGAAGCGGGTGCACTGCACGCCAAAAACCCAAACCGAATCCGGACCCAAATCCGGGGGCATTACCTATTTCTGAATCTACCGGCAGCTATTGGGAAAAGTTACGCCATGAAATGAACATTTCATTTTGTGGTTGAATGGAGATTTGATGGAGAAGCAGTACACAGAAAGGAGTCAGGACCGACAATCCTTTGAACGCAATCCCTACGGCGCTGGACACGGTTTTCTCTCTCTTTCTGAAACCACAAATTCCCACCCCCCAAAACCATGTTATTCTGATTGTTTTTGTTACACCGCTACCTACCTCTTGACAGCGATTACCCATTGATTTCAATATTTCTCTTTCTTTTTTTCTATATATACCGCCAGAGTGTTTGAGTTTCCGGTATCGAGCTTTTAGTTTCATAAATTTTTGTCTGATCTCAGGTAGTGAGTTGAGGGGATTATTATAGCTCAGCGGACGAGGAGATGACGAGTGCGAATCAACAGGCTGACATGAAAATTCTGAGAGCAAAGCAGTGCTCCAAGGGTAATCTCGTCTCTCACTCACTCATTAACATTAATCATTCTTTCATGCACTGGCTATGGCTTAATCCATTTCATTCAATTTCAATGGAGTCGTTCACATAATGCCTAAATAAAATACTCCATTTTGCATATACAGAAGCAGTGAAAGCAGGGGCCAAGGCAGCTGCAATTGCATGCGTAGCGTCCGCCATCCCTACAGTGAGTSTTATTATTGTTAAMACACCAATGAATCAGTACCAATTCAATTCAATTCAGAAACCTGATTAATATTCATRTTCATGTGATTGGGCCTAGTTATTAACCGCTGGGTTGGGTTAATGTATAACGCGGGTTAATAATGTGCAGATGCTGGGAGCAAGGGCCATTCCTTGGGCACGGGCTAACCTCAACCATGCTGCACAGGCACTTATTGTCTCTACAGGTAGTTTATCAAATAAATAGATCGGATCCCCAAATGTTGCTTGATTCTCCTCAAATTCTATCAAAAATTTTACATTACAAATTTGCAGAATACATTCTCTTCATTCTCATGAATTGTGTTGTGTACTTTGATTGGAAACAGTCAGCGGTTCAGCTTATTTCATTGTAGCAGACAAGACCATTCTCAAGTCTGCACGCAGAAACACCTTCCGTGAGCAAATGGAAAATGAAGCCGAGTATTCCCCTTTCTGAAAGCAATCAGAGAATTATGTAACAAGTAGAGAGCGGAGCCAAGACAAATCTGCGTGACGTCATGTAGTCGGGCAGACAGCTATAATGGGCAAACATGGATGGATTTGGAATATCTAATGACGCGTCCTGATCTCGATATAATCTTGTACAAATTGTCTTTTTAAAACTCATATAATTTCATTACATCAATTATTTCCTGATATTTAAAACATATAATTTCAAATTTATTTTGTGGAAGGATCACTTTTATTCATGCTCTTGTTCATTCCTTTTGAAGATTCATGAATATAATGAATGGTTATCCATCTATTCAAAATTTATATTATGTATGACCATGTTATTTGTATTTATATTCATATAATAATAATATATTTTAAATAAGAAATTTATATATATGTATCAAAATGTTATTTGTATTTATATTTATATAATAATAATAATAATAATAATAATAATAATATATTTTAAGGTTAAAGTCAAGTTAGACATTAAATTGGTGTGTGAGCCTCTCCTATCCTTCTAGATTCGAACTTGTAAGCTTAAGCTAGACATCAAATTGAGTTATACATACCCTACCCCTATGGATTTGAACTTATGATCTTTTAGGATGAAACATACATTCTTAACCATTAATTTGGTTATTATAAACTTAAAATTTATAATAAATAATGCATAATATTATCTCTTTTTTTTCCTTGAAAAAAAATAAATAAAAACCTTTAATATGCCAGAAAACCTGAACAAGAGAGACTGTCACTGAATAAAACTCCAAACAATATTCCCAAACAACCCTAGGAGGTCAGGTGGAGCAGGTCAGAGCAGTATGGAAACCATCACAAGCAGAACCAGTTTGAAGCGATGACGATGAAGACCATGGACCTCAAGGTGTAGGCTCTGCACCGCATGCCCAAGAAAAAGACCTCAAAGTTCTGGCACAACCTCCGCCAGATAGTATCAAAGACCACCGAAAAGAATCCGATCTGGACATACATCAAACTATGAACAAACCGAAGAACCCAGAGGGAATAACCACAAAGAAAAAGCAATAAAAGAAAAGACCTCACTTAGAAAATTCATATATGAGAAAAGGAAACCCATGCAAGCCCCCAACAAGAGGTCCCAAATACTAGACTGCATCTTGAAAAAAAATGGATCCGCTCTCAGAGCAGACACCAAAGAAGTGACCATGCACGTGGAGGATGCATACGCCAAGAGATTCAAGACCTGGCCACACAGAGAGGGGAAAATCGGCCTCCATCCGAACCTGCAGCAATCGAGGGGAAAGAAACACGGATCTGTGAAGATCCTCAGGTTGCCGCAAAGATACAATCCACCGCGCAAGGAGCCTGGAGTATCCAGGTGATCTGCAGTTGCGACTGGAAATGGACAAGAGGGATGGTGTTTGCATCTACGTCGGCCTTCTTCGAGAAACCTCGTTAAGAGAGGAGGTGCGCAAGCGGACATATACAGCTAAGGTTTCCCAACCGCACTTGTATCCAAATAATACATAATATTATCATTATACAATAAAATAATGATATTTTAATTAAGATAAAAATAAATATATTTAATTAATTAAAAATAATATATATAATAAAATATAATGCTAATTATAAATAACATTTTATAAATCTTTATAAATCTTAAAGTGTATGGCTTTAAAAGTTCATACAATAATTTTAATTTTATAATTTTTGTTAAAAAAGAAAGATACAATTTTTAACTTACAAACATTAATCTTTAGTTTATTAAATATTATATTTATTGTGAATATTATATTCTACCCATTAATTAGTTAAATTTAGATTGATTAATGAATAAAACTAATTAGAATAACATTTTCATGCAAATTGATATACATATCAATCAACTCACTAATCGATTTCAAATTGATAATACACATACTTATTTATAAAAGTGGGTGGATGGTTAAATAAGACTACATATAACGATGAAGATTAATTAAACATTTTACTTACTCATAATTGGATTAAAGTTGACAAGGCTAAAAATCAAATTTGGTCATATCTTGTATCGTGACATTTCAAGTATCATGCTTAAATGCTCATAGATTGAACTAAGTATGTACCATAACTATGACTTAGTGCACCAAAGTTGATATGCACTTGTTTTCATATTGTATTGCTAAATCGTTGTTTGATATTGTGCTTTCTTTACTAGTGCCAAATTGTTGTTTGATCTTGTGCTTGCTTTACTATTGCCAAATTTTATTCCTCGAAAATAGAAATTGCATTTTTTCATTCCAAGTATTTTTATGATTTTTTTGAACTTGTCATTTTTCAAAGATTTTGTAATTATAGTTATTAATTAATCAATTATTTTACAGTATTATAATTAAATATCGATTTTTTTTTATAAAATATAAAATATTATATATAAATTTTAAAGATTTTATAATTATAACTATTAATTAATAAATTATTTTACAATATTATAATTAAATATAAAGTTTTTTTTATAAAATATTAAATATTATATGTAAATTTTAATTAGCTTCTTATGTAACAAAATATAATATTTGCCCACTAAATAAATCTCTCGTTACATAAAAGTATTGCAAGTAGTCAATACTCTTTTTAGTGAAACTCTCCCATATGTTGTTGCATTAGACACTCCTTTATTCTCTATTTTTGTATCATAAGATAAAACAATTGTTTGTTGTTTAGTGGCATTTGCTACTCCAACACATAATTGTTGAACAAAGGTAAAAAAACTTATTTATATGTTGACTTCATATCATCTACACACAATCAAAATCAATGTATCTAACTAGAGTGTTTCTTTATTATCATTTCTAATACATTTTATTCCCTAAATCACTACATCGTTAATATATCTTGGAAATCTATTTATTGTTTTCAAATGGATTATTTTTGGTTTAACTATGTATCTTAACATTGTGACAGCAATATAATTATCTATTTGAATTATTAGAGGAAGAATGAATCAAATCTTAGTGAAGATATGTATTATCGATCTATTTGTATGAATGAATGATTTTGACAATGTTTTTGTTGTCACAATGCCAAGTGATAATCCTCATTTATTTTATTTTCCATTCTCCTCCTTTTATTAGAATATACATCAAAATGAATTTGCAAGTAACTTAGAATGTACCAATAATTTGAAAAAAATCAATGGATTGCCCAAATACTTGGTCCTCAAGTATGCCAAATATTCCAATAAGAATAATGGGAGTGAAGGAAGGACCACAACATCGAATGTGGTTGAGCCATAAGGTGTTGAGTGTTTTTATTTTAATGGTTTTCCTCAATGTCCCTTGATGATGTCTTACATACTACACAATATAGCCCCTCAATGCACACTTACTTCCCCCCACAATCCTAAGGGTGATTCTTACATACTACACAATATGGCCCCTTGATTGAGAGTGATTCTTACATACAACATAATATGGCTCCACAAGAGAGTGCTTTTGTTAACCATTTATTGATGGTTAGACACTTGATTGACGGTTAACTTAACCCTCAATTGAGGGAACTTGCATTTGAAACAAACCTTCAATCGAGACCTTTTTCTAGCCTTCGATTGAGGTCTTAATACTTTGATCAAGGGCTAGAAAAATATCTCGATCAAGTGTTCCTAACACCATGTTGGCCTTCCCCGACTTTCCCCGACTGCCAAAGAGTGTGACCGACTTTCATGGATTCACTCTAAGATATTTTTTCACTCTAGTACAATGAAAACTTTAGGGACTAAATTTCTCCATTTGACTAATTTTCCATTTCTTTTTACCAAAATGATCTGCGAATNAAGAGTGTGACCGACTTTCATGGATTCACTCTAAGATATTTTTTCACTCTAGTACAATGAAAACTTTAGGGACTAAATTTCTCCATTTGACTAATTTTCCATTTCTTTTTACCAAAATGATCTGCGAATTTCCATTTTTTTAATTCGTGAGGATGATCCCTACTTTGGGATTGAAACGTTGAGAGCAGTTTCTTATAAACCAACACAATCTCCTTATAAACATTAATTATCTACTAAGTAAAGATAAACACAATTATTTTACTTTAAAAATTGCCAAAATTTTCTAGAAACTATATAAAATCCTTAGAAACTTGAATATTTTAATAAATATATTACTAAACATTTTATAGTTGGCTTTTTAAAAATTAGTAAGATTCTCCATGGTTTTTATAATATAATATAAGTATGGATCCCTAAAAAATTTCGGGCTCTAGCAGTGTACTCATGCTCCTCCTCATCACTCTCCTCCTTGTCATCATCTTCATTAGTACCATCATTTTTATCATTAATGGAATCATCATTATCATCCTTATCCTCATCATTTTAATCACCATTATACCTATTAAAAATTATGAAAAGTTACTTTCATGTTGAAAATAAAGTTGATTCCATAATACATATTTGATTCCAATTACTTTAGACCATACTAGGTTGTCTCCAAAATAAAACAAGTACTGCATGGCAGCATAGTCCCTGCCAGGTTGGAATGGGAATAAATGTGACCTAGTACATACACGTGGGCATGAAGTTGAAGAGCATTCCAGAAGTAGTTTTATGTAATTTTATAAAGTAGATATTTACTTTTATACATACAAAATATGTACTTTTATAAAGTATGGGGATGCGATTTTATAGAGCATGCACAGAGCCCTCATTCCATACTTAGCCAGTTTTTGGATCGCGGGTTCTCGGGCTGGCGAGCTGAAAATTGGGTTTCGGTTGTTCTGTGCCCTACAAATAGCACCCAAAGTTACGTGATATACAAATTGACAATCAGACTTGTGGACTATTTGAATTTTAAGGGCCTCGTGTCCAAAAAATTTAGTATTCCCGAATTAGTTTTCTTTACATACGTTTTACATACGTTTGTGGACAAAAACACAAAAAAATAGTAGCAACATTTGTTACATAGGTTCATGGACAAAAGCACAAAAACATTAGCATTCCCGAATTAGTTTTCTTTAAAACAAGGGCTCCTGGACACAAGAAATTGAAATTTATTAAATTATAGGTTCCTGGACAACATAAATTATACATACCAAATATGTAATTTTATAAACTGGGTATTTACTTTTATACATACGAAATATGTACTTTTAAAAGTATGGGGATGAGATTTTATAGAGCATGCACAAAGCCCTCATTCCATACTTAGCCAGTTTTTTGTTCGCGGGTTCTCGGGCTAAAAATTGGGCCTCTATTGTTTTGTGGCCTACAAAGAGCACCCAGAGTTTCGCGATATACAAATTGACAAGAGAATTTGCAGACTATTTGAATTTTAAGGTAAAGATGCAAGAAATGACATACTCTCTATATATGTGAGTAGAAAAAAAGTAGTGAACACAATTTTATGACATTTATATAAAAAAAATAATAAAACGTGTTACATATTCCTGGAAATTTAAAGAAATATATATGTGTGTGTGTGAAATATGATATCTCAAATTTGAGTGAGTGATTTATCTCATATTTAATTTTGAAAATGACGAAGAAGGAAAAAATATGCATCAGAAAAAAAGAGAATTGAAATAAAATAAACAAAATGTCTTTAGATTCAGCATAACTGTAGATAACAATGTAGGAGCACATAAATATATAAGGAGACAAAAGAATAGTTTTATTTGGAATATATGAAAAAAAAATAGTTTGTTACATATTAGTTTTCTTTAAAACAAGGGCTCCTGGACACAGAAGAAATTGAAATTTATCAAATTATAGGTTCCTGGACACCATAAATTTAACATACAATAGAATAGTAACAACGTCCTGCAAGAAAGACTCACCATAAATTTAGCATACTATATAATAGTAACAACATGGTGCAAAAACATTTAAAAGGTTCTTGGACACAAAAAATTTAACATACAATAGAATAATAATAATCTCTGTTACATAGGTTCGCGGAAAAAAAATAGAAAAAAATTAGCATTCCCAAATTAGTTTTCTTTAAAACAAGGGCTCCTGGATACAACAAAAATTGAAATTTATGAAAACATAGGTTCATGGACAACATAAATCTAGCATACAGTAGAATAGTAACAACGTCGTGCAACAAAGGCATTCCCGAATTAGTGTTCTTAGAAAGTAATAATGTATGTTAGATCAACAAAGGTTCCTCGAGAAAACAATTTAGCATACAAAAGGATACAAAAAAAATCTAGCATTCTTGAATCAGTTTTCTTTGAAATTTATCAAAAATTAATAATGTATATTACATATTTCTGGAAATTACATCAACACTAAAAAGCATACAATAGAATAGTAATAACGTCTTGAAATTTATCAAATTATATGTTCCTAGACACCAAAAATTTGGCATACAATAGAATAGTAACAACGTCATGCAACAAAGGCATTACTGAATTAGTTTTATTTGAAAGTAGCAACGTCTATTACATCATCAAAGGTTCCTAGACAAAATAAATTTATCATAGAATAGGACACAAAAAATGTAGCATTCCCAAATCAGTTTTCTTTGGAACAAACTACAAAGATTCCTGAACACCCAAAATTTAGCATACAATAAAGGCATTTCCGAATTAGTTTTCTTTGGAACAAACTACAAAGGTTCCTGGACACCCAAAATGTAGCATTCAATAAAGGCATTTCCGAATCAGTTTTCTTTGAAATTTATCAAAAAATAATAATGTCTGTTACATATTTCTGGAAATTTAAATGCGTTTGTCATATAGACTGGGATTGGGGCTCCCACGGACCATAAAAAGAAATAGGTACAAGAATTAGGAATGTTGAAAGAAGAAGTGCGCGACGATAGAGAGGAAAATTTGAAAAGAAGAAATTGGAAGTTATGAGTCTTTGGTTATAGTTTTCTATTTAAATAAGTAATAACTGGATTGATAAAGAAAACAAGATGACAGTATAAACTTAAACTGGATTGATAAAGAAAAGAAGATGCCAGTATAGACTTACTATGAAGCCGGTGCGTTTTTGTTGTTGTAGTCGATGGTCAGTGGAGTCCTGTCGACCGGTTGTTTCCCTTCCTGGACGAGGTTGTCCATTCTTTGTTGGAACCATTCTTCGATGTAGCTTCTCATGGGAGCCATGTTGATTTCATCCTAGATTTCTATGTCGTAAAGGTCATTTTCTAATTTCCTTAAATCCATTGAAATACTATGCAGACTCTGTTCAATTTCTTCATTGTGTGCCGCATAGTCCAGTACCCAGCGCTCGAGCTAATCTAGACGATGTTCAACTATGCCGTAAAACTTTTTGAAAGACAACCCCTTTAAAATATCAAGTTGTTCATGGAAGGTCTATTTGGTTATTGACAAGGATTTGAGAATTAAGTTTGGGTCTTGAACCTCGTTGGTACTTCCGGCTAAGTCTATTTGGATCAGGCTTATGAATAAAACTTCCTTTTCTAATATGGCTTGTTTACATGATTCGATAATGAGCTCCAGGTTGTTAACTTTCTTTTTCCAGCATGCTTTTACTTTTTTGGCTCGCTTTGGGGAGGGGAGTTTCTCTTGTCTTCTTTTCAGTTTCGATGTGTTGATGGCATAGTTGGCAAAATGGGTCAACACCTCTTCATAGAAACGTTGATCATTTTCTAAACTCGCCTCCAAATGTTCAAGCAAATCATTTTCCTTCTTTCCGAAGGAAACTAAATTTTGCGATGTTTCCCAGGCTTCAACAACTAGTTGCATTCTTTTGTTGATGTTATTGTCTACAAGGGCTCTAGAGCATGCAAGGAGGTAAGAGGATACTTTCATCTTGGCTGCAGTGGTAGCAGGCACGGTTTTTGCTAAAGGACTGGCAAATTTTCGGGTTGCAATGAAAGCCCACTCAAATTTGTTGAGGCGTTCTTTCACTCTTGCATTTTCTGCTTCAATTACTCCAATCGAATCATGAAGAGCATCACTGGTTACTTGGCGAAATAGGGAGATTTGGGACAACCGCATTTCCCTAAAGTTAATCTCTGTGCGAGATTTACCTTTCATGTTTGTTACATCTCTCTTTTCAGTGACCATACTTTTAGATTGGCTATAAAAAACAACGCTCTGAAATACGAAGGATTCATCTTCGTAAAAAAATTTGGTCTCAGCTATTTCCACTGTGGATGAACCAATTTTGTGTGTGTGCTCAGTTTCAATTTCAAATTGCACCTGTTCACTTTCAATTCCGGGTTCGTCCTCCTTCCCTGCATTGTTTTTTCTCTTCTTTTTAGTGGAATTTTGTGAGAACTATCAATTTTTATGTGAGGAGGGTTCTTATATCCTCCTCCGTTCAAAGATTTCTGGGTTTCTTTCTTACTGGGGTGGGCCGTTGAAACGATGTTCTGTGATGTCGTTCTCTTGGGAGTGCTGGCGGGGGACTGGGCACTCTTCTCACTTGATACTTTTCCCTATTGTCTATACAATTGAGTTACGCTTTGCAATGTGTGTGCATCGTAATTTCCAGAAGCAGGATTGTTGTCGTCATTGTCCTTGTCTTCGGTGAGGTGCCTATGGATAAAAGAGTTGTTAAAGCCAATTGCCAGTAAATGTTCTCGAAAAATCCCATCAGGGTCGAACCCTTTTAGCCTTTCAGCATACGTTAGGTTCAATTTCTTGAAATGGACGACAAATTCGTCAATCTTGTTGACGTTTCTGGAGACACAGTCTCCGACTTTCCAGGGCAGAGGAATGAATTGTTTTTTTTTCTTGCCATGGAAAAAATGCAACCAGTGGTTGTATTACCTTTCTATTTCTGCAACAAACATCTTGTTTGTGATGTGGCATGGAAGGAAAGCAGGATTTTCCTTAGAGCCAAAGACCATGAGTACACTGTGATTTTCCTTTTGTTCAAGTGTGCCCTTCCTGTTCAAAAACCTGGTTGTCTGGACATACATCCGTGGAGCATCCTTCCCTAACAATAAATCTTTGAAAACTGAGACAAAGCTATTAAAAACTTCACAAAAAATATGGGAGGCCTTATGCCTCCACAGGGCCTGGTACCAGAATGTTACTGGATCGAATCCACATTTTATTTTATTGGAAAGAGAAAGTTTTGGAAACGGACATCAATGCACTATTGATAAAATCAAGTACGACGACATTTAAAATTTATTCGATTCTTTGAACCGTGACAATTGGGAACATATCTCAATCGAAATTAGCTTCCCCCAATCGAAAATGAATTATTCCTTGACTGTGAAGTACAAAATATAAATAATTATATGGGAAATGCTTGTCGTGGTTGTCTATCCCATTATTCTTGTAAAAATCCAAGCAATTTCTTGGAATGGATTTCTAAAGGAACTTACCTGCAACTTTGTGATATCTTTAGGAACTGTTGTCAGGTCTTCGAGGAACTCGGCTAAGATGTCCAACCCATTGTCATGTTTTTCTAGGAACTGCTTGTAGTCTTGTCCTCTGAACGTCAATATTGGTTGCGACAATTTTAACATCTTGTAGAAGCCCCGAGGTGACAAAGAAAAAAGAGAATGGTTGCGCAGTGGAATAATTATTTGGCTTGGAATATATTTTTTGGTGCACCAAGAGACCACCTCCTTACAGTCAAAAACCTTAGGGACGCAGCCTGCATGAGTGATTCCAGAGCTCCAAATCACTTCCTTATGGGCAGAATGGGATGAATAATAAAAGTATGCCCCACACCATTGGAAGTTCTAGTCCTCATGTCCGAAGATATTTACTGTATCTCCACAAAATTGTTGTCGACCTGCTGCCATAAGTCTACAAGAACGTTTGTTTCCTCCAGATGATGAATGAAATGAAAAGTTGGAAGGGATAATATAACCCTGTGCAAATCTTGGTGCAATGTGTGTGAATGGGATATCTCCTCGAGACTTTCCTTCATTAATAACAATTTGGACGGGTGTTGCATGATGCATTCTTAACATTAAACACTAGTAATTGCATACATAGAAATGTGAACATGGCAGATACGACAATGAGCGATTAAGAATTCTATATTTCTTGAACGAGCCAACACAACGACACGTGTTCAAGATGAACAATCGAAAGGGACAAAATAAATCTCCACGAATCTTGGTTTAATGCGTAATAATGGGAGATCGCCTCGAGCACTTCGCTCATTAATAACAATGTTGACGGTTCCTGCATGATGAGATGTTACCATGAAAGGTTTCTAATTGCATACTAAGAAAGTATGGAGGTTGCGGGCACGGGAAAAAGCATCTTCAAAACAGGGTTAGAAGGTACAATCGTTGCAGGTGAGGGCACAAAGGTCTAATTGTATGTCTCAGAAGTTTTTCAGTGCAATACGCGTAACACCGAAGAGGGTATGGTAGGACAGTCCAGAGGGAAATTTGTATATCACTAGTAAGAGCATAACTAATGTATATCAGGAAGGACAGGAAGTTAGTGGCGATGGAAGGCATCGATAGATAGTTTGAAACAATTTTGAGTTATAGTAGAGTGAAGCATGTGAGTTCGAGGAGTTCGCGGTGGAATTGTAGATCACAAATTTTTTGAGTGCACGATGTATAGCATGGAACAAGAAGCACCAGAGTTGGAAAGTGCCAACCTGACAACCACGGCCATAAAATTGGTTAAGTATGGAAAGGAACAACGGTTGGTTGGATTTGTCATGTGAGGATATAGATAGAGATGAAGATATGTCAGCCCGCCAATGCTGGAACCCGTGATCATAGAAAAGTGACTAAGTATATAACGACAAAGCGATAATACATGGGAAGAAGAAAAGGGAAAAAGGACAAAGGAGTCTGCGGTGGAATTGTAAATCACGGAAATTTTGAATGCAATATGTATATTACGAAAGAAGAAGTAGTAGAGTCTAAATGCGCCAACCTGAAACAATGACTAAGAATTGGAGATTTCTTGAACCCGTCAACATGAGGATCCAAAATAGACTGACAAGGTATCCCCAGAAGACGTGAGGCCCCAACGGTCAAATTGTATCGTTTAGAACATTTGAATGCATAATCTGTAACACGGATGAGGGGACGATGTCGGAACCCGGTAGTCAATTTGTATATTGCGAAGGGGAAGATGCAAACTGTTTCTTATCAGTGTATGCATTTGTCACTAATAAGAGTCACTAGTAAGAGCATAACCAATGTATATTAGGAAGGACAAGAAGTTAGTGGGGATGGAAGGAAGCGACAGGTACTTTGAAACATTTGTGAACCGTGGTAGTGTGAACCTTGCAAGTTCGAGGAGTCTGTGGTGGAATTGTAGAGCACGAAAGTTTTGAGTGAAAGATGTACATCACGGAACAAGAAGCAACAGAGTTCGAAACCACCTAAAATTGGCTAAGTATGGAAAGCAACAACGGTCGGTCAGATTTGTCATGTGATTATATAGATGGAGATAAATATATGTCATCTCACCAACACTGGTACCCATGATCATAGAAAGGCGACTAAGTATATAACCATAAAGCCATAATACACGGGAAGAAGAAAAGGGAAAAAGGACTAAGGAGTCCACGGTGGAATTGTAGATCATGGAAATTTTGAGTACACGATGTGAACCAGGTATTCAATTTGTATATTGCGAAGGGCCGGATGTCAACTATTTCGTACGATTGTGTTCAGTTGTCACTAGCAAGAGAACAAACAATATATATTAGGAACGACAGGAACTTAGTGGGGATGGAAGGCAGTGACAGATACTTTGAAACATTTGTGAACCATGGTAGAATGAAGCTTGCGAGTTCAAGGAATCTGTGGTGGATTTGTAGATGACGAAATTTTTTATTTCAAGATGTATATCACTGAACAAGAAGCAACAGAGTTCGAAAGCGCCAACATGGAAAGTGCGAACATAAAATTGCCTAAGTATGGAAAGGAACAACGGTCGATCAGATTCGTCATGTGAGGATATAGATGGAAATGAAGATATGTCAGCCTGACAATGTTGGAACCTGCGATCATAGAAATGCGACAAAGTATATAACCAAAAGGTGATAACACACAGGAAGAAGAAAAGGGAAAAAGGGCTGAGTGCGCGGTGGAATTGTAGAGAGAGGAAATTTCAAGTGCAAGATGTATATTGTGGAACAAGAACCAATAGAGTTCAAAAGAGGAAACCCGAAACAGTTTCCAAGAATTGGACATTTCGTGAACCCGGAAATAAGAGGATCCAAAATAGGCTGACAAGGTCTCTCCAGAAGACGCGAGGCCCCAACGTTCAAATTGTATCGCTCAGAACATTTCAATGCATAATCTGTAACACGGAAGAGAGGACGATGTCGGAATCCGATAGTCACTTTGTATATTGTGGAGGATGTGATGCCAACTATTTCGTACCATTGTGTCTAGTTGTCACTAGTAAGAGCTAATTTAGTATTGAAAATAATGTTTTCAGATATTGTTCGATAATTGATATGGATTACCATCCGTAAACAATGGAAAATTGCGTAAGTATGGAAAGGAACAATGGTCGATCAGATTCGTCATGTGAGAATATAGATGGAAATGAAGATATGTCAGCCTGACAACACTAGAACTTGCGATCATAGAAAGGCGAAAAAGTAAATAACCAGAAGGCAATAACACACAGGAAGAAGAAAAGGGAAAAATGGTTGAGTGCGTGGTGGAATTGTAGAGAGAGGAAATTTCGAGTGCAAGATGTATATTATAGAACAAAAACCAACAAAGTTCGAAAGAGGCAACCCGAAACAGTTTCCAAGAATTCGACATTTCATGAACCCAACAACAGGAGGATCCAAAACAGGCTGACAAGGTCTCTCCAGAAGACGCGAGGCCCCAACGTTCAAATTGTATCGCTCGAAACATTTGAATGCATAATATGTAACACGGAAGAGCAGACGATGTCAGAATCCAGTAGTCAATTTGTATATTGTGGAGGATGTGATGCCAACTGTTTCGTACCAGTGTGTCCAGTTGTCACTAGTAAGAGCTTATTTAGTATTGGAAATAATGTTTTCCGATACTATTAGATAGTTGATAGGGATTACCATCCGTAAACAATGGAAATCTCGACCTCGCCAACCGTGGAGTCCATCTGTCAATTTGTATATCATGGAACTGCAAGCGTTGTTTGGAGGACACAAAACAATAGAAGTGCAATGTTGAGCCAGTTAGCTCGTAGGTCTGCTTGTCAATTTGTATATCGCAGAATTCTGGGAGCTATTTGTAGGGCATGGAACAATGGAGGCCCAATTTTGAGCCCTCCCACCTGAGAACTCGTGATCCAAAAAGTGGCTATGTATGGAATGCGAAATCCATACATGCTCTATAAAATCTCATGTCCATACTTTATAGTCCCATAATACATGGGAAGAAAAAAAGGGAAAAATGATGAAGGAGTCTGCGGTGGAATTGTAGATCACGAAAATTTTGAGTGGAAAATGTGTCTCATGGAACAAGAAGCAACATAGTTCGAAAGTGCCAAACCGACAACCGCTGGCATAAAATTGACTAAATATTAAAAGGAGCAGCGGTTGGTCGGATTCGTCATGTGAGGATATAGATGGAGATAAAGATATGTCAACACGCCAACGTTGGAACCCATGATCATAGAAAGGTGACTAAGTATATAACTAGAAAGGGATAATACACAGGAAGTGCAATGTCCCCAAGGCCGAGACCTATTGTAAATGTTGTTTATGAAATGAATTGTAAATATGTTTTATAGGCTGGTGAGCCAAGTTTATATAAGCTAGTGGGCTTATGTGATTGTTAGGCTAGACAGCCTAAGTGTTGAAGGCCAAGAGCCTAATTTTGTACCTGTATTTATGAGGAACAATAATAAAATATAAACACTACCGCGTGCAGACCGACCACGATGAATGAGTGATGGGGGACTAAGCTTCCATAGAGTGGGCAAGGGATTAAGGGCTAGAAGGTGGGAAAAGGGACTAAGTGTTGAGCCTAGGGGCTTAGGTCCTTGGGAATAATATTTTAATATTATTCCAAAAGACATGTGAATAATATGTTTTATCCTAAGTTCTTTTGGAAGGAAAAACAACTTCCGAATGGATGGAACGCATGCTGAAAGAATGCATGCAGTTGCATGGGTGACAAGTGTCAACCCAGGTGAATGCAAATAAAATGGCTGAGATGAGCCATGTTAGGGGTTCCTCCACCATTGGACCCTCGATTGCATATGCGTGAACCCGTCCGACCCTTGCAAGAGACCTCGTGCCATTCTGAAATCGGGGGGGGGGAAGTCTGTGTGTTGATTTTGGGGATAGCTTGTGTTGATTTCTGGAAAAGCCGATGCATCCTTTGTTTAAGAAGATCGAACCTGTGTGTGGAGTCTCTATCCCAAAGCCATAACCGTGAGACCATCCTGTCATTGCTGAGCCTGTTTGGAAAGCCTGTGTCTGTTTTCCCCAAGGGTTGTTGTGGCCACGCAGTGTTGGACTGCGTGTGGCTTGTTGGCTAGTTAGTACAACACTCTCTCCAGGTGAGAGAGGTGGTGAAGTTGGAAGAACAAGTTGCTTGGCCTGTGAGCGACTCTCTCCAGGTGAGAGAGTGCACAGAGGAAGAAGAGAACTCCCGGAAGGAACCCTGTAGCTACCATAGAGCTCAGAGACTTCCGGTTTAGTCTGTTGCTGAAACCCAAGGCAAGGGAGGTTAGCAGTTGAAGGACTGTCTAGGTGACAAAGAAGGTGTATACTCCTGGGGTGGAACATGCATGTGGGGAAGGAGAGTCTGTGGGCAGTGAGTACTATGAGTGGTTCCTGGGAGAAAATTCCTTCCTTGTGACTATGTGTTTTCTCTGTAACCTCGGCCTAGCCTAGGATTCCTTGCCTTGGGGGTGGAGCTTAGTCCCAGCTCGGGGGTGACCCACTGCTAAGCTTGATGAGTAGTGTGGTCTAAGGCTGGGAGGTTCATGGAAGGCCTACGCCTAGTTGGTGGAATTACCACTGTTTCAAAGATAAGTACCAGATGATGTTTTAATTACTTTTCTGCATGCTTGTGTATTTATATTTATCATGTATTCCGCTGTGCATACGAATTAATGTTAAATCCATTGATTATTTATAATAGCAGTAATTCTTATGGTTTCTCTGAGTTTAAATATGTTTCATTTACTTAAATGTATATGTATCATATATAGAATTAAGTATGAGATTTTTATTCTGCGAAGTAGCGCCTGCCCGACTGATGGAAAGGGGGCGTTACAGTATGATATCAAAGCATTACAAATTCAAAGGAAAGAGTGTTACAGTATGGTATCAGAGCTAAGGTTTCGACGTTGAGCCTAGATGGGCCAGTTGAGTGGTCTTTGGACCGAGGGTTTGAGGAGAAATTGTGTCTGGAGGACCAATTTCAGACCTTTGAATGCTCCTGAGTGTCAAGGAGTTACTTGACCATGTTACCAAACTCAGGAGGTGTAGCGGTGTTATGAAACCGCAATCGATGTGGTATCCGGACATAGGGAGAGAGGACTCCACACCAGAAGTGTTGGAGTCGTGGGATCTGTTTGGGGAAAAGGAGAACCCTCGTGACCGTCAGATATGGAAAACGTGCACAGGGTTTAAAAACCCTTTGGAGTTGCACAGGAACGTGGAAATTGTGATACGTGAAACCCCGAATTCGTTGGGACCATCCATCGGGGGGAACACGTGGCTGCCAGACGATGTTTCGGCATGTGGGAAACCAAAAGGGAAGAACCTTGTTTTCGCAAGTCATGAAATAGTGAAAACAGAAATTCTGAAACAATCTGCACCGTAGATCGTAAGATAGGAACTTGACCGTTAGATCAAGTGGAGGGGTAGACAGTAATTTCGGAATTTTGACAAACAGAAGTTCGAGAGGTGTGGATGCAAGAACTCTCGATGCCCAAAACTCTGAAACGTCTAAAGGATCTACATCATAGATTTGAGAAAGGTCTAATCATTGGATTTCACTTGGAATGGACGTGGACACATCGGTGTGTACCACGTTCCAGTGGGACAAAAGAAAACTGAGCATGGCAGGACCCGATGACATCACCATAGATAGCGTGGACCCTCCTGAGGGTGCCACTCACCACTGTAGATGTGGAGACAATTGTGCTATGTGGGCCCGGAGGGTAAAGTAAATCGGGATTTCAGGATTCGCAAAGGAGGAGCACGAGGACTCAACACTCCAACTCGTGAAGTCGTGAGTTGTGAGAGGTGCTATCACTTACCCATAGTCTACGTTTATATGTAGCAGGCGCTAGCGAGGAGGGAGCCATACCCGTATCACATCTCAGGTATCGGTGTTTGGAGGAAGAAGAGTTGAGGGTCTTCGACTCGCGAACTTGCAAAATCGCGAAGTTGTGAAAGGTGCCTTTGGTTACGAGGGTAGGGAGAAAGAGGGAGCTATCACCTAAAAGCGAGTATGAGAGTCTCATGTACTGAGACCCCGAAACCAGAAGTCCCAAAATTTGCAGAGCCAAACAGAGCTCAGAAAACTTAATGGAATCAAAACATTTTTCTTGTTCATGTTGGTTTATGAGTGTTGTAAGTTTCTTGAAGGTTTAAGGGCCTGACAAACTTCGGTTGACTGCACATTGTCTTTGCAGAGTTCAATGAGTGTCAGTTCAACCGTGAATCTACGCTAAGTATAGAAATGGAAAAGGTACAAATTTCCTCCGAAACAGAGGACGAAAGGGTAGGAAGGGATGTCAACTTGGGAGTCGAAGGATCAAACTCTAATGAGCAGGGAAAATAGATGGATAAGGAAGGACATATGATGAAACTCATTGAAAGATTGCATAAAGATGCTCAGGCTCATCGAGAAGATAGCCGGAAGCTCATGAGGGTCAGGGATTAGCAGGGAGAATTCAACTTAAAAATGTTGAAGAGCCTGGAAAGAATAGAAAGGAAGTTGGAGAAGGGGAGTGGCTCAAGCAAGATAGAGAGTCGCAGGACCCCTGCGAGAAGAAGAAGATCAAGGAGTGGTAGCAGACATCAACGTCGCTCCCCAAAGCATTCCAGCATGGAAGCACACAGTAGTTCAAGCCCGTCCCCTACTAGAAAACACCGAATATATGGAAGGGATGAATTGAAAGGAGAGATGAACAAGATCAAGCCTCCAACGCTCGATGGAGAACATAAGAAGGAAGAAGATGTCGAAACATGGTTGCTAGGCATGAGGAAATATTTCCAACTGCAGAATTATTCCCCTCATGCAGAAGGAAGAATTGTGATGTATCAACTAAAGGGAAAAACATCCGTGTGGTGGTATCAGTTTGTGCAGGTGCAACACATCAGAGAGAAAGATATCACTTGGAAGGAGTTTAAGAGGTATTTCGAGAAGAAATAACTGACCAAAAGGTACTATGACAGAAAGATGAAGGAGTTCTTTGAACTCAAGCTGGGCAACATGACCATCGATGAATACGAATGAAGGTTTTTGGAACTACTGAAGTATGTTTCGTTCATCAAATATGAGGTTGTCAAGATTCAAATATGTTTGAGTGAATTCCCACCTTCTACTGGTGACACGATTCAGTATGATGTTCCTAAGACTATGGAAGAAACAATAAGAAGGGAAAAATTCTTATATGAATAACAAAGAGAAAGGCCTACTTTTCAGAAGGCTTGGGATGATCAGAAAAAGTTCAGGAAAGAGAAGAGGCAGAAGGGAAACAAGCCTCCCTTTTTCAGAAACAATCCTCAGGGACAACCATCTTTCAAAGAGCCCAGGAAGGCTGAAGTGGGTGAACAAATGCCCAGACCGCCACCTATGGAGTGTTGGGGCTGTAAAGGGAACCATAGGTACAGGGACTTCCCCCACATAAAAGATAAAGTGAGAACCATCCACAATGTTCAGCAAGCTGAACCAGTGGAGGATATGGGCAACATGATGCCAAGGATCTACGCAGCCATAGACAACAAACAAGAAGAATTTCAATCACACATGATTGAAGTGGAAGGTATGATCAACAATCGACCATTTATTATTTTAATTGATTCTGGGGCTAGCCATAGTTATGTAGATCCCAGGGTGGTGGAAAGTTTGCATTTATCAAGAAGCAAACATGAAAGGTCTTGGTTAGTGCAGTTGGCTACCGGAACCAAGAGGAAGGTCATTGAATTGGTTAAATCATGTTCGATAGACATGAATGGATTGATCATGAACGCTGAATTGAATGTTCTACCTTTAGGCTCTTATGACTGCTTAATTGGGATGGACTGGTTGGACCAACACCATGCCCTCCTGGACTATCCTAACAAGAGGTTTACATGCCTAGATGAGGAGGGAAATCGGAAAATAGTCCAAGGAATTCCCAGAGCTGTGGTTGTTAGAGAAATCTCAGCCATGCAGCTGAAGAAGTGTTATAGGAAAGGCTGTCAATTATTTGCAGCCCGTGTGGAGGAAGCATCTAGTGATGAAGTCTCAAGAATTGGAGACCATGAGGTACTCATAGAGTTCAAGGATGTATTTCTAGAGGTACCTAGTCTACCTCCGAAGAGAGACATCGATTTTTCTATAAATTTGATGCCTGGAGCAGCTCCGGTGTCGAAAGCTCCTTATAAAATGAGTACGCCAGAGCTGAAAGAGTTGCAATTGAAGCTCGAAGAGCTTCTGAAGAAGGGGTACATTCACCCCAATGTGTCACCTTGGGGTGCCCCGGTCCTGTTTGTGAAGAAGAAGGATGGGACATTGAGGTTGTGCATTGATTTCCGGCAGTTGAACAAGGTAACTGTCAAGAACAAGTATCCTCTGCCGAGGATCGATGATCTTTTCGATCAGCTGAAGGGTGCATAAATATTTTCAAAGATAGATCTCAGGATATCACCAGGTAAGAATAAAGGATGAGGATATCAACAAGACCGCTTTTAGAACAAGGTACGGTCATTACGAGTTCATAGTGGTGCCGTTTGGACTGTCAAACACACCTGCTATTTTTATGTGCTTGATGAATGGTGTATTCAAGAACTATTTAGACAAGTTTGTCATAGTCTTCCTGGATGACATCTTGGTGTATTCCAAGTCAGAGGAAGAGCATGAACAACACCTGAGGATGGTGCTGCAAGTGTTGAGAGAACACCAGTTGTATGCCAAGTTGAACAAATGCTCATTTTATCAAAGACATATCCATTACTTGGGACATATTATTTCAGAAGAAGGGATCGTTGTGGATCTTGAGAAGGTTGAGGCCATCCGAGAATGGTCATCTCCAAGGAATGTGACAGAAGTTAGATCCTTTATGGGTCTGGAGGGCTATTATAGAAGGTTTATCGCAGGGTCATCAAAGATAGTTCACCCTATCACTTCCTTGCAAAGGAAGGAGAAAATGTTTCAGTGGACTGAAGAGTGTGAAGAGAGTTTCCAGCGATTAAAGCAGTTGTTAACCAATGCTCCAGTTTTGAGAATTGCAAATCCAAATATGGATTTCGTGGTGTGCACAGATGCGTGTAAGGAAGGGTTGGGAGGAGTTCTCAGCCAAGATGGATCTGTAATCTGTTATGAGTCCAGGAAATTGAAAGAGCATGAAAATAATTATGCCACTCACGATTTGGAGTTGGCAACAATCGTCCATGCTCTGAGGAAATGGAGACATTACCTCATGGGAAGAAGATTTGAATTGAGAACAGGCCACCACGGTCTGAAATATTTTTTTGAGTAGCCAACCTTAAATGCTAGACAAAGAAGGTGGTTGGAGTTTCTGTGTGAATACGACTTTGATATCAAGCATATCAAAGGGAAGGAAAACAAGGAGGCTGATGCACTCAACAAAAAGGTGCATGAATTGCATGCTACAACCATTAGCATGTACATGACGTATATTAAGGATAGAATTTTGGAATTTGCAAGTGTCGATTTGCAGTACAGAGATTTGGTAGCAAAGATACAACAGAGTGAAAGGCCACAAAAAAGAGAAATTTACACCTTGGAAGCTGATGGATTACTTCTGTATAAAGACAGAGTGTATATACCCAATGTCCAGGAATTGAAACTTGCGATTCTAAAATAAATGCATAATGTGACATATGTTGGACACCCTGGATATCAGAAGATTGTGGCAGCAGTCAAAAGCCATTACTTTTGGTCGGGTTTGAAGAGGGAGATCGCTGAATACATCGCCAGATGTATGGAATGTTAGAAATTTAAGGCTAAACATAGGCACCCAATAGGGTTGCTGCAGCCTTTACCCATTCCGGAATGGAAGTGGGAAGTGGTGAACATGGATTTTATTGCAGGATTTCCCAGAACGAGCAAGCAACATGATTCGATCATGGTGGTGGTGGACAAGCTTACAAAAGCTGCCCATTTTATTCCACTGATAACCACTCACAAGGCAGCAGATGTTGTTGATATCTTTTTTATAGAAGTGGCACGCTTGCACAAAATTCCTAAAATGATTGTGTCTGATAGGGACCCAAAATTCACCTCGAATTTCTGGAAATGACTGTTCAAAGGATTCAGAACGAATTTGAATTTTAGTACAGCGTATCATCCCGAGTTTGATGGACAGATAGAGAGGGTGAACAGAGTAATAGAGGACATGCTGAGAATGTCCATGATGGACAAACCAACAAGATGGGAAGACTACCTACATTTGGTAGAATTTACCTACAATAATGGGTATCATACATCGTTGAAGATGAGCCTATTTGAAGCACTTTATGGAAGAAAGGTCAACACTCCAGTGAGCTGGGATAATCCAGTTGACAGAGCAGTAGTTGGGCCAGATTTGCTCAAAGAGATGGAAAACCAAATGATAAGAATTAAACAGAATTTGAAAGCTGCCCAGGACAGGCAGAAAAGTTATGCTAATAAGAATAGAACCCACAGAGAATTCAAAGTGGGTGATCATGTTTTCCTGAAAGTGAAAACTAACAGGAGTTCCCTGAAGCTGGGAAGTTGCACCAAGTTGGCAGCAAGATACTGTGGGCCTTTTGAAATCCTGGAAAGGATTGGGCTAGTTTCATACATGCTTGCATTATCTGCATCTATGACTATACATAATATATTTCATGTTTCACTACTTAAGAAATATATACCTGATGCTAATCATGTTATCGATTGGAATGTGATTCAGGTGGAACCAGAAGGTGTCCTGCAAGTGCATCATGTGCGCATATTGGACAGGAAAAGAAAACAGCTCCGGAATCGAGACATATAGCTTGTAAAGGTCCAGTGAACCTGGTACGGTCCTGAGGATGCGACATGGGAGCATGAAGATGTTATGTCGGCAGAGTACCCACATCTTTTTGAAATTTTTTAAAAGCTTGCAGATGCAGTGTAAAGTTGCACTGAGGACAGTGTAGAAATAAGGGGAGGGGGATTGTAATGTCCCCAAGGCCGAGCCCTATTGTAAATCTTGTTTATGAAATGAATTGTAAATATGTTTTATAGGCTGGTGAACAGAGTTTATATAAGCTAGTGGGCTTATGTGATTGTTAGTCCAGAGAGCCTAAGTGTTGAAGGCCAACAGCCTGATTTTGTACCTGTATTTATTCGGAGCAGTAATAAAATATAAACACCGCCGCGTTCAGACCGACCACGATGAATGAGTGATGGGGGACTAAGATTCCACAAAGTGGGCAAGGGATTAAGGGATGGAAAGTGGGAAAAGGGACTACGTGTTGAGCCTAGGGGCTTAGGTCCTTGGGAATAATATTTTAATATTATTCCAAAAGACATGTGAATAATATGTTTTATCCTAAGTTCTTTTGGAAGGACAAACAACTTCCGAATGGATGAAACACATGCTGAAGGAATGCATGCAGTTGCATGGGTGACAAGTGTCAACCCAGACGTATGCAAATAAAATGGATGAGATGAGCCATGTTGGGGGTTCCTCCACCATTGGACACTCGAATTCCTGTGCGTGAACCTGTCCGACCCCTGCAAGAGACCTCATGCCATTCTGAAACCGGGGGAGGGGGGGGGGCGAAGTTTGTGTGTTGATTTCGGGGATAGCATGTGTTGATTTATGGAAAAGTCGATGCATCCTCTGTCTGATCAGATCGAACCTGTTTGTGGAGTCTCTGTCCCAATGCCATAACCGTGAGACCATCCTGTCATTGTTGAGCCTGTTTGGAAACCCCATGTTCGTTTTTCCCGAGGGTTGTTGTGGCCACGCAGTGCTGGACTATGTGTGGCTTGTTGGCCAGTTAGTACAACACTCTCTCCAAGTGAGAGAGGTGGTGAAGTTGGAAGAACAGGTTTTTGGGCCTGTGAGTGACTCTCTCCAGGTGAGAGAGTGTGCAGAGGAAGAAAAGAACTACTGGAAGGAACCCTGTAGCTGCCACAGAGCTCAGAGACTTCCGGTCTGGTCTGTTGCTAAAACCCAAGGCAAGGGAGGTTAGCAGCCCAAGGAATGTCTAGGTGACAAAGAAAGTGTATACTCCTGGGGTGGAACAGGCATGTGGGGAAGGAGAGTCTGTGGGCAGTGAGTATGAGTGGTTCCTGGAAGAAAATTCCTTCCTTGTGACTGTGTGTTTTCCCTAGAACCTCAGCCTAGCCTAGGATTCCTTGCCTTGGGGGTGGAACTTAGTCCCAGCTCGGGGGTGACCCACTGCTGAGCTTGATGAGAAGTTTGGTCTAAGACCGAGAGGTTCATGGAAGGCTTGCACCTGGTTGGTGGAATTACCACCGTTTCAAAGATAAGTACTAGATGATGTTTTAATTACTTTTCTGCATGTCTGTGTATTTATATTCATCATGTATTCTGTTGTGCATACAAATTAATGTTAAATCCATTGATTATTTATAATATCAGTAATTCTTATGGTTACTCTGAGTTTAGATGTGTTTCATTTACATAAATGTATATGTCTCATATATAGAATTAAGTATGAGATTGTTATTCTGCGAAGTAGCGCCTGCCCGACTGATGGAAAAGGGGCATTACAATATGGTATTAGAGCGTTACAGCTTCAAAGGAAACAGTGTTACATGAAGAATACAAGGTCTCTCCAGAAGACGCGTGGCCCTAACGTTCAAATTGTATCGCTCGAAAAATTTCAAAGAATAATCTATGACACGGAAGAGCAGACAATGTCGAAATCTGGTAGTCAATTTGTATATTGCGGAGGGTGTGATGCCAAATGTTATGTACCAATGTGTCCAGTTGTCACTAGTAAGAGCTAATTTAGTATTGAGAATAATGTTTCTAGATACTATTAGATAGTTGATAAGGATTGTCATCCGTAAACAATGACAATCTTGACGCCGCCAACCTTGGAGTCTGTCTGTCAATTTGTATATCGCAGAATTGTGACTGTTTTTTTGAGGACATGAAACAATATAAGTGAAATGTTGAGTCAGCCAACCCGCAGGTCCGCTTGTCAATTTGTATATCGTATAATTTTGGGTGCTATTTGTAGGGAACGGGACAATGGAGGCCCAATTTTGAGCCCGCCCGCCCAAAAACCGACGATCCAAAATGTGGCTATGTATGGAATGCGAAAGCCAGACATGCTCTATAAAATCTCATGTCCATACTTTATAGTCTCACAATACACAGGAAGACAAAAAGGGAAAAAATATGAAAGAATCCAAGGTGGCATTGTAGATCATGGAATTTTTTAGTGGAAAATGTATCTCATGCAAGAAGAAGCAACATAGTTCGAAAGTGCCAACTCGACAACTGCGAGCATAAAATTGACTAAATATGAAAAGGAACAACGGTCATTCAGATTCGTCATGTGAGGATATAGATGGAGATAAAGATATGTCAACATGCCAACGTTGGAACCCATGATCATAGAAAGGCGATTAAGTATATAACTAGAAAGGGATAATACACGGGAAGAAGACAAGGTCTCTCCAGAAGATGCGTGACAATGTTTATTAACGACGATGTTTTTGAATCCCTAGTGGGTTCTCACTAGTAAAAGAATAAATTGCAAATCAATGAACTTCTTTCGCTGCAACATGTATATGACGGAACATGGGACATAGTTGTTGGATACCGCCAACCCGGGGCCTGGTGGCCAGATAATTGGCTAAGTATTGGCCAAGAGAAAGGTTTGATATCTATTTCAATAGTATTCATACTAATATGTATTAATGGAAAACATTTTGATATTTATTTGAATAGTATTCATACTAATATATATTAATGGATTGTTTATGTTTCAAATGCAAATAATTTCTCAATTTCCAGGATGCTCTTCGATTCACAAATTTCATTGAAACCACAAATGTTTTGACTGCAAGATGTATATAACGTAACAAGAAACATGAATTTGCATTGTGGTTTCAACGAGATAAATTCCTTATCATCTATTCATCTTGTATTCCTTGCTACGACATGAGAAAACGTCGACTCTCCATAAACATTAATATCTAAATTAAATTAAATGTAATCAAAATTTGGTGTGATTTAACTAAGCAAAGAAGCTTCAACAGTTCCTTTATTAATGCAAAGATTTTCCAACCCCTAGTGAGTTATGACTAGTTAAAGCATAAATTGCAGATCACAAAAGTTTTGGATTACTGAGAGGGGGGGTGAATCAGTAATAGCATAATTATAATCATTTTTCTCCAAATAATCCAAGTGTTATATCAATGTAGAATTATTATCCAATAATGAGCAATAAGAAATGAACAATCACACATATACACAGGACACCAATGTTTTACGTGGAAACCCAAATTAGGAGAAAACCACAAAATGATTTATCTTATATTTCTTGAAGAATTACATTCATTGGAAGCACCGACTTCCTTTGTTTTCCAGTTGCAACTGGAAGGAGGCTCCAACCCCCTAGTTTCTCAAGCTACAACTCGAGGGAAGCTCCAACTCCCCAATTCTCTGGTTACAACTAGAAGGAGGCTGCAACCCCCTCTGTTCTCCGACTACAATCAGAAGGTGGCTACAACCACCTGTCCTTTCCCTATCCAACTGCACTGACGTATAAGTAGAATGATGGAACCACTGTCACACTATCACTGTGAGATATACTGTTGTAAACCTGTACCAATCAATCTGTACCAAACAACATGTACCAATAACCTGAACCATGCATCAAGTTGTACCTCAACCTGTACCATAAACAAGTGCATCAACCATGCACCAACCTGTACCAACCAACTTGTAATCAACCTGTACCATAAACAAGTGCATCAACCATGCACCAACCTGTTGTTAGGACCCTATAATATACCTTTTTGCTCATACTTTTTTCTATCATTACATCCCTTTCCCACTCATATTTAAGCCTACATTATCACCTTAATCCATTTTCTCAAAGGTATGTAACGTTTCTTCTCTTTGCTATATGTTTAATTTGTTTTACATGTAATTTTACATTACTCTCATACTTAGCCATTAATCGGAAATATATAGTTGCTAAAACAATTTGAAGACTGCAGTTAACCATCGTCGTTGCTTAAAGACCACGTTGTTGAAACAATCAAACAGTACGCAAATCCCGTTGCTGAAACAGTCTGTGATTTGTGATGATGAAACAATATACAACCGTAACAAGAAAAGATAATTAAAGGAGCTATTACACCGGCCGCAACAGGTTTACCTCAAGCTAGCACCATTACAACCACTGTAACAACATTTTTATATGGAAGATTAGAATGTCCTATTCCAACATAGAAGATTAGATCAGACTAAGAATAGGATTTGTATGTACACATGTAATTTTATGCTTAATTGTATTAAGAGGATTCTCCTCTTTAAATAAGGGGGAAATCAGCATTAGAGGGGACACAAAAAGGCTTAGCTAGAAGCGGATTACAGAGAAGGAGCGTGTTCACTTTGGATATTGTAACTTGTCACATTTGACAGATGAATAAAATATCATTTTGAGTATTCCTTCTTAATTCCTTTTATTTCTGGGGAATCTTGTGAGAATGAAAGTGCCCACCTTCTTCACAAGATTCACCCATTAATTTTTGTAGTGTGTTAGTATTGTTTTTATCTATACCTTGTTAAAACTCTGTTTTGCTGAAACTCTGTTTACACTGATTGTTACATCGTTTTTATACAATTCATTCCTAGGTACTTGTTAATCATTTTGATTGATAATTCTGTTTGCAGAATGAGTTTATGAAAGTGTGATAGTCAGAGACAGGTGCTGAAGATTCCTACTTTTGGGAATAGGGTCCTATCCTCTGTTACAGAATAGTTAGTCTTCGGTAGTTGTTAATCATTTTGATTAGTAATTCTGTTTGCAGAATGAGTTTATGAAAGTGTGATAGTCAGAGATAGGTGCTGAAGATTCCTACTTTGGGGAATAGGGTCATGTTCTCTGTTACATAATAGTTAGTCTTCTTTGCAGTGTGCTGAAAGGTTCATTTTCCCTAGGTTGTTGTTTCTTAGTGTAATCCAGGATTCTTTTGATAATTATTTTCCTTTGAATCTTAAACTCTGCAATAGATAGATTGCTTTCGTTGTAATTCAAGGTAGAACTCCGGTCTGTTCAAGGCAAGGTGTGATTAGTGTAAATTTTACTACAAATTTGGATTGCTTTTGAGATTGAGCATATACAGTGTGTGATTGCCTTTGAAATAAACAGACTTCCCTGGGTTGACAATTTATGTGACACTTGATTGTTCTAATTAATAAGCAATTACAATGACCAACATTTTTGCGCCGTTGCTGGGGAAGGCATTTATAGATTTCAAAATCATTTACATTTTTCTTTCAGATGTAGAGATTGCATGAGAGGACGCGGACCCCCCAAGGAAACTGACCCTACAGGTGGCAGGGGAAGAGGAAGAGGAGGTAGAAAGACTTTTATCGACCAAATTATATCAAAATCTGAATCTGTTGTTCCTCAACAACCAATCTCTCGAAAACCAAAGCCTCAACCTTCCTTTCAAGCGAACTTTGAAACGGAGACAGTTGAAAAAACAACAGACGACATTGAGGATCGAGCAAGTGCAGTAGGGGAACAAACAGAAGAAACCATGGACGGATATAATGAAGAACTGCACCATGAAGAACAGGTATGTCTTGAAGCAGAGGTAAGCGACGAAAACTCTTTTTCTACCTTAGGATTTCCTATTGGTGATCTTCCTAGAGGAGTAGCTCCCATGAAGAATATTCCACTTTCAGCTTTACCTAACTTTCATGGTTTATCTTCTGAAGATCCTGATGAATTCCTTTTTGAGTTTGACATATTATGAAGAAGTTATGATTACATTTCCAATGCTAAAAAAATTAAAGCTATTCCCAACAACATTAAAGAGAAATGCATTAAGATGGTTCATGAGTCTTGGAGGTCATGTAATCACAACATGGGATTAGATGAAACAAAAATGTCTACACAAATATCAAGACTATTGCCGAATAAGAGAAAAAAGAGAGGAACTATTCAAGATGATACATAAAGAGGATGAAAATCTGGAAGACTTTGTGGAAAGGCTACAGTATAATCTACAAAGATCCAGTCACCGCGATGTAAGTAAAGATATTCTTAAAACAATATTATTAAAAGGAGTAAGGGATGACTGTCTAGATATGCTGAATATGCTTGGAAAAGGGGACATATCTAAAGAATCATATGATGAAATTGTTAACCTCTGTAAAAGATGTTCAAGAGGAGCTGCAAGGAATAGATCAAACAACAGGGATACCACATTTTCAAGAGTTCAAAAATCAGCCAGTGGAGGAGCAACAAGAGCCGAAATAGGTAATCTACTTGAGGAATTTAAAACTGAAATGTTAAGTTCTTTTGCTTCACAAATTGACACCTTGCAGATTCAAAAGAAACAAGCCGAAGCAGAAGCAGCTTTGTCCATCTTTTGTTTCCAATGCAGAGATAAACACCCACGAAGGGAATGCCCATTGGACAAAAAACCAATGTGCACCATTTGTGATAAGGATCATGAAACTCAACAATGCCCTTCTTTACCAGGAATCAAAGCAACATTACAACCAACCGATGAAGAAGTTGAAGCTGTCTATATGTTGACACAGAGAAGGCAATGACAACCACGGGGACAAGGTATGAATCCTAATATGCCATTTACATATTCTAATCGTTGGAATAATTATCCTTCTTTTAGTCAAGCAAATTACCCTCCCTTCAATCAAATGAATTACCCACCCATGCAACAAACAAACCCTCCCTTTGTAGAACCAACAATATGGACACCTTGGCCTTCACAACAACAACCTTACCTTAACCAATGGAATCCAAATTGGAGAGGTCAACAACCCTTGTTTTAAAATCAATTTCCTCAATTTCAATCACAAGTTCAGCAACCACTGTCATTACCATCAGGTACTCCACCAAATAATCAAATGATGAGGCTCCAACTACCTGCACAACCTAACCCTAACCCCAATAATAAGGCTGTGCAGTGCATTGATATTTCAAACCAACCTATACTTTCTCTTTTCCCTTCACAATGCAATGATATTCATTTATGATCTGGGAAAATAGTATAACCTATCATTGATGATGTTACCTCCTTTGATTCCGAAGAAATAAAAGAGCACGATTTACCCGAAGAGGTACAACCATCCTCAAACACTGTTGTTGAAACAACTGAACCACCATTCCCTGAGTGTTTAGCTTTGACTAAAACTCCTGAGCCACCTGATTTCAATCTTCTAGGGGAATTACAAAATCTCTATGTCAAAATTCCATTATTACAAGCACTAAGAGATGTACCAATTTATGCCAGAACTATGCGAGAGATTTGTGTTAAGAAACACGGTAGGAAAACTAAAGATCTCCTCACAGTTCATGTCATGGGTGATTTGTCAGCACTAATGTCGGGTAAAGCTCCTCCAGTTAAATATGGTGATCCTGGCCATCCTACTGTCACAGTGCAAATTGGAAAAACAATAATTCCTTGAGTTCTGGTAGACTTAGGCACTGCTATCAATATTATGACTCTTGAAACTTCACAACTGTTGCAATTGAAGAATGAAATCAGAGATACCCCAACCATTATAGAATTAGCTGAACGTTCTATAATCAAACCAGAAGGAGTCATTGAAGACCTAATCATCTCAGTTGAGTCCTGGAATTATCCAGCTGACTTTGTGGTATTACAACCTAAAACAAAGTTGGGGGGTCACCCTCTAATTTTGGGCAAGCCTTGGCTAACCACAATAGATGCCTTTATCAGCTGTAGATCTGGTTCAATGACAATTTCCAATGGATATGAGACTAAAAAACTTACTCTCTGCCCTCACGCTACACCCTTGATTAATAATGGCAATTCCTTATGGGTGGACTTTGATGATCAAACAACTCAACCTATCTTGACTATCGGACAAGCCTTAAGCCTTAAAGATGCCATTGAGGATGAAGTAATTAATAATTTTATTTGTGAACCCTCCTCTGTGACTCCAGAAACACATAATCAACTAGCTGCACTTTTGGAGTCAGATACCTAGGAAAACCTTAACTCTGAAGACCTACCTCAAACATCAGCTACCATCTCTTCTAAAAGTATACCAGTAGAAATTGAACCTGGCAAAACACTGAATATAAACCCCAACTTGACAGTTGTTGAAACACAACAATTAATGAAGTTACTTCTTGAACATAAGGAAGCATTCACATGGGACTATACAGATATGAAGGGAATCTCTCCTGAATTATGTACTCATCGTATCTATATCAAGGAATATTGTCGACCGATCTGCCAATCTCATCGACAAATGAACCCTAATTTAAGAGAAATTCTTAAAGAGGAACTTCAAAAATTGCTTAATGTAGGGTTTATATGTCCTATATCTAACAATGAATGGGTTTCCCCGTTGGTAATAGTTCCCAAGAAAAATGGGAAATGGAGAGTACATGTAGATTATAGAGCCTTAAATAAAGCCACTCAAAAATATCACTTTCCATTACCATTAATTGATCAGGTGTTAGATAGTTTGTTAGGAAAGAAATTCTTCTCTTTCTTAGATGGTTTCAGTGGGTATAACCAGATCAAAATTTCACCCCAAGACCAAGATAAGACCACTTTTACTAGCCCTTGGGGAACTTTTGCTTATAGAGTCCTCCCATTTGGACTATGTAATGCATGAGAAACCTTTCAAAGAGCAGTTATAGGAATCTTTTTGATATGATTAATGACTCTATGGAATTTTTTATGAATGATTTTACCCCTTATGGTGTCTCTTTTGAGGAAACACTATAAAACCTTGAGAAAGTACTTAAATGATGTATACAAGCCCACCTCTCCTTAAGCACAGAAAAATGTCATATGATGATGAGTGAAGGAGTAGTACTTGGACATTTTATTTAATCTCAAGAAATTCAGGTGGATCCATCCAAGATACAAGTCATTAAAGACCTTCCTATCCCCAAAACCCAAACAGATGTGAGAAGTTTCTTAGGACATGATGGATACTATATAAGATTTATCAATTTTTTTTCCAAAATAGCTTCTCCTTTGTTTGTGTTACTTATGAAAAATGTTGAATTCAAGTGGACTGATCTTTGCCAGGAAGCATTTGATACACTCAAACATCAATTATCTACAACTCCTATTCTAAGAGGACCTGATTGGACACTTACCTTTCATATATCCTCTGATGCTTCAGATACTGCAATAGGAGCTGCTTGAGACAAGAATAAAATCAAATCCCTTATACTATCTACTTCATTAGCAAGAATATGAGTCCTGCTGAACTTAACTATACAGTTACCGAAAATAAATTTTTAGCAGTTATCTATGCTATTAATAAATTTCTGCATTACATCACTGACTATTCTACTTTCGTCCATACTGATCACTCAACTATCAAATATTTAATGAACAAATCTGTCACAAATGCTCGAGTCACCAGATGGTTACTATTATTACAAGAATTTAATATTACAATTGTAGATAGACCAGGAAAAGAAAATGTAGTTGTTGATTTCCTTTCTCGGTTAACACCTGATGATAATACTCCAGTAGATGATTCCTTTCCCGATGAATATTTATTTGCAGTATCTGTTCACTCACCATGGTATGAAGACATCGCTAACTATTTGGTTGCAGGGAAGTTACCACCACACCTATCCCACTGAGAGAAAAGAAGAATCATTCAACAATGTGCTAGGTATAGATGGATAGGTGGGTGTCTTTTCCACACAGGACTTGATCAAGAAATCCGAAGATGCATTAGAGAAGATGAGGTTTATGATTTACTAAAATCTTGTCATAATGGCCCTTGTGAAGGGCATTTTGCTGATAAAAGAACAACACATAAAATTCTCAGGATGGGTTACTATTGGCTCTCACTTTTTAAAGATGCAAAGAAATATGTTCGGGCCTGTGATAGCTGTCAAAGAATGGGTCAACCTAATCATAGAGATGAAATTCCATTAAATCCTTAGGTAGTACTCGAACCATTTGAAAGATGGGCCTTAGACTTTGTAGGACCCATTAACCCTTCATCTAATCAAAATTTTTATATAGTGGTCTGCACAGATTATATGACCAAATGGGTGGAGGCTAAAGCACTCCATAGAGCTACTGAAGAAGCGGTTTTAGATTTTTTATTTGAAGATATCTTTATCAGATTGGAAGTGCCTAGAGAATTAGTCATAGATGGAGGACCTCCTTTCACTTCTCATTGTTTTAAAGCCATCCTTCAAAAATATCATATTCATCATAGAATGACTACACCATACCACCCTCAAGCCAATCGACAGGTGGAAAGCACAAATAAAGTAATAGAATCCATTCTCACAAAAACAGTGAAGAAAAATAGAAAGGATTGGTCTCAAAGGATCCCTGAAGCATTATGGGCTTACAGAACTACATGGAGAAATACTACAGGATTCCCCCCCTATGAATTAGTTTATGGAAAAAGTGTTGTCTTTCCTATGGAATTTGAAATCAAAACCTTAAGGACTGCTTTAGCTGTTAACTTTGATTTGACTGATGCACAAACAATCAGGTTGCAACAACTTAATGAATTAGATGAAAAAAGACTAGATGTCATTCCCCAGACAACTATGATTCAACAACAAAGAACAAAATGGCATGATAACACCATCAAGCATAAGCAATTCTAAAAAGGTAATTGGGCTTTACTGTATGATTCTCGGTTTAAAGAATTTCAAGGGAAACTACGTACAAGATGGCTAGGACCTTATGAAGTGGATACTGTTTTCCCCAATGGAATAGTAAGTCTCCTAACAATTGATGACTCTAAAACACCGTTATTAGTGAATGGTCATTGGCTCCGTCTGTACCAGTGCCCCATTTCCAAAGAAGATTTTAAGGCCACATGCATGGTAGATTCACATTATTTCTTTTTAGAGGAGCCTCCTGCCTCTTATTGCATTTATTTTTTTGAATTTTATTTCTTTAGTATTAGATTAAATTTCTTTTACTAGTAATCCCTGTCAAGGAATGGCATGTTACAATTGATTCTTTTGCAAATTCTCGGTCTAGAAAAGGCCTACCAAGAAAAGGACAATCTTACTACAAGCAGATCCAAGCTTCATTTTGTGAAGCATTGCTCCCTCTTTCTTCAATCCATTCATCTTCATTACCCATTCAACACCCCCATCATTCATCCCCTTTCATTTTCCTTCCTTTCCATTTTCCCCATTGCTGAAACACCACTCTTCAACAACATTTTCCCCCTTTTCCCCATTGCTGAAACACCACTCTTCAACAACATTTTTCCTCTTTTTCCCCATTGCTGAAACACCACTCTTCAACAACATTTTCCCCATTTTTTCCATTGCTGAAACACCACTCTTCAGCAACATTTTCCCTCATTTTCCCATTGCTGAAACACCACTCTTCAACAACATTTTCCCCATTTTCCCATTAAACACCACTCTTCAACAACATTTTCCCCATTTTTCCCCATTGCTGAAATACTACTCTTCAACAACATTTTTCCTCATTCTCCCATTACTGAAACACCACTCTTCAACAACATTTTTCCTCAATTTACCCATTGCTGAAACACCACTCTTCAACAACATTTTCCCCATTTTCCCATTATACACCACTCTTCAACAACATTTTCCTCTTTTTCTCCAATGCTGAAACACCACTCTTCAACAACATTTTCCCCATTTTTCCCATTGTTGAAACACCACTCTTCAACAACATTTTCCCCATTTTTCCCCATTGCTGAAACACCACTCTTTAACAACATTTTTCTTCATTTTCCCATTGCTGAAACACCACTCTTCAACAACATTTTTCCTCAATTTCCCCATTGCTGAAACACCACTCTTCAACAACATTTTCCCCATTTTCCCACTGCTGAAACACCACTCTTCAGCAACATTTTCCCCATCTTCCTCGCTGCTGAAACACCATTTCTTCAACATTATTTTCCATTGTTAAAACATCACTCTTCAACAAACATTTTTCCATTCTTTTCCTGTTGCTGAAACACCATTTTTTCCTGTCAATAAAAACATATTTTTCAGCTCTTTCGCTCTCACTTCTCCTATTTTCATACAGTCTGTCCTTTCACTACTTTCTCCCATGATTAAACAAACCCTTGATACAATTTCTCTCATAAATCCAAAGTCTCTCCCATGGTTACTACAGATCTATTATGGATAGGCACTATATTTTTCGAAGTACGAATCAAAGGTAAAGATGAGGTATGTAAACTTTATATGTAAATACAATTGAACTATGGCTAATGAGAAGAACCCGATTCATTATTAGCATTCACTTAAAGTCACTATTTTAGCCGTAGTTGGGGGGGGGGGGATATCGAAATATTATGCCATCATTTCACATGAACCGACTACCGTCACTCCTTTTTACCCATCATTTTGTTTTTTTCACCACCATTTACATGCCTTCATCCGCTACTTGACTCTCTGACTGTGCATTCTACTGAGATGTTAGCTATGGGAGGTCCTATTATACGATACGAACCTGCCATGAAAACCCTACTAGAATTGTATCCAGACGTCTACCAAATCTTTCAGCAGGCAGGCTGGCTAGGTTATTTTTAGAGGCTCCAGGGATTTGATCAACAACAGGTTCTTCAATTTTCTCAGAGTCTTCAACAAGACCATTCGATTGTTCAAGGGGTTAGGATTCTAGTCACAGAGGATGATATAGCACAGGTTTCAGGTCTTCTCGTCACTGGCATTTGTTGGTTCAATCGCAAACACATTATCCTTAATGCCCAACAGGATTTTCTCTTGCCATGAGAACAAGTTGAGCCTAAAGGCCGGGGTGTTCGACTTAGCTCGTTGCCGCCTCCTTGGCCGAAAGTTGCAAAGTTTGTCAAGCACTACCTTAGCTGTGAAGGTCGATACCAGGTAATTTACCAGTCTGACTTTGTCCCGTTATCTCATTTACAACATGCTAGATTGGTCAACATTCCTTACTATCTTCTCGAATGTCTTAGAAATATGTCGCATTATTGTAAACATGCTAAAAATTCCACCCTTTCCCTCACCCATCATCGTCTCGTTCAATTACTCATCCAAAAAGGTTTCACCCAACAAAACCATCTCCTAAACAACCCACCCATCAACCCTCAGGAAGCTGCTGAACATCCTGAAAATCCTCATGAAGAGCAACCACAAAACCTTCCTGGCCTTCTGGAAATACCTATTAATCTGCCTACAGACCCAATTGATCCAATTAACCCTCCTACCATACCAAGTCTGCCCCACAATTTACTAGAATCATCTACCCCTACTGTTCATATCCTTAGTGATGATTCTGAAGCAGATAAACCTAATAACCCTCCCTGCCCCATCACCGAGGAAAAACCCACTCGCAAAAGGAAGAAGCAAACTACTACCTTTCATTCCTTTTTACCAAAAAAATGAATGAGGGCTTCAACCAAAGCGACAACTATTGCCACTACCCTAAACCCCCAACCCATTTTATTAAGAACCCGTACACATCCACCCTCTCAAATCCTGGAATTTTTACCTGTTCAACCCGCGGGCACTGAAACACAAGAACTAAAGGCCCAAGGTGCTGCAACATCATTTTATTTACATCAAGTAGTTGTCACACAAGAACCAAATACTCATTCAGTAGCTGAAACACAAGAAACAACTACTCATTCAATAGCTGAAACACAAGAACCAGCTGCAACTGAAACACAAGAACCAACTGTTGACTTCATTCTTGAAATACAAGAATCAGATGCCCAGGGTGCTGCAACAGTAGCTGACACACAAGAACCAACTACTCATTCAATAGATGTCACACAAGAACCAACTACTCATTCAGTAGTTGAAACACAAGAACCAACTGCTGACTTTATTCCTGAAATTCAAAAATCACATGCCCAAGATGCTAAAACACTATTTTCTTTACATCAAGTAGCTGAAACACAAAAATCAGCTGCTGATTTTGTAGCCGCTCCACAAGAACCAGCTACTCAAGCTGTGACCGTTACACAAAAACTAGTCACCCCTCTTCATACACTGATGACAGATCAACAACCAAAACCAACAATGGCTTCTCTCTTACAAGAGAATGAGTTTCTAAGATCAGAACTGGAAGCTTACAAGAAAGAGTTGGTAATGGCAAAGGAAGCCTATGACAGGGAACTTAATTTGTATACCTTAGCTTGCGTAGTGGCCATGGCAGAGAAAAACACAAAAGACGATCAATATAGAGAGTATATGTGTAGCCAATGTGGGGATATTTATGATAACGAAGGCTACAAAGTGGTTCAAATCCCAATACCTGGAGCTTCCTCTGCACCTACAAATTTTGCAGTTAAAAAAGAGGAACGCCCTACTATTACACAAGAACCAGTAGGACCTTCAAAAATTCCAAAAAACAAAGCTAATATATAGGAACCCTGGCCTGCAACAACTATTAAATCCGAAGCTCCTGTTTTCATTAGTAAAGCTGTTCAAACTCTGCCTGTTGATGAATCTACCCCTCCTGTCAAGATCAATACCCCTACTTTTGTGGAACATGCCACTCAGACTCTACCGCGGCCTACCAATTACGATGTTGAAACACAAACTCTGCCTATTGATGAATCTACCCCTCCTGTCAAGATCAATACCCCTACTTTTGTGGAACAAGCCACTCAGACTCTACCGCAGCCTAACAATTATGATGCTGAAACACAAACTCTGCCTATTGATGAATCTACCCCTCCTAGCAAGATCAATACCCCTACTCTTGTGGAACAAGCTACTCAGAACCTACCTCAGCCTACCACTTGCGATGCTGAAACACAAACTCAACCATGGAATGAGCAGGTAATAATGGATAAATGGAAAAAGGAGTCTGTTATTACACAGGACAAAAGTTTGCAGGAACACAGACTACTTTGGTTGAACCACATCTATTCAAACTGGGAAGCTTTGGAGCAAACATGCAGAGAATTTCATGCCCATAAGAAGCAGAATGAAGAGTTAAAAGACAAATTGCTCCTGATGTTCGATTTGGTACAAAAATTGTTGGCTGCTAGGAAACCATCCTCAAATTACTCTCTTTTCCTTATAGAATGACTTACATTCTTTCAGATTAAATCAATCAAAGAAGGAAGATCCTATGCAGTGTTCAAACCAGAAGATTTTGTTCAAACTTTTGCAGAAGCCTCTACTATTGATCAACATCTATTATGTGAGGTATATCTTCATATTGAGGCCATCCCTGAGAACATACAGCTCAATCTTAACCCTCTTGTTGGTGATATCCAGATTTGGGCACTCGTGTCCTTCCTTACCAACCAGATTACATGGCAGAATGATTTTATAGCTGCCAAGCATAATGAAGATAAACGTCCCCTCTAGATACGACCAGAACCAAAGAACGCTGCCACCTTTGTTGCAGAATATTACCAATTTTTTAAGAAACCAAGGATGACTCAATACATAAGGCAACTACAGACAACAATACTTCAGGATTGTCAACAGTTTATTAAATCCACAGAGACTGCTGCCCTAAAAGCAAATAATATGTTTTGGCAACAATCTTCTGAGAAAATATAGGAGCACAATCCCTTTAGTCCTACCAATCTTGAGATAACAATCTCCCAGGTACCTAGTTACATCAAATGTTTCCAGCAATGTGTTGAAAATTGTATAGGTTATCAGTTCCATTTTCCCATTCTGTGGATGCCAGCAGAGAAGTATCAATTTCATCATAAGTTTCCCAAGAAGGTTGAAGCAGCAGCCTGACAAAGGCTACAACGTGTTCAAGGATTCAGAGCCCCAACAGACAGTACCTTCTACAACTACTGCTTAAGTAATTTGCACGCTCAGAGTCGGTATCTGGATTCTGATTCAGATTGAAGTTGCCTGAGGACATGTAACCTTTTTAGTTGGGGGGATGTTAGGACCCTATAATGTACATTTTTTCTCATACTTTTTGCTATCATTACATCCCTTTCCCACTCATATTTAAGCCTACATTATCACCTTAATCCATTTTCTCAAAGGTATATAACGTTTCTTCTCTTTACTATATGTTTAATTCGTTTTACATGTAATTTTAAATTACTCTCATACTTAGCCATTAATCGGAAATATATAGTTACTAGAACAGTTTGAAGATTGCAGTTAACCATCGTTGATGGTTAAAGACCACATTGCTGAAACAGTCAAACAATACACAAATCCCGTTGCTGAAACAGTCTGTGATTTGTGATGCTGAAACAATATACATCCGTAACAAGCAAAGATAATTAAAGGAGCCGTTACACCGGCCGCAATAGCTGTACCTCAAGACAACACCATTACAACCACTGTAACAACATTTTGCTACGGAAGATCAGAATGTCCTATTCCAACATAGAAGATTATATCAGACTAAGAATAGGATTTGTATGTACACATGTAATTTTATGTTTAATTGTATTAAGATGATTCTCCTCTTTATATAAGGGGGAAATCAACATTAGAGGGGACACAAAAAGGCTTAGCTAGAAGCAAATTACAGAGAAGGAGCGTGTTCACTTTGGATATTGTAACTTGTCACATTTGACAGATGAATAAAAGATCATTTTGAGTATTCCTTCTTAATTCCTTTTATTTCTGGGGAATCTTGTGAGAAGGAAAGGGCCCACCTTCTTCGCAAGATTCACCCATTAGTTTTTGTAGTGTGTTAGTATTGTTTTTATCTATACCTTATTAAAACTTTGTTTTGCTGAAACTCTGTTTCCATTGATTGTTACATTGTTTTTATACAATTCATTACTAGGTATTTGTTAATCATTTTGATTGGTAATTCTGTTTGCAGAATGAGGTTATGAAAGTGTGATAGTCAGAGACAGGTGTTGAAGATTCCTACTTTGGGGAATAGGGTCCTATCCTCTGTTACATAATAGTTAGTCTTCGGTAGTTGTTAATCATTTTGATTAGTAATTCTGTTTGCGGAATGAGTTTATGAAAGTGTGATAGTCAGAGACAGGTGCTGAAGATTCCTACTTTGGGGAATATGATCCTGTTCTCTGTTACAGAATAGTTAGTCTTCTTTGCAGTGTGTTGAAAGGTTCATTTTCCCTAGGTTGTTGTTTCTTAATGTAATCCAGAATTCTTCTGATAGTTATTTTCCTTTGAATCTTAAACTCTACAATAGATAGATTGTTTTCACTGTAATTCAAGGTAGAACTCCAGTCTGTTCAAGGCAAGGTGTGATTAGTGTAACTTTTAATACAACTTTGAATTGATTTTGAGATTGAGAATATACACTGTGTGATTTCCTTTGAAATAAACAAACTTCCCTGGGTTGACAATTTATGTGACACTTGATTGTTCTAATTAATAAGCAATTACAGTGACCAACACCTGTACCTCAACCAAAATCCCTCATCAATTTCATCATCCGAATATGATTTTTAATTCTGTAATATACCTGGTGTATATGATCACATACCTTCAAACCTTCCTTAACTTTAACAACAAGAGACTATCATTTTCATCAAACATTTATTTAGTCTCACAAGACTAGTTTTGGATTAGTCAACAACCCTAACTTGAAATAATCATAACTTTGTACCTGTAATGAATAAATATATGGACTTGATACACAATTTTCTTTAGTTTATTTTATGCAATTATTCCAAGTGTCACTACTTGGAACCTCTCAGAAAAGAAGTTATGGAAAAAATGGCACACCTTGCTAAATTCTGGCTTATTTTAGAGAGTGACCTTGTAGAGCGTGCTCCGCAAATTTTTTTTGTTGAATTGATCTAAAACTGTTAAAAAAAATACTAAAGACTGTAATATAACCAAAAAAATTGTTCTTACTGAATTTAGATCTGTTATGAATAAGTTATGATGTTTTTACCCGAAACACTTGTTTTTTACTAGTTTCAGGAGTAGCCACAAACCCTATTTTTCACGGAGTGTAGCTCCAAAAATGAATCGACCCACAAGATGAATTTCATACCACAGATATTTGAATATGTTTCCTCAGTGTCATAGCAAGTTCATGGTATGAATCATTCTGGAAAAAAAGTTATTCTAAAAATGGTGAGATGACCTAAAATAACATGCCTTAGAAAACATCATCAATATAATTTATCCTTCACTGAATTCTCGCCTTCGTTTTTTCACTTTCCTCAAAAATTCGGATTAGATATCCTTTTTTTACCTCAGACACCTATAGGTATTCAATATGCTCAAGTGTCTTAAATGAGAGAGTCTGCCTCTTATTTATACTCTGCAAGTAGCTTCCTTAAAAACATCTTCTAGGTCACTTTGCCCACTTTCCTTATTTTAGGGTTAACCCACTTCTAATTTCTCCATTAAATTTATTATTGAATTAATTTATTTTGTATTCAATTTGAATTATAGTACACTCATCACTTCACTTTATTATTTACCGTTTAAAATCTCTTAAACCACTTTGACTACTTTGACCTTTTGGGTCTTTTAGATGACATATGAGGGTCCTCCAACTTCGTAAGGCCATAACTGTCAAATCGTGAAGAGTTATGTGACGTTCCACATACCACCAGAAATGGAATGACATGTAATATCCATATAGAATAGTATTGCCTGAAAATATATCAAAACTCATACCGTTATCCATCAAACAAACTTGGGTCCATTACCCAAACCTGGGTTCTCCAACTTCTCATGGCCATAACTCTCTAACCGTGAGGAGTTATGTGACGTTCCACATACCACTGGAAATGGAATGAAACACACTATCCATCTAGGATAGTTTCACTGACAAATTCACTGATGTTCATATCATTATTCCACAAATAAGCATGGTTTTTCTAACCATACTTCTAGGATAACTCAATCCGCAAAGCGTCTTCCCGTGAGGGATTTCACCATAAGGGGACCACTTTGGAGTTCATCCATTTCTACTTATTATAAACCATGACAAGACAATAATGATTCATCTTTACATCAAACAATCTTGGGTCCATTACCCAACCTTTATGCTACGGGGCTTTCTTCAAGGGTTGACATCAATGACAACCAACCTTAATCAACAATCTCCTCCTTTGACATTGATGGAAACACTCTGATGCAATATTGAAATCATATCACTCATGCTCCCACTGGAACCATGCCTCTATCCTCTGTATCTGATAAATATTCTCCCTCTGGAACCATGCCTCTATGCTCTGCCTCTGTCCTCTGCATATGATAAATCTCTCCCCTTGGAACCATGCCTCTATCCTCTTCCTCTTCCTCTGTCCTATGCATATGATAAATCCCCCCCCCTTTATCATCAATGGAAAATGTATATTTCCATCTGGGGTTGCTCCCCTTGATTGAACTGTCCTCTTATGGTTCTTCCTCTTGTAAATTTGAGACATATAAGATAAGAATTCAAAAAGCATTCATTTTGGAGTAGAAATAACTCCAAGTCTCTGGTGAAGATATTCAAAGGATTCCCGTGGAAGTGTTTTTGTGAATATGGACCGCCACTTATTATTTTGTTCCCACATACTCAACCCTGATATTCATTTCTGCAACCTGCTCCCGTAGAAAGTGATACTTTATTGAAATGTTCTTCGTCTTGGACTGCATCACTGGGTTTTTCGAGATACTGATGGTGCTTGTATTATCACAATAGTTTGGAATGGGCTCATCATACTCAACCTGCATATTTGTTAGAGTTTGTTTCATCCAAAGAAGTTGTGTACAGCATGATGTTGTTGCAATATACTCTGCCTCTGCTGTAGATAACAATACTGATGATTATTTCTTGTTAGCCATGATATTAAACACTCACCCAAGTAGAACGTTTCTCCACTGGTACTTTGACGGTCATCGATACAACCTGACCAATTTGCATCTATGTAGGAAATAAGTGATAGATCCTTTCCTTTTGGATACCATAATCCAAACTCTTTTGTTCCTTTGAGATATCTGAAAATCCTCTTCACTGCTAACACATGTTACTCCTTTGGTGTTGCTTGAAATCATGCCACCTGTCCAACTGCCTGCATTATGTCTGGTCTGGATGCTATCACATATAGTAGGTTGCCAATCATTGACCTGTATTGCCTCTGATATGTAGACTTCGAATCATCATCTTTGCTCAACTTGCAACTGGTTTGCATGGGAGTGATAACTGGTTTGAAATCTTCCATTCCGAACCTCTTTAACATTTCTCTGATATACTTGGTTTGATAAATAAAGATTCCTTGGTTGCTTTGACGTATCTGAAGTCCCAAAAAGAAGGATAGTTCTCTAAGTAACGACATTTCAGATTCATTCTACATATCTTTTGCAAATTTTTGGCTTAACTTGTCATCATCACTACCAAAAATAATATCATCAACATAAACTTCAATTAATAAAATATTACCTTCACTTACCTTGATGTAGAGGTTGTTGTCTGCACTTCCTTTTCTGAACCCTACCTGTTGTAGATAATTATCCAGTCTAGAGTACCATGCTCTAGGAGCCTGTTTTAGACCAATAAAGACATTCTTTAATTTACACACATAATTTGCGTTCTTTGACAACTGAAATCCTTCTGGTTGTTCAATGTAGACTTCTTCTTCAAGTTCCCTATTCAAAAAAGATGATTTTACGTCCATCTGATATACTTTAACATTTTTGGAGCATGCATAGGCTAAAAGCAATCAGATTGCTTCCATTCTGGAAAATGGGGCAAATGTCTCTTCAAAGTCAATTCCTTCAATATGTGCATATCCTTTACATACCAATCTAGCTTTGTTCCTTGTAATTTGTCCATCTTCATTTAATTTATTCCTGAAAACCCATTTTGTGTCGATCACATTCTTATTCTTTGGTCTTGGAACCAGTTCCCAAGTATCATTTTTCTCTATTTGATCCAATTCTTCATTCATGACCTTATTCCAAAATTCATCCTTGTTGGCTTCTTCAAAACAGTTTGGTTCAATTGTAGATAAGAGTGCTAGGTGTGTTTGTTCTGGTGAACAGATTTTTCTTCTAGTCTCAATTCCTGCATCTTTGTTTCCAATAATCTGATTTAAATGATGATTCTTGTGTACTCGTTTGCTAGGTGTCTTTGGAGATACTTGCTAAACTTTCTCTTCTGTTTCTATCAGATTCTCTTAATCTTCCTCTTCTACTTCATCTTCTGCTTCTTCTTCCTTGAAAAGTTGTTCTATTGATTTATTTTCTTCTTCCTTTGATTCTATTCTGCATGTTTCATCAATTGTTACGTTGATTCTTTCCACAACTTTGTTCAATCTTAGATTGTAACACTTGTATGCTTTCCTTGTATTTGAATAAATAACAAGTACTCCTTTGTCCACATGAGAGTCAAACTTTCCCATTCTGCCATCTTCTCTTTTTGATGTAGCATTTTCTTCCATAAACTCTGAAGTGCTTCACATTTGCTAGTCTTCCTTTCCATAGCTCGTAGTGAGTTTTATCAGTGTTGTTTCTGAGCATTACTCTGTTTTGAATGTGAACTGATATATGCACTGCCTCTGTCCAAAATATATCTGTCAATTTGGAATCCATTATCATTTTTAGAGACATTTCTTCTATTGTCATGTTCTTTCTTTCAACAACTCCATTCTGTTGAGGTGTCCTAGCAACATAGAATTGCCTTTTTATTCCATGACTACTGCAGTAGTCCATAAAATCCCTTGAATTGAAATCTCCTCCATTATCAGATCTCAATCATTTGATTCTTGAATCTATCTCATTTTCAACCATTTCCTTGTAGATCTTGAAGTTTTCAAAAGCTTTTGACTTGTTCTTGAGAAATCAAACTACAGTAATTCTTGTATAATCATCAACTAATAACATAGAGTATCTCTCACCTTTTAAGCCCTTTGTTGTAGTTGGTCCAACTAGATCAGTATGCACAATTTACAGTGGTCTTGTTATTGAATATTCCTTTGATTTGAACTTGGTCTTTGTTTGCTTTCCTTGTTGACAATGCTTGTATAAAGTGTTGGTTGGTTTTGTGATCTGGGGCATTTCTCTGACTGCTTCTGTTTTGTTGACTTTGACAAGGTTATAAAAATGCATGTGACTCATTCTTCTGTGCCATAGCCAACTTTCATCTTCCTTTCCTAGAAAACACTTTTCATTTCCAATTTCACTTAACACATATATGTTGTTTGAAGTTCTTGCAGTTGTACCAACCAATTTCCTTGAACCTTCTCTTCTTATCTCACACTTTTGTGAATTAAAAGTAACTTTATGACCTTGGTCACACATTTGACTCACACTTAGAAGATTATGTTTCATATCTTCTACCAATATAACATTTTGTGTCGTTTTATTCTTGTTCCCAATTTGGACTGTGCCTTTTCCAATGATTTTGGCTGAATTATCATTTCCGAATGAGACTGATCCATTTTTTTTCTTTCGCAATGTAAGGAATATGTCTTTATCACATGTCATGTGTTTTGAACACCCATTGTCAACATACCAACCGTGTTTATTCTGCTTATCTTGTAGAGCGACTGTGCATTCTTCATTTCTATATTGATCTTGCTTTCTTATCCATGTTGTTTTCTTAGGTTCTTATCTGTGACTGTTGTTATTCTGTTGAGATTCTTTAGGAGGGACTGCCATTCTGCAATTTTTGGCCACGTGTCCAAATGTTTTACATTTGTAACATTCCACTTCAGTTCTCAAAGATTCAAACCTATTGTAACTTCTTCTTTGTGTTTCACTGGGTCTTCTTGAGTAACCCCTTTGTGTATGACTCTCAAAGTTGTTATTGTTCCTATTGTTAGCTCTGAAATTCACAGCTTTATGTCCAAAATTATTACATGCATAACATAAACCAAAAATTATATTTTGATATCTGGGAGTTGAATATATTCTGAAAGAAGGTGATCTTATGAATCCTTCTTCTTCTTGAGGCCTATCTTTCTGTTGTTGATTCTGAAATTTGAATCTTCTCGGTGGAGGAGTGTCCTTGTAATCTTCCTTGTACATCTTCCTATCCCCTTTAATTGTTTCTGCATAGCTTTTTGGATTTGTTTCTTGCTCTGTTGTTTTGGAGCTTGATCCCTTTTCTGTCTGATTTTATCCAAGTCTAGACTTGTCAAGATGAGATTTTTGACTGCTGATAATGTCATCCAAAACTTTTGAGTTATTCTGCATATTTTTCTTTTGAATATCCTTTCTGAGTGTGACAATCTTTGCTTCCAAGTTTCCAATGATCTTGCCATTTTCTTCTAGTTGTTCTTTGAGTGATTCTTCAATTCTTTTATCTTCTTCTATTTGAACCTTAAATCTTGTGATAATTTGTTCTAGTTCTCGAGTGTCATTTTTCTTGTCTAGTTCTGCTTGTGTTTCTTATTTTTCTTCTTTTCTCTTCTGATAACTTCTATGGCACACATTAATTCTTCTTGATAGTCAACTTCTGCCTCTTCAATTTCGTCTTCGACTTCTTCATATCCTTCTTCGGCTTCTTCATATTCTTCTTCGGAGTCTTCTTTGTCAGAATCTTTTACTACCATGAATAGAACTCTTCCTGTCTCATTGTCACTGATTTCATCTTCATCTGATGATGAGATGTCTTCTTTGATGCATAAGCTTTTCTTGAAATCTTTCTTTGTAGTTCTTTTTCTTTTATATGTGTGTTTTCTTTTTGAGTAACCTTCATTATTTCTCTTTTTCTTATGAGGACATTTGTTAGCAAAATGACCAATACCATCACAATTAAAACAAATTAAAGGAATCTTACCTTTATACCTACCATTGGTTCCCTTTTTTAGTCTTTTGATGAAGTTGGCCACTTCTTCATCATCTTCCGAGACGTCGCTGCTGTTGCTATATTCTTCTTGTTTCTTTTTTTTTTGCTTTGATTTTTTGGATGCTTTGAAGGATGCTTCTTTTACATCTGGATTTAAGTTCTCATTTCATATGTTGTGAAGATTCCATGTAGTTCATCCATGATTATTGAGTTCAGATCCGATCTTTCTTCTAGTGATGATATCTTAGGGTTGAATCTCATAGGAAGAGATCTTAGTACCTTTTGAACAATTATAGATTCTTATATTTCTTCTCCCAATCCTATGATTGCATTAATTGTTTCATTAACTCTTAAGAAGTAAGCTGCAATATTCTCATCTTCCTTCGTTTTTAGTTGTTCGAACTGACCTCTGTAAGTTTGAAGTTTTGCTGCTTTGACTTTTGTATCTCCTTCATAAATATTTTGAAGCTTGTCCCAAATCTCTCTGGTGGATTTACAATGTGAAACTTTGGTGAATACTGTTTCACTAAGACCATTCAAAAGTGCATTTGTAGCTTTGGAATTATTCTGACCAAGTTTCATTGTTGTGTCATTTGTTGGTGGAACTGTTGGTACTATGTATCCATCTACAATTGATTGCCAAATTTCAAATCCATGTGCTTGTATATATGTCTTCATTCTTATGTTCCAAAAAGCATACTTATGTCCATCAAAGTGTGGTATTCCATTTTTATATGAGTTGGTACTCTCCATGATCTACCTTTCAGTGGTTAAACTGATTTCTGAAGGAACCTTCTCTGATACCAATTGTTGGATTACTGAGAGGGGGCGTGAATCAGTAATATCGTAATTATAATATTTTTTCTCCAAATAATCCAAGTGTTATATCAATGTATAATTATTATCCAATAATGAGCAATAAGAAAAGAACAGTCACGAAAATCACGAAACGCTTTATATTATATGTCTTGAAGAATTACATTCATTGGAATCACCAACTTCCTTTGTTTTCTAGCTGCAACTGGAAGGAGGATCCAACCCTCTAGTTTCTCAGGATACAAACTGAGGGAAGCTCCAACTCCCCAATTCTCTGGCTACAACCAGAAGGAGGCTACAACCCCCTATGTTCTCCGGATACAACCGAAATGTGGCTACAACCACTTGTCCTTTCCCCATCCAACCGCCCTGACGTATAAGTAGAATGATGGAACCACTGTCACACTTTCATTGTGAGATATACTGTTGTAAACCTGTACCAAACAACCTGTACCCATAACCTAAACCATGCATCAACCTATACCTCAGCCTGTAATCAACCTGTACCATAAAAAAGTGCATCAACCATGCACCAACCTATACCAACCAACCTATAATCAACATGTACCATAAACAAGTGCATTAACCATGCACCAACCTGTGCCTCAACCAAAAGCCCTCATCAATTTCATCATCCAAATATGATTTGTAACTTTGTAATATACCTGGTGTATATGATAACATACCTGCAAACCTTCCTTAACTTTAACAATAATAGACTAGCATTTTCATCAAACGTTTCTTTAGTCTCACAAGACTAGTTTTGGATTAGTCAACAACCCTAACTTGAAATAATCATAACTTTGTACCTGTAATGAATAAAGATATGAAACTGATACACAATGTTCTTCAATTTGTTTTATGCAATTCCTCCAGGTTCCACTACTTGGAACGTCTCATAAAAGTAGTTATGGAAAAAATGGCAAACCTTGCTGAATTTTGGCTTATTCTAGAGAGCGACCTTGTAGAGCGTGCCCCACACAAAATATTTGTGGAATTGATCTGAAAATGTTACACAACATACTAAAGACTATATTATAACCAAAACATTTGGTCTTACTAAATTTGGATCTATTATTAATAATTTATGACATTTTTACCCGAAACACCTGTGTTTGACTAGTTTCAGGACTAGTCACAAACCCTATTTTCCACGAAGTGTAACTCCAAAAATACAACCACCCACAAGATGAATTTTTTACCAAATATACTTGAATATGTTTCCTCAATGGAATAGTAATTTCATAGTCTGAATCATTCTATAAAAAACGTTATTGCGAAAATGGTGATATGGCCTGAAAAAAAGACATACCTTAGAAAGCATCATCAAAAGAATTTATCCTTCCTTGAATTCCGGCCTTCTTTTCTTCACTTTCCTCAAAAATTTGGCTTAGATATCCTTTTTTTACCTTAGAAACCTATAGGTATTCAATATTTTCAAGCGTCTTAAATGAGAGAGCCTTGCCTCTTATTTATACTCTCCAAGTAGCTTCGTTAAAAACATCTTCTAGGTCACTTTGCCCACTTTCCTTATTTTAGGGTTAACCCACTTCTAATTTCTCCATTAAATTTATTATCGAATTAATTAATTTTGTATTCACTTTGAATTATAGTACACTCATCACCTCACTTTATTATTTACGTTTTAAAATCTCTTAAACCACTTTGACTACTTTGACCTTTTGGGGCTTCTAGATGACATATGAGGGTCCTCCAACTTTGTAAGGCCATAACTGTCAAACCGTGAGGAGTTATGTGACGTTATACATACCACCAGAAATGTAATGGCATGTACTATCCATATAGAATAGTATTACCTGAAAATATATCAAAACACATACCGTTATCCATCAAATAAACTTGGGTCCATTACCCAAACCTGGGTTCTCCAACTTCTCATGGCCATAACTCTCTAACCATGAGGAGTTATGTGACGTTCCACATACCACCGGAAATGGAATGACAAACACTATCCATATAAAATAGTTTCACTAAAAAAATTCACTGGCGTTCATCTCATTATTCCACAAATAAGCATGGGTTCTCTAACCATACTTCAAGGATAACTCAATCTTCAAAGCATCTTCCCGTGAGGGATTTCACCATAAGGGGACCACTTTGGAGTTCATACATTTCTACTTATTATCAACCTTGACAAGAAAATAACGAGTCATCTTTACATCAAACAATATTGGGTCCATTACCCAACCTTTGTGCTACGAGGTTTTCTTCAAGGGTTGACATCAATGACAACCAACCTTAATCAACGGGAATCTCTTTGTCTGCAAGATGTATATGATGAAACATGGAACACAGTTTTTTCAATATCGCAAATATGGGACCTGGTGGTCAGATAATTGCCTAAGTTTTTCCCAAGAGGAAGTTTTTATATTTATTCCAATAGTACTCATATTACTAGAGATGCATGGATATTATCAAATAGAAGAAGCTGCAATATATTGAAGACATTGAACATGAACATTGTGTCAACACTTTAGTTGCCTTGTTGTAAGTCATTAATTCATTCTATTTACAGGACCCGAAGAATGAAAGCAGGACAGGTCCTCCAATTTCTTTATTTAAGTATAGGGTCGTCATCACATAAGTATGGCCTATGACAAATTATTCTTCAATGTAAAATGAAAGCAACAAACATAGTAGCCTTTATTTAAATTGAAGCACTGGGCAACAGAAAGAAATACTTGTCGTCCATGTGTAACGACACACAGGGAAAAAGACACAAAATAAAATGAAAAGCAATACCAGAGATTGGAAAACACTATCAAAAAATAAACCACAATTATTCTATATTAAAATAATATGGGTTACAAAATACAGGTAAGATTATTTTCCACAATGATTGCAATTGGGCTTGCCACCGACCCAAAAAAAATATGTACATTGATGAAGCTTGTTCACAGTTTTCTGGACGATCAAATCCTTTATTCGTAAAAAATGAGTTGAATATCAATTGTGGGTCTTGGGCTTAATTGGTGCTGTGAAATAGATCTATCCCAGTTTTTTGAATAGCTTGTCTCTTCCAGATATGACCTACTTACAATCGTTGGTTATTCAACATTCCATTCTTTGCCAAGTATTAATTTCCCTTTGTTGTAAAAAACTTGGGGTTTAAGGTGCTTTCCTTGCAATGTTCCTAATCATTGACATCCGAGACAACTTAGAAATGTGATTCAGGCCAAATTCAAAGTCGAGGGACTTGTTTTATGTGACATTAGCTACGGGATGGGAAAAAAATTCAAGTATGTTGTCACTGCTATTCTCCCTGTATTTGATCATTTGTTTGGTTGAAAAGCCTGCCTGAAGATTTGTATGTTGAACTTCTTTGTTTTATTACAGTAAATTGGAAGGAACGTCCAAGCCAGCTACAAAATGTTATTATGTTGAGTCACATGACTTCTTTGGGAAGCATAGGTCTAGCAAGTGTATCAAATGCTGCAGATCGCTTAAAAATATATCTTTCATCATAGCGGTGGCAGATATGGCAGTCCACAGAAAGGTATGGAATGTTCGAAGGTGACGCCCAATCTGTGGAAACTACAACTAGATCCAGAGGAAACTGAACAAACTTTGACAAAGAACATGGTTGTCTCTCAGGCCAGCTACTAGACCCAAAAGTAGCTCAACAAACTTTGAAATAGAAACTTTTGTAGTGATAATATGTTGTTTTATCCACCCATACAGTTTATGTTTCCTGCCTCTGGTTACATTCGCAAATGAAGCCATATTTCACATCATTTACAAACATCAAAGACCATTTTTGCAACCCACGGTAAGTGTGACACCCCCGAGGAAGATAAATTCTTCTAGGATCTGCATAAATTGATACACTTGCCAAATCTGTGTTGTTCGAAGAAACTGTATACTTCAACGAAGAAGTATTTTTCACGTGACCTAAAAATCCATTACAAATCCCAACAAAAAAAGAAAGAAGTTCAACAAACAAATCTCAAGGCAGGATTTTCAACCAACTAAAGCATCAAATACAGGGAGAAAACCTACTAGAAGATACTTGTTCTTCACGTCACATAAAACCAATCTCTCTTCTTTCATTTGGGCCTCAATCACATCTCTAATTTATCTTACATGTCCATGACCAAGAACATTAGAGTGAAGGCACCATAAAGCGCAACTCTTTGATAATAGAGAGAAATGACAATAAGTATTTAAAAGCAACGTTGGACGGTCTTCCGTAGATTTTGTTTTAATTCATTTTAATGACAGATGTTCTCGATATTTTCGCTTATTAATGCCAATATTTTTGAATATGTACCCTGAATAGTGACTAATAACATGTATCAACATTCCCATATTCGAGCAGATTCTCAAATCTAACATCTAATATATGCACAATATTAAAGAGGGACATGACATCAAGGCCTCTGTTGGTGACACGTTCATGGACTATGTTGAAGCCTTTAAGAAAACTAAAAGAGGATTTTTTTTTGCAAATTCAAAATGCAGGCAAAAGAAATTACTAGATCCCATAATATTCGTCTGTCTATTCATTTTAATGGGAGATGTGCTCGAGATTTCCGCTTATTAAAGACAATCTTTTGGAACCTGTCTGGTCGGTTATGAATTCTCAAAGAATAATTAATGTCTATTGGAAATGGCAGAAGGTAGCTGGGATGGAGGGGAGCGACAAATTCTTTTAAATTTTCTGAACCCGGAAAGGCGTCAACCTGCCAAACTTTGAAAACTGGACTAAGTATGGAAATGTATGTACGGTAGACAAACTTATCGCAGGCAAAGGCACAGTTGTGAGTTCGAGGAGTGTGGGTTCGAATTGTAGAGCACAGAAGTTCTTAGTGCAAGATCTATACACTGAAAACGAGCTTCCATAGTTCGATTGCACCTATCCGCGAAGTTGTGTCCATAAAACTGGCTAAATATGAAACCAAATGGTGGTCGGTCGGAACGACCACAAAAATGTGAGAAACTATAGAACCAGAAACGCAGTTTACAAGGGGGGGGGAAAGGGAAAGAACAACTATATCGCTCTCACAAAAAAACTCTCTCATAACTATGAAACCGTAGTAAAACTTAAACCATGGAAAAAACATTGCCAGGAATGAAATATAATTTGAGGTTGACAAACTCTGGTTCAATGCGTAAGAGCTGCAATTTACATAGACTGCAAATTTTTTTCTATGTTATTTTATATTAATAGTATTGTATGGAGAGTCCACTGCAAAATAATGTAAGAACAGATCCAACTGCAGATGCAACATCCCAACATTGCAAACCCTAGGAAAATAAGAACAAGCAACAAATAACAACCCAGTTAAGAAGCACCAAAAGGCCCAACTCTAGCCGTAGGAACCAAACCCTGCAAACTCGAATCAAACAACAATAAGCAACACACAATGAACAAAGAATAAAGTAACAACCAATCCACCAGGAATGACGCAGTTCCAATCGCGGTTGCACAACCCCAAACGTGCAAACTGCAACAACACGAACAAACAAACAACAACAACAACAACAACCAAATAATAAATCAGTGGAGATGAAAAAAACAAGCATGAACCACTGAACCAACAATGTCACTGTAGAATATAAATAAAAAAAGGGAAGAAAATGTATTGTAACAAGCCTGCTAAGTAAACACTCAACGCTGCTAAGCCCATTAGGTAAAAAGTTTGTTAGAAATTCTCTGTAAACATTTAAGAAAAGAATGCAATGTGGCAGCTCTCTGGCGTATCTCCCCAAAAATTATTATAATTTATGAAACAATAGTTCCAACAGTGGAGAAGGTATTTGAAGGCCAAAGAATATGCCAACATATCAACCATTGCCATAAATTTAGCTAGCAGAAAATGGTAAACCAAACATTCGAACTAATGCTAGCATTAATACACCTTCAACCAATGCATAAGAAAATATATGATTCAAAAAGACCATTTACGATCAAATACTTTTGATATGGAAACATATATAATATTTGGAATAGCGAAGTCGGCAATAAAACCTCCAATCCATTGTCCAATCAGATCATGACAAATATAGTACTTTTTATTATACAAAAATACATCTTTTTAGTTCCCTGATTCCAACAATAGATTATATGGAAATATTTGTGGTCAAAGGACAAACTAATACGAAGTCAACGAATTATCGATCGCTATAGTCCCTCTATGCCTACAACAAGGACTAATAATGACATGTAAATGTAAATATAAATAAGATGTTAAAGAGGCTTTAATGTGATAGTCCTATAACATAGGAGGGGAATAATGTTCTCACTTTAATATTAACATACTTCTCATAAATAGTTTTAGATAAAGTAGTATAAGTACTTGTAAAATGACATTATTAAAATGCTATTTTTTTCTACATTTACTCAACTTTCATCTTAATAAACATTATTTAAATAAAGGAGAAGATAATAAAACACACATTTCATATTATGTATTATTTGTATACATTAAATTCAAATTACATACATTAAAAATGATTTATTTGATTTATTATATACATTAAATTCAAATTACATATATTAAAAATGATTTATTTGATTTATTGTATTTTTTTAGAAATTAGTTAATGAATATTTAATAAATTTAATAAAAAATATGTAAAAATATTAATATCTCATCATTATTATTATTATTGTAAATAAAAGAGCACTATAATTATATTCACATAATTATGTGTCAATACAAAAACATGATTCTACCACCTTCCCCGCCGCAATAGGAAAACGAGGAAAGTTGGCCATCAAACGTATTTGAGACTGTAACTGAAAACGGTTTTGACAAAAAAGATAAGAATGTTCTATTGTGCAATGGCCATGGCGGACTGTCTTACAAAGCATGATACATAATTTTAATTCTCTACAGAAATGACTAAAGCAAAAAGAAACCATAAAACTTGGGAGCTAGCTTGGACTCGGTCGTCCTGGGGCGTTGTGGGTTGGGACAATTAATTGTCCACATGTTGGACATATTTTGCTAGATGGAGCCGTCATCATCGCATCCATTAAGAGGTCCAAGCATTGTCCCAAGAAGTTCTGGATATGGGTCCGTTCATCCATTTTTTCCTGCATCTCAAAGATGAGCTGAGTGTGCTCCTCTACAAATCGAATTGGGGTTGGCGTAGGTGGTTCCTCTATCACATATGTATCCATTTATTTTGTTGTTTCCATTGCTTCAGTTGCATCCCCTATGTCTTCTATGTTCACTACGTCTCGTTATGTGTCCATCGTTGATATTTCTTTCAAGGGAGTGGCCACTTGCCAGCTGGGGGGAATTTCTTCCTCCACCATGCAAGAACCAATGCCATAGAAATGGTCTGGAGGGTGGGCTCTATGAGGGTCAATTGCAGGGATGCGACTGAGTGGAAAGGAATAAATCTCGAGAGGGGGAATTTCTTCCATGAGAGGGCCATTTCCAAGGTCAATTATGGGAACTGGGGTGGGGGGTTGGTTTTTCCTGAGACGATTGGTGATGATGAGGGAAATTTGTGTTGGGGGAAGACAATTGCATCTAGTATAGGCATTGTAATACAGTGGGCCTCGCCTGGATTTGCCTCACTCCCTAGGCATGTTACTATCTTGGAAGATAAGAGCCAAAGAAGGAGGGGGTGGGTGCAAAGCAGAAAGGTTGTGGAGGATCCGGAGAAGACCAAGGAGCAGACGAGCTAAATGTCAGGGAGGAATGAGAGAATGGTCCATCATCTCAGATTCCATAAATCCTTGTGAATTGACGTGAACGAGAGCCATAAGGGTTGAGGTGACTGCAAGCTTGGTGTAGGTACACCCAGCCTGGTTCGCACATGGCTCACTTAAATTTCCTCGAGGTGCCCAATGCACCTCCATTGAATTGTAGTGAATGCGAGTCATTCTAGCTGGGGGGACGGGAAGATGGCGACAGGGATTAATAGCTCTCTGTGTTTCCTGATGCCACCTGGCTCCCACCTCCATGCCGCTTGTCACCCCATCCGGGAGTTATTATTATTATTATTATTATATATAATAAAAATTTAAATAAAAATAAAAATGTCTTTTTAAAATTATTTGTTTAATCCTCTTAAATGAAAAATACATTATCCACAACTTAATCATATTTAATGTAGTATCTTCTTCTTTGTAATCCTTACTACATGTAAGTTCCAAAATGAAGATGAGTTTTTTGGAAATTTTGATGAATGCAATAATTACACCACAAGAAGAAAATGAAGAAGAGAACTCCTAGCTCAAATAGAAAAATATTATTTTGTTCAACACAAAAGCACACACGTGGATCAAGGTACACTAACTTGAATAGCATGACTAATGCCAACTTCGTTCAACACATCAATATAGGGGATCCTTCACTACATTTTATTTTTTATTATGGAAGACTCATATTTCTCTCACAAATAGTTTCATGCGTAAAATCTGAACAAGGAAGAAAAACATTTCCTTATATAAAAAAAAAGTGTGTTATAAAAAGACTAGTCCTTGTCCACCCTTGGCACATAGGTGGGGATATCAATTTTTAATTTAGTTATTCTAATATATACAAAGGAAATATGGTCTCACCCATAGTTTATATGATGAGTGATTCATATAAAGTTACTAATATAAAAAGGTTGTTTGGAAACCATTAAGATTGTATCAACTTGTGTGTGTCATCCTTGTGCAGGGGTCATGCTAATTTTGAAGTAGGTTTGAGAGTTAGGGATACCTGCAAAACTACCTACAATTGTGAATGGGGTGCAGACAGTGCTTGGGTTTAACATTGGCGGTCGTAGGTGCATTTCGCTTATACTGGAAGAGGTATAGCATGGCTGGGAGTTTTGTTTTAGGCGACAGCTCTGTTAATTTAGTTTAGGCAGCTGCTACTTAGCGTTTTAGGTGATAGTTTAGTTGGGATCTTAATCTCCTTACAGGTCCTTTCACTCAATGATATGACAGGTGTTTTCATCGAGAGTTGAGGTCTTAATTTCTCTTATTTATTATCGTGTGTTGTGTCTGTCTGACGTTTGTAAAGGGGGGCAGGTTAGTTAGGTGGTAGAGTTCTAGTAGGCTTGAGAAGCTTCTGGATGGAAGTTGAGGTCAACGCACTTATGGGTGCGGCTGACGAGGCTCTCTCGAATAGAGTCGATTTATTTGTCTCGACTGACGAGCTAAGTGAAGGTACAAGATTTAATGTAACGAAGCTGGAAAACACAGAACTTTCTTCTAATCCTTCTCCAGTTGTTAGAGTCAAGTCTTCTCTTGTTTTCCCGAATTCTACAGAGACCTTTATTGGAGGTTCTACCCATAGACAGATTGTCGACACAGTGATCCCTGTGGATGGACATGATTTCTTAGGGAGGTCTTCCTGCCATAAAAACTTGGGAGGAAATGTGCATAGGGCACATGGCGGAAAAGGCTCTCAGATAAAACCATGGAAATCAAATCGGTCAAAACACAAGATGGTCATGGGTGTGGATATCGATTTAGAGGAGACCTATAACTTGGCCCTTTGTGCCTTGGTGGGCCATCTCTCCTACCACTCCTTATGCAAAAAATATTTACCATACTGGGTAAATTCGACATGGGCTCCCTTGCTGGGGTACATTCTAAAAGTCGTGTTTTTGTCAAGGGGATGGTATAGGTTGGATAAGATTTGGGTTATTGATGACAATAGTTTGATGTTAAAGTGTTGATACCCTGGTAGTGTTGGATAATCTTTGGGTTATTGATGACAGTAGTTTGATGTTAAAGTGTTGAAGGGTTTGTTTTTATCCAACAAATGATTACTTATAGTTCTGCCACCTATGGGTTCTATTACCTGGGATGCCTTTACAACTATAGAATGCTAAGGCTCTGGAAGCCATAGGTAATGAGCTTGGTTGGTTCATTAAAGTGGATGGACACTCCGTAAAGGCACCTAACAAGCGAATGGGTAAGGTTCTAGTGGAAATTGATATTCATTCTAGTTTATTGGAGACTTTAGAGATAGTCTGGAGGGGCCATTCTTTGAGACAAATATTGGACTATCTAGGAATCCCTTTTAGATGCTCTTTCTGTATAAATAATGGCCACCTGAGAAGGGACTATCAAGGTTTTATGGAGGAGGAGGAGTCAGAAGCCTCCATGCTTAGAAAGTAGACTCATGATGTGTCTACAGAGGTGGACTCACTAGCATATTTGGGTCATTTTGCGACGGCTATTTCGACGCTCTTGCGACGTTATGTCATTGACACTGCAACGAATCTGGAGTCTTTGAAATGTCATTTTATGTCACGTGGAAATTGAGACGAACTTGAACAAACGTCGCAAGAGAGAAAACATAGGCAATTGCGACAAAAAAAGAAATATCGTTGCCAATACGACAATATAGACAAACTATGTGAAACCAACATTTCGTCTCAATTGTGATGCCCATTGCGACAACAAATTTCATGGTTTATATAGAAAAACTGTCACAATAATTTAATCGGTCGTCGCACTAGCGATCATAAATTTTTGACAAATTTTCGTTGTTTACATAGTAAATCGTCGCATCAATTGAAGTTTTCGTCGCGTGTGCGACGACAAATTTTCATTGTTTATATAACAAAACCATTGCATCAATTGAAGTTATCGTCGCACGTGCGACGACAACTTTTCGTTTTTATATAGAAAAACTGTCACAACAATTGAAGTTGTCGTCACATGTGCGACAAGAGATTTTTGTTTTTATACAACAAAATCGTCGCAACAATTGAATTTGTCGTCGCACGTGTGACGACAAATTTTCGTTTTTATATAGCACAACTGTCGCAACAATTGAAGTTGTTGTCGCACGGGCGACGACAACTTTTCATTTTTATATAGCACAACTGTCGCAACAATTGAATTTGTCGTCGCACAGGTGACGACATCTTTTCGTTGTTTATACAACAAAACTGTTGCAACAATTAAGGTTTGCGTCGCAATTGCGATGACTAATATTTATTTAAAAAATAAATAAATAATTATTTTAGGCTGCAATTTTGATATTAATATTAATATTACCATTTTAATATTAAAATTACCATAATAATGTTTTAATTGACATGTTCTCCATTACTAATAATTTAACAAAAAATTAATGAAGTCGAAGCACTAGGACTACTCTGATCCGCTAAACCTAGAATCTAATGCCCTCTCTGTCAAATCCATGAAGAATCTTCTGAACATCTACTCCTTAATTTCCCCTTTGCAAAACAAGTATGGTGGCATGCCCTGCCAGGAGGGATCCCTTCTGACCAACTCTCTCCTAACATACCCACTCTGCTAAAAACCTGGGCCACCGTCTGTCCTTTCCCTCTCAAGGCCAACCCTCAAATCAAGTGTTGCTGGATGTCCCTCCCTAAATTCATCCTTTGGAAAATTTGGCTCGAAAGAAACTCTATAATCTTTAGAAATCTGACCGCTTCTCCCGACATCGTTTCTGCCAAAGCCAAAGCCCTACTAGGAGACTGCCTCTCCTACCTTTGGCCTTACACCAACTCCCTTTATCTCAACTCCCTTGATAAATATTGTATCCATAGCCTCGCTCCAGAACTCAAAGCCCCCCCTCCTCTCACTAAGGATCATGAAATATGGCGAACTACAAGAATTAGACTACTCTTGGGGGCTTGGATTCGAATCCAATAATATAGCAGAAGCTCTAAGCCTTTGGCAAGGACTTATCCAAGCCTGGAAACTAGAAATCAAAGAAATAATGGTGATAGGTGACTCCCGGATTTTAATCCAAGCTATGGTCACCAACACCTTGCCTACTCAAATGAATCTGCGCCACATTATTAAGAAAATCATGTGTCTCTCCCGCTCCTTCCAAAAAATTGACTTCTTTCATGTGTTCCATCATCTCAACGCCGAAGCCGACCAAGCTTCCAAAGCCGCCACCCACTTGAGCAGGCGTCAACTCTCCCTAAATGGAACTTTGGTTTTCGTCCCTCTCTCTTAGCGACACCCGACGAGCGCTCAATTGGGCCTCTCGGGGAAAGTGGCCTTCATTCCCTCCCGACGTCATACTCATGGTATCCCTCCTCTGCCTCCCTTATCTGTCCCTTCTCCCATGCGACGATACTTATCTGCACTGTTCGCGTCCCCTCCCCTCCCCCTCCTTGTCCTTCGCCTCACGTCCCTCCTGCACCTCCACACAAATCTCTTATTCCTCTCGCATGGCACTCGCGCGAACCCCCCCTCCTCCCATGGCTGCACACAAATGAGATACCGTTAAATTCAGGAAGGTGGCGAACTACTCCTGTTCATCTTGCCTTCCCAATTCTATCTAGTTTTTCTCCTGGCTTGAGCTCCCAGTCTTTCCCCCGGTTAGTCTCTACCCATTTTCCTCGGCCATGCCTCCCTCCTAGTCTTTGTCCACTACTCTCGCAATGGATTCCAGTTCCAACTCAGACACCCCCCGCCCCTAATTCCTCGCCCTCCCTGGAACTCGAAATTCGTAGGCTAAAATGCATGCTTAGCGCGTAACCTCCAAGAAACATGTAACCTCAAAAAAAAAACATTAAACATGTAACCTCCAAGGAAAAACATTAAAACTATAATGTCCCCAATAAACTATAATGGCCCCAATAAACATTAAAAAAAATAGTGAAATAACATTAAATTGTGTCGGGAAGAATAACTGAACTCCCTACAAATTGATGAGAAATGATGGTTGGAGGATCAAGATAGGGTTTTAGGAAAAAAAAATTAGGGTTTCGTATTCAAGAAGTAGGAAAATACATTCAATTCAAACTTCAAGTGCTCAGAGTAATATTGAATAACAGGTATAGGCATACTGGGTCCTTCTTCTCTCGCCCCCCGGGGATAGAGGATAGGGGGCGGATATATCTTTCAAAAACATGGTTCTAGGAAAGAATGGAAAGCATGATGAGGATACAAAGATGGGGTTGTAGGAAAGGATACCCCATGAAAATACATAAGTGTAGAACAAACTAGGAACTGACATGATAAAGGTAAATGGTTGCCATGCTTGCACGAAGGACAACCCCAGGTATGAAGTGACATCTCAGAGCATAGGAAATTACATTCAAAACATGAAATATCATGCTCTAATAGGTAAATTTATGGGAATATGGCCGACAGAAAAGATTTATCAGGTTGGGTTAAGTCTCAGTGGAAAGTTAAAGGACATGTAGATCTTAAGTTGGGTTCTAAAGGGTTCTTTACAACAATATTTGCTAACTCGTTAGATCAAGACCAATTCTTTGAAGAAGGCCCATATTTCTTTAACTCAACAGGCCTTCACCTCCTCTATTGGATAGAGAGATTTTCACCAAAAAAAGAGGATTTCACAGTAATGTCGGTATGGATAAGATTATATTCTCCACCCCAAGAGTTATGGGAGCTGGAAACCCGAGAAGACATAGGTAACACCATTGGGTCCTTCATCAAAATCTCTAATATAACAAAGGTATCTCGATACACTTTATATACGAGGATTTGTGTTTACATGAACATAGCAGGAGCCCTCCCGGAAGGAGTCACAGTTTCATATTAAGACAATGATTGGAGTCAAACTCTAGATTACGAACACATCCCATTCAAGTGCATAAAATGTCATGTTCATGGCCACTTGTTTAGGGAATTCCCTCTAAATGTCAATCCAGCCAATCACAAATCCCAAGAAGGAATATACTCAGAAGGGTTCACCAAGATCCAAGGGAAAAGGAAGGTAGGTCATCTCCCAGGAAAACCATCTATGGTTGAAGAAGAGAAATCGAATAATAGATATAAATCCCTCGAGGAAAGCACCAACGAAGACATAGATCTAACCCAGAACGATCAGAAGAGTTAGGAAAAACAAATAGAAATCCCAAGAGACAAAACAAGTAAACCAGATCTAGAGAAAAACATGGGAAAGCATACTGAATAAAAAATAGAAATGAAAGATCAAGAACCCCAAGTATCAGAACACAAAGAAAAAAACCATGAGGAAGGATCCCAGAAAATGGATCTGGGAAAAGGGAAAATAGAGATAGGATCCTTAGGTGGATCAAGAGATTAAGGAATTACCCTAAGATCTAAGTAAATAGTCTAACCGGGAAATGCAATATTGGTACAATAATGAAATAGGCTCAAGTATTTTGGCAGGAGATTCAAGGAGTATGAGGATAAAGACTAAGCCCCTCAAGATCCTAAAGAAAACTCCCAATGAAGAAAATAAAAGAGGTAGGAAACCCTACAGAAAAATCATAGAGGAAACAAAGGCCCATTTGGTAGACTCGGGACAAGTGTTAGGACGCCTAGAAAGTTATTTCGACTCCCAACCCAAGTGATTTAATGAAGATTATGCCATGGAATGTACATGGTCTGAATTCCCTCTCCAAACATAGAATGATGAAGAAGAGATCTACCCAAGAAAAAGTAGAAGTAGTCCTTTTTCATGAAACCAAGTATGATAAAATAACAATGACCAAATTAGCTCAGAAAATTTGGAAAAGTTGTTAGGTGGAGGTTGTTGAGTCAGATGGTGCTTTAGAAGGTCTTGAAATCTTATGGGATCCTTCAAAATGGCATCTTGAAACTGTATCCAATCTCCCTATAATTCTAACAATGAGTTTTGAAGAGATTGGCTCCCAATCTCAGGGATTTATTCAAATGCTTATGGCCCGCTAAGTTCTCATATTAAAATATTTTTCTTAGAAACCCTGAACCACCTTGGAACAATGTTGCAAGGCCTTCACCGGGTTGTCAGGGGAGACTTCAACTTGATTAAGTCTACTATGGAGAAGAAAGATGGGACTAAAAGGATAGATGTTGAAAGTAAAACTTTCAGGGACTGGATTGATAACTTTAGACTAATAGACATTCAACCAAACAATGGCCCATTCACATGGGGCAACAAGAGAAGAGCGAAGAATAGGATTTCAGTTAGACTAGATAGATTCTTTGTCTCAGAAGCTCTATTCTAGGAACAACAAGCGATATCAACGGAATTTCTCCCTTTTTATGGGTCAGACCATTGGTCGATCGACCTCTCATGGGAAGCAAAGGTGATCCCCATACCAAAACCTTTTTTATTCAAATTTTTTTGGATGGATCGTATGAAATTTATGCAAAATATAGAGACCTAGTGGTCAGAATTCCCCATTCTATATGGCACCAAGATGTTCCAATTTCAACAAAGTTTAAAGAACTTAAAGGCTAAGTTAAAGAAATGGAACAAAGAAGATTTTGGAAACATATTTGAAGAAAAAAGGCGCCTAGAGTCAGAGATGGAATCAATTCAACTGGAAGCTACTTCAAGAGGGGAAAATGACGAGACAAATATTAGGGAAGAGAAACTCAAGATAGAATTATACAAAAGAGATAAGCAAGAAGAATTATTATGGAAACAAAAATCGAGAGTTCGTTGGTTGAAAGAAGGAGACAAAAACTCGAAATTATTTCACAACTCTCTATTACAGTGGAGAAGCTAAAACAAAAACCTCGGGAGAAATATTGGATATCTATGAAGACATTGAAAATGAATTGGTAGTTCATTTTCAACAACTCTTAACAGAACCAAAATGAAATAGAGATGAATTCATTGAAAAGGTTACAGGAAGTATCCCAAATCTAATAACTCCATAACAAAATAACTTCCTTATGCGCCCTGAAAACATAGAGGAAGTGGAAATAACATTAAAATATATGGCCTTGGAAAATCCCCAATCCCAGACAATTTCACTACATACTTTTTCCACAAATGTTAGAATATCCTAGGAAAATATATATGGGAGGTAGTGGAAGAGTCCAAATCCACTAGAACCATGTTCCCAGCCTTAAAATCCACTTTCATTTCCTTAATTCGAAAGGAAAAGGGAGCTAACACTGCAGACAAATTCAGGCTGATTTCCCTATGTAATGTAATCTACAAGATAGTCTCGAAACTAATAGCCAATATACTTAAGCCTTTGCTCCAACACATCATTTCCCCATAGCAGGGGGGGTTTGTGGAAGGGCATCAAATCCTGGATGGAATAATCGTGGCGCATGAAGCAGTGCACTCATTACAAGTTTCCAATAAAATAGGGATGCTCATGAAATTAGATATGTCTAAATCCTATGATCAAATCAATTGGAGGTTTCTTTAGAAGATCCTAGAGGATTTTGGATTTGTAGCCTATTGGGTCAAGTGGATTATGAGCCTCGTATCATCGACCTTCTTCTCAATATTGGTTAATGGTTCTCCTTCGATAACTTTCAAACCTTCACGAGGTCTAAGGTAGGGAAACCTCGTCTCCCCATACCTTTATATCATTTTGGTAGAAGGCCTTGGTAGACTAATCAACAAGGCTCTAGCAGACAAAAAACTTCAAGGGATGAAGCTACATGTTAACTTG
>ML796315.1:46909-67203 GCA_009831015.1 Picea engelmannii | reverse complement strand
ATGTTGGGTAAGCCTTAAAAACGAAACTATGGTGGTGGTGGGAAAAAAACCCAACTGACCTATGGGCTCATATCTGGAAGGTTAAGTATGCCCCATAGGTTGACTCTCAAGATCTGATAAGGTTGAATGGCGATAAATCAGGGTCCTTAATATGGAACAATGCATGGAAAAATAGAGGATTAGTTCAGAGGGAAAGTTTCTGGGAGATCCATGGAAATGATAGATCATCTCCTAGGAAATTGTTGAGAAGCTTGCTCCCTCCGGGATAAGGGATATGAAATCTATTGTTGCACTAGAATAAGTAGCTATGATACTTATAGAACCATCACGAAATGGCCTAGAGATCCCTTACACAACCCCATTCTCAATAGACCCTGGGAAATTTTCCCATGAATTTGCATGTGGAATATATGGAAAGAGAGAAATAGAAGAATTTTTAAAATTAACCAGCACCCCACGCATCTCATATGGGAAAAAATTCAAGAAAAATTCAAAGAATCAATAGCAGTTGGAACATGGGCTACATAGGATAATGAGTTCAATATGGAAGAAAGGCACATCTTCAAAAATTGGAATCTAAAACATGTGTACCTCAATGCAAATAAAACTCTGAGTAAAGGGAAGATTAATCCTCTCCAATCTTGGTCGTATCTAGAAATCGGAAGAATGAAATTAAATTTTGATGGGGCCTCGAAAGATAACTCAAGAAAGTCAGGAGCAGGTGGAGTCATTAGAAATTTGAATTGATCAATTGCTATGTTTGCTAATAATATGGGATATAACACCAACAATGGAGAAGAACTAGAGGGCCTCCTTCATGCGATAATTCTTTCTAGAGAGAAAATGATCAGAGTTCTGATTGCTGAGGGAGATTCCCTCCTAATAATATCCTCTCTAAAATGACTGATAGATGGAGCGAACCTGGAAAATATCTCAACACATTGGTGACTCTCCTTTGGCTGGTCATTGACTGCTGAGATAATCAGGAGCTTCCTTGTGATAATCTCAGTTCAAGTTAGAAGAAGTGCTAACGTGGTGCAAGACTCCCTGGCCAACGCAGGAGTGAATCTGGAAAATAACACCTCCATGTGGTCCTTAGGGGACCCCATTGATAATCCTATATGGAAGACAACTATTAAGTTGAGCATGAGAGACTCCCAAGACCCGGATGGGGTGCCAAGTTCTAGGGACAAAGGATCCATGTAGAAGCCCGACAGGACATCAGAGAAAGATGGGATTATTGAGTCTACTCTCGGTGCTCTATTAAGTAATTCTAGTTGATAGCAGGAAGAGATCATGGCACACATCTATTTGTCAATGCCACCCTCGAGAACCTGAGTGTCCCTTCAAGAGGTACAACCTGATTTCATGGATCATCATATGATGGAAAGGTAGATGGAAGCTATGAAGATTAAGGAAATTAAAGTAATTTTAGTAGAGGATGGTAGTGGCGAAGTACAGAGATGGCTCTGGGTACAGACGAGCACCATAATGAACGATCATAAACACAAGAGGGGAAGGATGATAATGGATATTATTGGTGGCATGATTCTCTAGAATGTGCCTCACCCTTCTTCTCATGCATCGAGGGGATAAATCATTAAACTCTCCAAGGAAACTTAGGGAGAATGGTCATGGTTGGTCTCAATTTCCCCTAGGTAATTCTGATTGCTCCTATGTGAAGTTGGATCTAAAGTTGAAGTTGGGAGGTGGGAAAGGAGAGTGGGGTTCAGATAGCTCCCCAATTATCTCCAGAGTTATTTGGAGAACTCATTATCCTTTGTTTACCAAAACCCCCAAGAGAATCATTCAACAACGAACTCTACTCCTTAGGATAATTCTGGGTAAGAGACGTAGGCTAAAGATAAATTGTCAGCAAGTCAGAATTGCGAGACTTGAGACCAGAGGCAGGATTGAGAAAGTGAAACAACATGGATTCTCCTCATCCTAGGGGCCAACAAAGTGGACCAGAGCGACCAAAGCAACATGGATGGATAAATATCATTTTAAATATCTCTGTTCAGATGACGAGAAGCAAATATCCAAGGAAATCGAAGATGTAGTTAGGAGCCAAAGAAAGATTGTCTCGAAGGAAGAAATTGTTCAGGAGGTGAAAGATTGGGTGGAGGATCCTCGGAACACCAAAAATAGAGAGACCAAGTATTTTTGTCTTGCTGAAACTTATTGGGGGGTTAAATCCTTGGTGTGTAGGACATTGGGAATGCCCGTAAAGATAAAGACTCCACTTCTCAAGCTATCCAGACCTTGGAAGGGAAGTTGACCTTTTCTATTATTCCAAATTTTGCATCAAATTCTGAGTGAGAACTAAAGAACCTCTTGGAACAAGAAGGAAGAATCCTCCTGGATTGCGTGATTGTCCTATTATGGTTATGGATGATGAAGCAAAAGTTGGAGATGAAGTCTCAAAGGATGGCAAGAAGACAGATTACAAGCATGAGACTCATGTAACCTCCCAGGTTTGAATGCTTTGTTTTAATTATATCTCTTATTTTGATCATATCTCTTTCTGCCCATGTAGCTTGGGCTCTGGGTCGCAGTTCTTATGGACTCTAAAATGCAAAATCTCTTAGGTTTATTTTTTTTTGTCATATGCCTTAGGCTGTAAGTAGAATTATTCAGGTTGTATATGTCATTCAAGCTGTATATGTCAGAATTTTAGGCAGTATAGAACATTTTACTTTGTTGTCATTATACCTCAGATGTTTTTTTGAATGTTGGAGCACACTTTGTGACTCTCCTAAGCACTTGATGATGATTGGTGAGGGCTCTGGTTTCCAATTTTTAGCAGACCCTCATTGTTTGGTATGTATTTTTACTGTCAATATTTAGTAATACAAAGTTTTTGTTTTTTAGTGGGAAAAAAAAACAATAAATTGTGTGGCTATAATGGCCCTAATAAACTCTAAATAATAACCAAAAATAACTTCCCAAGAATAGTGACAAGACATACTCATCATCTAAAAACTATAAAATTATTCCTCTTTTCCAAGTAAACATTGAAACACAATAGACTCTACCTAGAAAATTTCGAATCTGTACTAATCTGAGTCCCAAGAGAAAGCATGAAAATGAGAATAGAATAGTGAAAGCTCCGTAATGAATGAATGGATCAAGAATGTAATGTCTATCTAAGTTAACTCCAATTTGTGAATATATATATATATATATAATCAATAAAAAGGAATATAGAATATTTAGTTATGAAATATCATATTTTATTAAGTGATTGTACCATGAATATGCACATCCAACCTCTAAATTTTGGCTCCATAATATAAAGAAATACACAGTAAACATAATAAATTACTTAATTCATGAATTTCAATGTCCCAATATTATGAGATTCACCAATATAGATGAAAATGAATGGGTTATGGGTATTCTTAAAATTTGGAAGCATAACAAACAAGACGGGTTGTAGATCAGCAAATCCCTGCCTTTAGGGCAATGGTGTCATTGCTTGTAGTTTCATTGACTGGTTTTCCAAGATGATACATTAGTTATTAGATATGAGCCACATGTGACATGTTTGGACACATTAGTTATTAGTTTTATTACACAAGTTGTGACATGTTTGAACACATTGGTTATGAGTTGCTAGTTATTAGTTTCATTACACAAATAACCTCTAAAGGTATGACAATTGGCGTAAGATAACAAACTATTTCGGATTATCTAGATTCAATAATTATCATATCTATGCAATTTGTTGTCTTTTATTTTTTCTTATTATTATAAGCATGTCTTTCATCCATGATGAATGTTGTTGACTAACGTTGTGAACTTCTCCTTGTTTATGTAATTTTTATTTTGTATTTTTTCTTATTATTAAAATACAAGAAATATATTGATTTTTTTATATGAAATCTACAATTTCAATATTCCAATTGATAATTCTTATAAATTTGAAAATGAAATTTGAATTATATATATATATATAACTATTTCGTTTCCAATCCCAAAAGACGATTTCACTAACTCATTAAAGAAAGGAGAGCCTGGCTTGGAATCAGTCAAAGGCAGTGGTCGGTCGGCTGCTTCTCGTCGCTTAATACTAAAGATGTAGATAGATATTGTTAAATAGACGTAGATATAGTTAGACTAAATAACCCGACGAAATGATCTGCCCGTTGTTAGAGAAAGAACCAAGATCAAATCACTTGAAGAGTAATTTTTTGGATTTTTATCATTTAAATTCAACTTCATATAACTTTATAAATTTAATGTATGACTCCATGCCTTTCAATTGAAACTCAAGCTATGGCGTGAATATATAAGGCTTTCGCAACATGAAATCTGACTAAGATAAGGATTTAATAATGTGCAATCTAAGTAACTTTAAACTCAATAATTTATTAGATTTTGGGAACATATCAAACATTTTTTTTTCACTAATATACCTTACAGATTAACTTATAGATTAACTAAGTAAAACTACTTTGATGAAGTCACCAATGTCAACCAATCAATCACTCAGTGCAGACAGCTGTATTTGTTCCCATTTTCTTTTTAGAAACAAGGATGAAGCAAAAAACAATCGAGCTTTGCAACCACCCACCAAAGTTGTGTGGAATGGACTACATTGCCATGCATGATTTAATAGTTGATAAATTTAATGACTCAACAAATCTATGTGGAATGGACTCAACTGCCACGCAACCCTATTTTCGTTTTCTTAGAGTAAGGTTTGATACTTGACTATCTAATGCTATACTTTAGTTTTCAATATATCTTTGATACTTAACTATCTAATGATATACTTTAGTTTTCAATATATCTTATACTTGTTTTAATATATTTTTTTAATTTGTTAAAAATATTAATATAGATTTAAGCACTGTGAGATGGAGAAATAAATGTCGTTGCAAAGTGCATAAAGGTTATTAGATCTAAAATGCCCTCAAATTTAATATTCTCTATATGTTGTGTGCAATATTTATGATTATGTCGCGTACATGTGTTAGTGTCAAAGTGACATATGGACTCTCATGCAAAGAAGCAAGTGTGGCATACTCGTCGAATAGTGAGGGGAATTGGAATCAGACTACAACCCAGGGATTGGAACACATAGAGGAAACTAGAGTTCGATTGTTGGAGAGGCTATCAAGTTTGGACTTCAGTCGTGTTACTACAACGCTATCAGACATGGAAGCATTAAACCTCAGACATGGAAGCATTAAAGCTTGGACGCTTCGTAGGAAGAGAGATATGTTGTATTGTAAAAGACCTCTCGGAAGCAATTGGAATATTCTTCATGGCCACATAATTCTTGTATCCAGTTAAATAATTTAAATTCTCTTTAAATATGAGAATGATGATGCCAATGCAAGTGATTGTGCAGGCTCCATTCACAAGGATATTCAATAGAATCTGAACTTTTGAGAGTCAGGTAGCCAACGCTTTCGCTACCAGCCCCATAGGCGTCATCGAAGCATTCTCTATCAACTTGGATGCTAGTTCAAAAAGAACACACACACAATCAAATCACTTTATGTAGGCATGAAGAAAGCAACAAAAGAACAATGCAATGGAACAAGATAAAGAAATGACGAATCCTTCGTCGGCAAAGAAGAAGATGATAGCTGAGATGAACTCCATGAGAGAAGCTTTGAGAGTGTTCGGGTGGTAGGCCTCCTCGGACCTCCCCACTACAACTCTTTTAAATGGGTATGGCATGATGACTGCCTTGAGTTTTCCAGATAATAAAGATGAATGGTTTTCTTCTTCATCTCTGTAGTGGGAGCATGAGTAGGGAGTGGTGTTTATATTGACATTAGTGGCCTTTATTCCCAAACGAGGGCCCGTTGTCCTTACATTGACAACTATACCCAAGTGGGAGACTCAGAGCATTAGGTAAGAACCCCATGCACACTTATAATCTCAACCCCAAAAAAACCTTAGAAGAAACTTTCAATTGGAATGAATTTATGAGCATTAATCTTCGACATAGCGGCTGTGAGTATCGCTCCTCCTGGAAACTTCGGGAAATTTTGGAAGTTGAGGGGTCGATCTGGGGCCATTGAAGTGTGTTGCGGCTCGGTCCAAGGATAAAAGGAAGAAATATAGAATCTGGAATTTCAACAGTCATGTAAGAACCCCGTGCACGCTTCTAATCTCAACCCTAAAAAACCCTGAGAAGAAACTTTCCATTGGAATGAATTTATGAGCATCAATCTTAGACGAAGTCGCTGTGAGTATCGCTCCTCATAGCAACTTTGGGCAATTTATGAAGTCAGGGGGTCGATCCAGGGCCATTGAAGTGTGTTGCAGCTCGGGCCAAGGATAAAAGGAAGCAATAAGCAACGAATTAAAATGATCACTCTAAATGGACGATACCTCGACAACTCGACTGCCTCAACAGATGATCAACAAATGAATAGCCTCCTGCGATATACTTATTGTTGGAGAAGGAACTGTAAGTCATTCAAATATTTATCTATTTCTTGTTAATTCTATTCGAGAAAACTCTGACTATATAAGGAGACAATGAATTTAACAATATTTTAGTAATTTACCATATATCTAGCTTACCAGTGAAAATTGTCCTATCTTTCAACTGTTGATTCTATCTTTTCAACTGTTGATTCAAATAGCAAAATGTCTAGCATATTGAACGGAAAATTGTTGATTCAGATAGCAGAATGTCTAGCATATTGAACGGACAATTGTTGATTCAGATAGAAGAATGTCTAGCATATTGAACATATGAGGGAGGGATTCCTTTTCTGTTGAAGCTAACACGCATGTGGGAGCAAGTCTGAGAGAAATCTTGGAGGCTACACAAACAATTCTGAGAGAAATAACCTGCGAACATTGGAAACACAAGCATGTTAGTACAAACCAGGTATGGACCATCAACAATAGAGGCCTAGGTAACAAACCACTTTACAGACATACAGTGTTTTTCTAAAGGATGGAGAAACAACACGTTTTCATGGTGGTGTTGGTTTGCATGTTGGTGTAGGTGGCAGCGACAGATCAAGGCAGATCAAAGCAATAATAATTGAGGCAAGGGCTATGAAATATGTATTACAACAAACATTTAATGTGAAGAAGAAATGCTAGCCTCATTACTAACATTACTTTGTTGGGAAAAAACACTACCTAAATGTGTGCGTGAAAAACAAAGATAGACTAAGATATTGTCCAACTTTTCCTTGGGAAGAGGCCAAATAAGAAGGCAAACTCAAAACTTAGGATAAAGTGAATGAAATTTCAACTTAAATCATATGAATTATATTAAACTTTGGGTTAAAACAATGAGAGGCCATTGGTTTTTGTCTCGAGCCCAAAGAGAAGAGACTAATAAAGCTTGAACATTATACACATTTATTGAGGTAAAGAACCTACTTAGCATATTAGTTAGTTGTGGTGCAAATTATTTAAATATAATCATAATACAATTTTTTTTTTTTTTTAATGAGGTTAAATTTACTTTTCCATTTATACCTATATAAATATATTATTTACTTTTCCACCTTTTTACATAAATTTGGTTAACTAATACGACTATCTTGAAAGATTAGTTATATTTACCTTATCATATTGATTCTTCAATCCTCTTATACAATTTTTAAGTAATTACTATTTATTTAATTTATTTTTCAAAAGCAAAGCAACAAAATTAATTATATGGTAACTAACTATATTCTAATAGATAACATTATATTATAACCAGGTAAATGAATTCCTTTAAAGTTGTACAATTCATTTAACAATTAACTAAATAAATAATTCTTTGATCACTAACACGTGGATATCTAAAGTTCACAACTAATGTGTACTACCATTTACCTTGTCTGATCCTGTCACCCTGTAATTTGTTTAGCTTGGATCGCGCATCCATTTCATTTCTTTCCGGGCACTTGATATCCTCTCTTTGTAATCTCTTGAGCATAGAACACAATTATATCTCTAATATAATGGTGACATTTTTCTATGAAAACAAAATATAACATAAATAACAGAGATTAAATTCAATTATATACTAAACTTTCATTAAAACCAATATCAATACGATTCATATAATTGTTATCGGATTTAAATAGAATTTCCATATTAACAAGGTCGTAAGAGATTAAAGTATCCACATGATCTTAGATTTTGCAACCTAAACTAATCATTAACACTTAGTGATCATCCGTACACCTATAAGATTAACATAGGTTCAATAATCAAAATTTCAGTTTTACAACAGTTCGAGCTCTTTGTGGTTGTTCACTGGTTTTTTGTTCTTCAACTTTGCAAGTTGTTGGACCTGTCGTTGCAGATTGCAGTTTTTGGGGCTGAGCTCTTGTCATCCTTTGTTGATGGGTAAGTTTCCCTGTTGTTGCTGTTTTTTCAATGGTGGGAGTCCCTGCCTCCAAATTCTGTTGCAAACCATCTTTGTCTGTGCTCTTAGTTTCTGTTCCTGGAAACCATGGATCTTGCAATGCAGAGGGATTTACGAAAAGTAGTTGGGATCCATCAGAAGAGGGAACAATCGGGCGGGGTGTAGACGCAGGGTATGATTTTATTCTATGGGTCGGAAAACTGCGTCTACCTGTTCTATTTCTGCTGAGTAAAGTTATTGTTTTATTTATTTCTATGTTTTTTTCTCATTTGCTATGGGGACTAGGGGGAATTCAAGTTGAGAAGAAGAAGGTTGAAAGATACATACGGGGATTGGTACCCTATTTTTCTTTCCTTTTTTATTTTGCTACCTTTTATTTTTTTCCCTTGCGTTTCTTTGTTTTCATAGAAACTGAAAGTATGTAGAAAACAACTTCAAACGACAGTTGAAGAGATGAAAGAAGTAATAGATGTTGAGTCGTATGAAATATATACACAGTCCATTATACATGACAACATTGACGTGGTTTTGCATAGAAATGGGCTTTTTAGATTGGATGCATTCTTGTATACTGTTGGGGATTGCCTTTTCGATACATTTCAGGTTCTATTGCATTTCCGCTATTCGTCGACCGAGCTGCGCAATGTATTGATAGATTATTTCTTGACCTCTTTTAAAAATGGCGATGTTGAGGCTTTGCAGTCCTATGAATACGAACTGGAATCTGATTTTCTTCGGTGGTTGCATGGAATACATGATGTCACTACGTATTTTTCAAAGATGTGGTTGTCTGCATCTCCAATTCTGCCTTCTCATGAGAGGGGACTTTGGGGAGATACATTGTGTATACAGTGGTTTTCTAACTGGATGAATATATCAGTTGGCATTTGGTCATTGACAAGAAAAACAAGATATCTACTATTCAACAAAACTACGTCTGACAATCCATATTGCATCTTGTTCCATGATGCCAATGCCCTCAGTGGCCATTATGAACCACTATTGTACAGGAAAATTTTCATATGCAATATAGAAGGTCATCGTATCTACTTGTATGTTATTTGCAAAGACCTTCAATCGCAATGGAAACGGATTTTGCATGGCATAAATTGCCATGGTTTACAGCTAGCAACAAACGTTGTGTCTAGCTGTGGGGATAGTTTTTTCAATGCAATTTGTTGTTTGGTGGAAACGGAGTTCGATGTTCAGTCACTGCGAATTTACATTGTACAATCCTTTTGCAATGAAATTATAGGCGGCAACCAACAGGCTTTTAGGTGCTTGCATCAACACCTTTGCCCATATCTCGTAGAAAATATGCCAGCAGTTGGAAGTTGGCAGGAATACCTTGTGAACATGGCGCTTACATATGAAAAAGGGAATATGGAGGGTTGTAGATTCTGTTTGCAATGGTTGTCTTTGATATTTAGGGTGAATATCCAGGTGTGGTCACCCTTGCCAGATGCCAGTGTCCATTCCTGGGTTATTGATTCAAATTACGATCGAACAATTGACATCCTATCGTTGAAAACAGATACAACACATATCCATTATGAACCTTTGCTTGCACATATCGGTAGTTCAGGGTTGACTGTCCATGCCGCCCAAACGACATCGAATTTCCATACGCGTGGAATGCTTTTTAGTGAAAATGAAACTCCTCCCGGTTGTGATATGGGAAGATAGGGCTTGAAAAACAAAATGTGTAAAATTCATGACAGTTGTGATGAGGCCATAGGCCGCTTAGACAAAAAATGTAGAGTAAGTTATCACAATTTGAAAAACATTATTCGTCAAATTCGTCTGACTTATGATAACGTCATAGAGGCCTTGAACAAAAAACGTAAAGTAGTTTCTCAGGAGCTGGGTGAGAGTGAAATTCATCCTAGTTGTCACCAGCTCATCCTGCCCTTGGGAAAGAAACGTAGAGTAAGTTACCACAACTTGAAAAAGGTCATGCACGAGAGAAAAAAATACATTGCTACACTTCCTTTTAGAGAGAAAATCACATATCACAATGTAAAGAAATTTGTTCATGCAGAACAAAACATAAACAAGTGCGATCACATATCCCAGAATGGTGATGCAACTGTGCCACTTCATGATCTACAGGAAACACCATGCAGTAGTAGCAATGAAAACCAGGAAACAGTTTCTGCCAATACTTCCCTGCGAAAGAAAAATGCAAGACGAAACTACATGAAACAAATGAAAGACACTCCTTCCATTGCATGTGCAATTTGTGAACAATTGAATTTTTCAAAAAACAGTAAGTCTTTCACACTTGATTTGCAAGCAGAATACCTCCGCTTGACAACGCACGATAAACCATTTTCCATTGGGAAAGTTTGTCTTCCATGCAAACGATCGCTTGAAAATGGAAAACTGCCACAGTTTGCAACCCCTGACTGAATAAGATGTAATACAACACTAGCAAATGTAAGTGCACTTATGGAACTTGAGGAGAGACTTGTGTCTCTGTGAATTGCATTTTCTCAAATCAGACCTTGGGGCTATAAACGACCCCAGATGGGCTTAACAGGATCAATTTTTAATGTGCCTATTCAGCTAGATGTTGTGCAAAAATCGTTACCACAATTCATTAACAATACAATTACAATCGTTGTGGCTCTGAAAAGATGCTTGCGATACAAAAATTCCTATCAGACAGGAAAAGTGTGTGTGCATGTTGTTATGAAAGCATCAAAGGAATTATGTTCCAGGGCCCTGTACAAAGCAGAGAACATTTGTATAAATTCCAACTGGAACAGTGTTCTCGCAGAAGAACATGGAAACTCTGCAGACACTCTTGAAAATCCTAGTGATTTTTATGCAAGTGATGAATCAAAGAATGAAACACTTGCTGAAACATTGGTGCATGGATTCACTTATTCACAGTGCATTTGTGACTTGCAAGACAAAATTGTCAAAATTGCACCTGTCGAGGGGCAGCGTCCACTTGGAATTTTCAAGGACAAATTCGTTGAGGAAATGAACTTTCCAACACTCTTCTATGGAGATCCACGGGGCACTGATATTACAGAACGATTTAGTTATCATAAAATAGTCTGATGGGAGCTACTACATTCAAGTGGTTACTTCTCCTGTCACATAAAAAAATTGTTTTTCAAAACAATGCACATAATAATAGAGCAAGTTTTGTCTTGCATGTGGGTTTTAATAAGAAAATGTCAGTTACAAGGAAGAAATTTGTTCGTCGAGGATGTGAAGTACAAAGTAAACCTAGAAAAAATTTTGAAATCTTATATTGGATAATTAGATTTCAAAAACATCCGCACCTCTCTTGACTATTTGCAACAAAAAAATAAAATAAATTGCAATGATCCAGCAATTGGGCTCGCCAACATTTTTCGTCACATTTACAAGTGCAGAGCATTGATGGGATCCATTGGTGGTTGTCGTATCTAACCTGCATAGGAACAGGAAACGTAAAAAAGAAACCGATACACTGGAAAATAACGACATTGACTACCTCATAAGAAAAGACTCGGTGACATGTACTCACTACTATAGACATAGAATAAATTCTTTGAGACAATTGATATGCCATGATGAAACGTTTTTCGGAAAAATATCGGACTACTTTTTTTTGACTGAATTCCAGAATAGGGGAAATGAACATGACCACACATTTTTATGGATAGAGGGTGCACCAGTCTATGGAGTTGATAACAATTCAGAGATCAAACAATTTGTGGATAAATACATAACATGCAACACAAATCATTTGGATCTAGAACTTGTGAAAGTCCATAGACATTACCATACAAGAAGTTGTAGAAAACGAAAAAGCTCGCATTGCAGATACAACTTTCCCATGCCGCCAATGCGAGCTACAAGAATCATAGAGCCAGTTAGTCTAGAGGACAATGTTTTTGTTGATAAATCTAAATCCTTGTTCTCATTTCTAGAACAAGGAGGATTTGACGAAATGATGAGCTTTGATGCCTTCTTGACACAGGTAAATCTATCAAAATATGAGTACATCTAAGCCATACAATGTATGCTTAGGCAATCAACACCTTTCCTTAAATGAAAACTCTCCCATATTTGGAACAACAGTTTCTCCAAGGACATGTTAGTTATGTGGAAAGAAAATACAGATGCGCAGTACGTGTTGAATGCATATGTTGTAGTGTCGTATTGTACCTCGTATATGATGAAGATTGACAAATCTATGACAAGTGCATTCAGAAGAATACACAAAGAACATGACAGAAGTCATATTGGTGCCATACAAATGATACACACACTTGGTAATACATTTCTTCATCTTCAACAAATGTTTACTCAACAAGCAGTTCACATTGCACTTTCCTTGCCCCTCACTTGTAGTTCAAGAAAATGTGTCTTCATAAACACATCTCCACTTGAAAAATGCACATTTGTGCTTAAACCATCGGTTTTGCTGCAACAAAAGCCTGACAATTCACAGGAAATTGTATGTCGCTCTATTATTTATTATTACGTCCAGCGTCCATATTCTATTAGGCATATCTGCTTAGCAGAATTCATATCGCATTACAAAAAAAGTGGTGCACCCATATCAAAAAGAAAAAAACCCTCTGTCATACGATTTGTCAAATACAATAAACATTGTGACTATGAAAACTATTGTAGAGAAAAACTGTTGTTGTACGTTCCGTTCGATGAAAACGAAGAGACATTAATACATAACTTCTCTACATGGGAGGTTGCATATGGTGCGCCTGAGACTATAGTGCACATCAATGAAACTAGATTTACCTACAATGTTAATCCAACATGGGGAAATCTAGAAGTTGCACTTAATGAACTAGAAGACCCTGGCAATCATGATGACACATTCAGAAACCCAAAAACAACCATAACTCCTTCCGAGTCCTATGACTTACAAGGGGATTTGCCTCGTCCTCCAGCGGTTGGAAGTGAAAAACGTATCAATCTTGGTTTTCAAGTTACAAAACATCCTTTCCTAATTGAAAATAATGAATACCACAGAATAATACGTCTGTTGAATCGCAAACAACAAAAAATTGTAAAGGACATTGCTCTTAAAAAATGCTTGAACATGAAGAGTCATGTGCATGTGTTCCTTACAGGCGGAGCAGGAACATGCAAGACATTCACGATGAAAGCATTGTTCCAAATGCTTATACGAATCTATGATTCAAACAATTCCTCTGATCCTATGAAACCAAAGGGCATAATAGTTGCATACACAGGAAACGTTGCATACAATGCTGGTGGAACAACAGTCCACTCTGCATTTTTAATGCCTTTTAACAAGTCACAGTTTCTTCCACTTAGCAAGGAAATGTTGGATACATTGTCTAAGATTTATGAGGAACTCCAACTTGTATTTATAGATGAAGCATATTTGGTTGGGAGTCGGTTCTTGTATTACATTGACAACCGACTAATAAGCATAAAACATGTGCAGATGAAATACTTTGGAAACATTGACATGATATTATGTGGGGATCTTTACCAGGCACAACCCATCAAATATTTTTTGATATTTGAACAACCTACCATTAACATGGAAACTTTCACCCATGACTTATGGAGAGACAATATTAAATGCTTTGAGTTGCATACTACAATGCGCCAAACAGATGAAACATTCATTGCAATTCTGAATAGAATGCGCACAAACAACCAAACACATGATGACTTGACCTATATTAATTTGAGGTGCTTACGGCTTGCACAAACAGACCCAACGTTCCCTTACCTGTTCTACAGAAATAAGGATGTTGCAAAGCATAACAACCACATGTTGTCGCTCATGCCTGGCGATGATATCATCATCAATTCCATTGACCTGGAAGAAGACAACCATGGAAATGTGCCACGTCATGAACATTCAGTTACTTTACCTTTGCAGCTTGTCCTCAAATTAGAAATGTTGGTTGAAATATATGCCTGCAACTATGATTCACAAGATGGCTTGGTGAATGGTGCAGATGGAATACTGAAAGGCTATACCAAGACAGAAAAAGTGGATGTCCTTTGGATTAAATTCCATGAACCGCATATAGGCAAGCGACAAGCAAGCAAGTTGTCTTATCTATATAATTCAAACACTGGAAGCATTTGGACACCTATTTTGCAAATATCGAAGCCAGTATCGACATCAGCAAAGACAGGTCGACTGAAGATTCAAAAACACTTTCCGATTAAACTTGCATGTGCACGTACAGTCCACAGATCACAAGGACTAACACTTGATAGTGTTGCATTTCAACCTACTGAAATTCAGATACATGGACTTGTATACACATCATTGTCCCATGTCAGAAGCATAGACTCCTTGTATTTACTGAGTCCTCTCACAAAAGATAACTTCAAAGTGAAACAAAAATTTGATATTGAAATGGAACGACTGAGGACCACCACAAAATGGAAACTGCATTATGATTACCAATCCATACAAACAAATTCATCTGTATCAATTCTCTTGCTTAACACATGCAGTTTAAATGCACACATGGATGATATACTGAATGACTATGATATAATGCAATCCAATATTCTGTGCTTGCAAGAAACACACATGACATTATGCATGCAGAACAAACAATTCCCAAATCACAATTGCATATCAAGTTACATTACACATGGGGTAATGATACTGGTGAAAAAACATGTACCGATTTTGGACCATATACATATCGAAGAAAAGAATGTTGAACTGGTGCTTGCAATTTTTTTTTTCCCATGGAACAGAAGTTGCAATATTGAATCTGTATGTTGCTCCCCATGCAACATTCTTCGACATAGTGCATGTTATTTCCAATGCATTGGCCCATTTCCATCTGAACGGACCCATTGTACTTGTAGGAGACTTCAATATTGATATGCTACAAAATACTAGCAGAACAAAAGAATTGGAAAACTACATGTGCAAATACAGTCTCTGCTTTCTTTTGAACAACACATGCCATCTGCAAAACGCACTTGTTGACCATGTCTGGTCCAATGTGCCCATTCCTCAATACAATATGTTTGTCTTAGACACATATTGGTCTAATCACGATACAATTGGTATTGCACTTGAATGATGACATATACATCAAACTTATTGCAAACTCAAATTTCTATGTTTCAAAGAATATATGTATCCCTGATTTATACACACATCTTTCTAGCGAGCATATAGACGGTGTTCTACTCAAATTATAAAATATACATTGTGCAAAAAAAAAAAAAGGTACATCCTCCCAAAAACTATTTGTGACTCTATTCATCTTATTCTATTTCTTTTTTGTATATGTACATAGTAGTTGCCTTTTTCTTAACATCTGAACTTATGTTCATATCTGTTTTGCTTTGTACTTTTGTTGATAGAAACAGACAGGAAAACTAGACGACGCAAAGAAATCCTACCTAGAGATGTAGACCAATCAATGCAAAGGTGCATTCTTTTTCTGCCCCTGTTCCATAGTAAACAATTTTGCGTTTACTTTCTCTGTGTTTGTCAAACTTGTTTGCAACTACATTTTTTTTTTTTTTTTGCACGCGCGTTGAGGTTGCTACCCTGCACATCCGCCATCCAATAGATGCAATGTTGAGCCAACCATCCCGCAAGTCCACTTGTCAATTTTCATATCGCACAACTATGACGACTATTTGCAGGACACATAACATTAGAGGCAGAATGTGCAGCCTGCAAGTGTGCGATCCAAATAAGTGGCTAGGTATGGAATACGGGATTTGTGCATATTTGGTATGTAGTGCTCGTTTGTGGGAGCGTGACATCCCTGGAGTCTGTCAATTTGTATATCGCGGAAATCAGTAGAGATAGAATGTTTAGCTTGCCAGTACACAAATTCGCTTGTCAATTGACAAATGTTGAGCCCGCCAGCCCGCAAATCCGCTTGTCAATTTATTATCATAAGCTATTTGTAAGGAACCTAAGAATAGAGGCATGTTTTTAACCCCGGAAGCCCGAGAACCTGCGATCCAGAAACTGTACATGGTCTATAAAATATCATCCAGCCCACAAGTCCTCTTATCAATTTGTATATCGCGGAACTGTATGTGCTATTTGTAGAACACAGAACAATAGAGGCTTTTTTTTACCTCTCCCGCCCGAGAACTTGCAAGTATGGAATGCGATATGGGTACATGGTGTATATAATCTCATGTCAATACTTTATAAAGGTACATATTTAGTTTTTCCTCTTTTCTACACACACTGATCTGGTAACCACAGAGTTGGTGTTGCACATGAATTATGAAATATGCACTAGGAGTTGGACAGAGCCAAGTCCGCGATCCAAATGAGTGGCTAAATATGGAATAAGGGATCTGTGCACATTTGGTATGTATTGCTCGTTTCTGGGAGCCTGCCATCCCTAGAGTAGAATGTTGAGCCGACCAACCCGCAAATCCGCTTGTCAGTTTATTATCATAAGCTATTTGTAAGTCACCAAGCAATAGAGCCCTGTTTTTTACCTCGCCAGTCCAAGAACCCGCGATCCAGAAACTGTGAATGGTCTATAAAATGTCAACCAGCCCGCAAGTCCGCTTGTGTATTTGTATATCACATAATTGTTTGTGTTATTTTTAGAACACCGAACAATAGAGGCATTTTTTTGAGCCCACCCGCCCGTGAACCCGCGATCCCGAAAGTGGAAAAGCATGGAATGACATATCCGTACATGCTCTATAAAATCTCATGTCCATACTTTATGAAGGTACATTTTTAGTTTTTCCTTGTTTCTACACATACTGATCTGGTAACCGTAGAGTTGTTGTTGCACATGAATTATGAAATATGCACTGGGAGTCAGACCGAGCCCTTTGGTTTGCTTAGCTGAAAAATTCCGACTTATGCAGTTTCAACATTGAACACTCAACAATTTCACCATGCACTTTCAGACTTGGCCATTCCTTCCTTTCTTGCTCTTCCCCATGCCCGTCACCTTCGCATGTGTGCATAATAAGAAATAGTGTTTATGTATATATATGTGTGTGTGTGTGTGTGTGTGTGTGTCTTCTTTCTAAATCTTTAATTCTAACATGTCATCGTGCAGACACTGTCTAAGATGTCATTGATGCGTGCAAGGATTGAGAAGTCCTGCCATCAATGCAATTTTTACAAGGGCTTTTCTTATTCCTTCCCAGTCTTAATTTCAAATGCCATGGAATTTCATTCACACGCCGCCAACTTGCTTCCTTCACGAAACCTCGAATCTCTTCCCAGTCTTAATTTCAAATACCATGGAATTTCATTCGCACACCGCCAACTTGGTTCATTCATGAAACCTCCAATCCTTAAATGTTCTTCTCCGTAACTGCCACCTTCGCACTTCTAAGTATGGAATAATTAAGCTCTACTTCTAACAAGTCATCATACAACACGCATAGATATTGTCATTAATGAGGAGATTTTGCATTCACATGCATTGAAGCAATTTTTCCAGGGGGGTTATATTGTCCCCTCCATTTCTTCATTTCAAGCAGTGTCTAGAGCAAACCAACGTTTCCATAAAGTACTAGCACCAGCTCTACAATAGTTTTGTAGAGATACAGTGAACATCTTCCTCACGAGCTTCCCATGCATAAATTTACAGTGAAAACATGGATCTTGACGCTGATTTGGAAAGAATATTTTGCAACCTTGATCAGCCCAGAGACGCAGTTTAGCATACCTGCTCAATGGACATGGTTGATACCCTATTTTTTGGTGATGATGAATCCTTCGTATTCCAGAGTGTTGTTTTGAATCCGAATCAAAAAAATTAATCATTGAAAAAAGAGATGTAAAAAATAAGAAAAGAAAACATCATTCAGAACTTGACCTTGCCAATATGCAGGCGTCCAAAATCTCTCAACTTCAGAAGGAAACCGGAGATGCTCTTCATGATTCTGTTGGAGTCATTGAAGTCGAAAATGCCAGGCTAAAGAATTGGATTAAGGAATTAGAGGAAGCTTTGTTTCCTATGCCATTGCTTCACAGTTCTTTGGGAATAGCCATGCCTGCTACTACGTGCACCCCTGCAACAAATCTAAAAGGGTCCTCCAGCTTCTTCACATCCTGTAGAGGATATGTCGAGAAAAATATCAACAAAAGAATGGAATTGATTACTAAGGCCTGGGAAACATCATAGAATATGGATTCCCTGGGGAGCAGGGTAGATAACTTGCTCCTACTTTTGTAGACGGATTTTAAAAATGAAGAAACTTTCTATGTGCACACGGTCATCCCTTTTTCCTTTCATGTCAACAACATGCGAGAGATGAAAAGAAGACAACATGATATCCCTTCTAATAAACAACTCACTCAATTAGAAGCATGCTGGAAAGAGAAAGTGAAGAACCTGTATCTCATCGTCCAATCATGTGAGCAAGCAATATCAAAGAAAACAACATTATTCATAAAGCTCACCAAAATAGACTTAGCAGGAAAGATAAACGGCTTCCAGGACCCCAGCTTAATCCTCAACTCGTTAGCCTCAACCAAGAAAGCTTTCGATAAACAAGTTGATAATTTGAAGGCCTTGTCTTTATAAAAAATTTACATGATTCTTGAATATCATGAAGAAGAGGTGGACAACTGGCTAGTCTGGTATTCGGTACAGAATGGAGACATTGATGAAGCTCTGTGTAAACTTTCAATTGATCTAAGCAATTTAGAAAATGATTTTTTCAGCATTAAAATCCGCAATGACATCAACGTCGCCCCCTTGAGAAGATATATTGAAGAGAACTTGAACTGGGTCATCGACGAAATCCAGCAGGGAAATGCACAGTTCTTTCTTTATCAATCCAGTTATTCCAACTTTTTTGAGTAGAAATCTATAGCCAAAAAATGATCTTCCCATTTCTACTTTTCAGGTATTACATTGTATCGTGTCCAAATTCTTTCCACAGTCTCATTTCTTGTACATATTTTTGTTATGGTCCGTGGGAGCCCCAATCCCAATCTATATGACAAACACATTTACATTTCCAGGGATATGTAAAAAACTATTATTTTTTTCATATATTCCAAATAAAACTATTCTTTTGTCTCCTTATATATTTACGTGTTCCTAGATTTTTATCTTCAGCTATGCTGAATGTGAATTCATTCTATTTATTTTATCTCAGTTCTTTTTTTTTCCTATGCATATTTTCTCCGGCCTGGTCATTTTCAAAATAAAGTATGAAATAAATCATTGACTCAAATTTGAGATATCATATTTCAGTTTATATATATATATGTGTGTGTGTGTGTGTGTGTGTGTGTGTGTGTGTGTTTCTTTAAATTTCCAGGAATATGTAACACGTTTCATTATTTTTTATATAAATGTCATAAAATTGTGTTCACTACTTTTTTTGTACTCAAACGTGTAGAGAGTATGTCATTTCTTGCATCTTGACCACATGTCCTTCATACTTTTGCCACAAACACCCTTAAAATTAAAATAATCCGCAAGTTTGCTTGTCAATTTGTATATCACGGAACTGTGGGTGCTCTTTGTAGGCCATGGAACAACAGACGCCCAATTTTTAGTCCGCCAGCTCCACAACCCGCGATCCAAAAACTGTCTAAGTATCGAATCAGGGCTCTGTGCATGTATGGAATGAGGGCTCCATGCATGCTCTATAAAATCTCATCCCCATAATTTATAAAAGTACATATTTCGTATGTATAAAAGTAAATATCTACTTTAAAAAATTGCATATTTTCTATGTATAATTTATGCTCTCCGGGAACCTATATTTTGATACATTTCAATTTCTTGTATCCACAAGCCCCTGGTTTAAAGAAAACTAATTCGGGAATGCTATTTATTTGGTCCTTTTGTCCACCGCCCTATGTAACAGACATTGGCACTATATTTTTTGTGCTTTTGTCCACCACCGTATGTGAAACCTATGTAAAGAAAACTAATTCGCGAATGTTAAATTTTTGGGACACGAGCCCCTTAAAATTGAAATAGTC
>ML796314.1:149957-177898 GCA_009831015.1 Picea engelmannii | reverse complement strand
ATCCACTTGTAAACGAAGAAATCATATCGATAAGAACAATATTGGGGGGAGGAGATGGTGGGGGGAGGGGGAAAGTGTCCATAAATGAAGATCTTTGAGATTTCTTGCAACAAAACTCATGTAATCACTATGGGAATCATCAACAAAGTGTGTTAGAACCCACATTGGATCCGATTTCTAGGCTGAAAAATGCTAATAAATCAATAATGATGATTTTCCCTTGGTGATGGAAACATAAGACCCGAAATACTGACGAGACAACTGCAGTCACTTCGTAGAACCAAGTGCCACTGATTGTAATTAAGAGGTGCGTCAACTACCTCCACAAAAAGGGAGAAAGTATTTCCACCTAACTCAATGGGAGATGCAATGATAATCCCATAGGGATAGAACATATGTCTGTTGAATTCTTTCAATATGATTGTAGACGTATTGAGCTTTGGAGAGACAATGGCTTTCCAACATGACATAGACATGATACAAATCGAGGTTCCTTCATCAACGATGGTGCAAAGGATGTTCTTCCCCAATATTGTCACTTTGATTTGAAAATAGATGTTCTTTCCCAGTACTATCACTGCCATAGTATTACGAGGAATAAATCTCTATGGTTTGGGGTAGGACCACAAAAAATAAAACGAAACCAAGAAATCAACTCAAATATGAAATATGCTAGATAAATGGAAATGCCAACAAAAGAAAGGCTAGAGGCCTATCTCTTCTGAACGTTCATAGGAGACCATTGTTGACCTCACAATCCAATGCTCAGTACCTACAACTTGTCCTCAACATCCAAGATACACATGCATATGGAAAATGTATGAAATGTGAGTATATAAACTAGTATAATCCATCAACATGTATAACTAATTTACCCATGGAAAATAATATAAACATTTGCAACATATAATTGGATGAGAATAGAGTATTTCTATTAATATAATCAACAGAAATACATATGTGACAACCTTCTATATCAACAACTTGTCGAAACGGAGAAACTAAGTCCCTCCACCTGGGTCTTGACAGCTTCAATCCTCCACAAGGCAAGCTTACAAGTTCTAGGAGTAATTGATTTTCTCAGATTCACAGGTTAGGGAGATATTAGGGGATGGACATACAAAGAGTTCATACTTAAAGAACTAAGGGATGAATACTCAAGGATGTAAGAAGGGGAAAAATTTCTCCAGAGTGTACTTGCTCTCATCTTTTTTTCTCCTTCATCAAGGCTTGTGTATGGCTCAATTTATATCCTTCAAAGGGAATTGAAGGGTCAAATTGGAGCTTTTCCAACATATGAAAGGCCAAGGATCATGGATCCCGTGACTTGGCATGGAAAATATGAAATATTTTTAATTTTGAGCACAAAACCCGATGTACACGGGTTGTAATAGAGCAACCTACGTATACGCATGTTGAATAATTGTAGCCCACGTATATGAACAATTTGAATTTTTGACTTTTGATTGAGAACTATGGTGAAACAAATTCTATAGAGGGAAAGGGTATGCCACCAAAGCATGATGCATAGAGTGTGGAATTTTTTTTTATAACAGATAGAAACATCCTTGGCAATGGCCAGTAAAAGAGACTTGGTGAATCACTCCATCAAGAGTTCATCAAGAATCTAGGTCTTAATCATCCTATATCTTCGTCTCTACTCATGTGTGATAAAAAATGTGGGTGCAAGTATTTTTATGTAGTGAAGTCAGGAGCTATGTTCCTATCTCTTACCACTTGGGTAATTGCTAATGTGTTAGAAACACCATCACCAAGTCATTAAAAATATTGAAGGAAGTGCCCTTTAATTTAATGTACCATTTGGCAGCACTTCTAGTCAAGGATCTATTGAAAATATGCAACCTTATACTGTCATCCATTAAGGATTTGGATGAGCACCACAAATGATATGTCATTATGGGTGTGGAGGGGTCTTCTCCTAGATTTCCATCAAATTTAGGCATGTCCGATGGGATCTTAGTACGTATAACTGACCATGAAGGGTCATGGGAAATGGGGTAATTTTTTAGACACAACAAATCAGGAAATTTCAACGTCAACAATAAAGAAAATTACATATGAGAAAATGAATATTGGGATGGTAATGAATTTCCTTGAGACCTAGATGAACTTTTTGGTCCCCCCATGTTTGTTCTTTTAGAAGGATTGGATGTTCCAAAAGGGTAATTGTTGTTGGCACGTAATTGATCATACCAAGGTCCTTCTTAGCTTACCAACAAAAGGTACTGTGTAGTCTAGAGCGCTTGAATTTTCATCTCCTCTGAAGAGAAGAAGTCTCACCCAAAGCGCAACCAAGAAAAAAGGACAAGGAAGGGCAAGGAGAATGCTTGGGTGGGCTCCCAGAACCTTCAAGATTCACCATGATCTTGCACAAGATAGACCACTACAGAACATATCTGAATTCATGCATACTCGAACCAAATATACTTAAGTTGCAAAAAACATTCATACATAGAGACATCATATTGAGATTATCAAGCATAAAGAAGTATTGTAAAGATACAATGCATAAGCACAAACACAATATGACACATTATATTTCAAAATTTTGGGTCCTTCCTCATCTATTAGCTTCAGAACTTATTGAATACAATCTCAGAGATACAGATTTTTACCCTATTACATACTTCTGACTCTGGACTCATGTCGCAGAGATCTATCTACCCAAAACTGTATATAGATTACATTTGCAAAACCTTTTCTCAACTAAACCCAACAACAACATTTGATTAACAACAACAAAACTCAACCTTTCAACACTAGCCAACCCAACCCTTTTACAATAGTATCTATCTAATATATAGGCTGAGTGGGATCTTATGGATCTGGGCTCACATGCTTTCTTGTTATGTTGTAACTAATTTTTCCTCGTTGGTGTTGCGTTGTTTGTTTCCACAACTGATTTTTGTTCCTTTTACTTGCCCCACTTTCCAGCTTCTTCTGTAGCTTGCGCAAATCGTGTTAAATGAAAACTAGGGTTGTATTCCTTATTGCACATCTTCAAATCCAAAAACAAAGGGCCCAACAAGATCTGACCACAAGCCTTGACTCGCCCTCGATTCAAGTACTTGGCTCTTTTGCAACTTCTAGGAGTAATCATTCCTTTCCCTTGTCCTCCTTCTCTGCTTTAGTTTCCTATTCATCTTGGGATCTCTCTTTCTCTTCCTCTTCAAATGAAGGGACCAACTCTAAGGCCTGCTTCCTGACTTCCTGGAAACTCCCAACTTTATCCCTCCACTTCCTAGCAAGTAGTGAAGCTTCAACTACAAACTGTTGGGTCGCATATGTGATACATCCTTTGGGCTTGGATGTGACTAGAGAGTTCCATTCAGACTCTATTGTAGCTTCTAACTGATGAATTTTCATGTACCCTATATGACCGACAGGTCGAAAGTCAGGTAACTCCTTATTGGCTACAAATTGTGCCTCAAAAAGAGAATTCAACTCATTATCCACTTGCTGGATTTGGTTGAATTTCTCTTGTTGCTCCAACAGGTCCATGGTGACCACAACTTCCTCATTCAACTATTGTATTCTCGCGCGCACATCCTCTAAGGCTTGGTTGTGCCTTTCTATAATTCCCATCAAGTCACTGACTTCTCAGAATATGTTTGTGCACTCAGTTGTGCACTCGTGTAGTGTTGTTCGAGCATTTTTTCCTTCCAGCACTAGTTTCTCCATCTACTCCTACAACATCCGAGGTTGTTGCTCCGCTTCTTGTTGAATCTATCGCAACTACACTTCCATATGATCTGCATGAATGGAAAACTATGACCATGCTCCATGGATTAATTCGATCTGATGCTCAGGCTCTCCTGCATCGCTGGATTCTAGCAGTTGAGGTGCGACATTTCTTATTTCCAGCCAGGATTCAACAAGCCTCTCCTGGACTCTTTTGAGTTTCTACTCTTCCTGGATCTTGGTGAATTATTTCAATGTCTTACATGCTTGAGAAAGGATTGTTTCCTCCCTTTCCAACTCTGAATTCCTTTTGGCCTACTAGAGACTCTGCTCCATTTGATTAGTTGAGGCTCTGATCATTCCGACTAGCTGCGTTGTTGTCCACTGGGCAAGTTCAATGGAAGAAGGGCTGGCATCCCTGGGTGCTTGGACCTACAGTGGAAGTCCACTTGTCATTGAGTTCTCTGAGGGAGTCTCTACCACCTCCTCTCTTGTAGATGATCTTGGCACAAGCCACAACCTCAACGCCTCCGATAGGAATGTGAAAACATTCATTCTAGCTAGGTAGCGTTGTAGCAACTCTGCACACTGTTCAGGTTTTTAGAGGACTAGCTCCATATGTTCCTACACTGACGTTGCACTTTGTCCTGAAGTCGTCTCATGTTCCTTCTGGCCCTCTAGTATCTCTGCTTCTTTTTGGACCTCAAATTCCTAGGTTGCGCTTCCCATAGCACCCTCAACCTTAGTCATTGAGGAAATGTGTTGGGGACTTTAGACTTGCAGCTTATTTACTGTTTGCATATTCATTGAAGACAGAGTGTCCTTAATCAACACAAAGGGTATGATTTGTTGGTCCTAGGATTTAGGGTTCAGGCCAATCAGTTGTAGCCTCTTTTTGGGTACTTTTGGGTTTGGACCAAAGAGTTTTAGTGTCTGGTCAGGTATCTTTGGGTTCAGACCAGGGATTTTTGTCCTCTGCTCAGTTATTTCTAGGGGGTCAAGCTGCATGGGTTCTGGATCATTGGTTTGGGATGGAATGTCAGTTTCTAGAGGTGGTGACTGGGGTTGTGGTGGTGATGGAGGTTTCTTAGTGATGATGGTGGATGGAGTGGTGTCAGGCTAAGGGTCGTCTTCAATATGTATAATATAGGATGCTCAAGCCATTGAGGGAGTGTACGGGATGGTGGATGAAATGGATTGGGGGTTCAGAACCGTACTTGGGGAGATCCCCATCCTAATTTTCTTAGCAACTGGATCTGTGATGAATACAATGCTAAGGATTTTGTTGAAATCCTTACCTGTCAACATAGCTTTTTCTGATAGTTGTGGGAACACTGAAAATTTTCTCTTATTGTGCTCCAGTGGCTGAATCTCCTCCTCCTCACCAGATTTTGTCTATGTCGTAGCTTATTTTTTCTATACCTTCGGTCCTGAGCTCAGTCCTTCCCCTGATTCCTGACCTTTATTCTTCAACAGATTGGCGGTAAGAACATAATGCATCCCCAACTTGCGCGGGTTTCTTTTGACTCCAGGCCACGATATAACCTCCTTGTCGAAGGCCTATTCATCCAAATAGAATGGAATCATGCGCAAATGGAATTCCACCCTGTTGGCATACTTGGGCCACAGAAATGTATGGTGGAGGTTCATGTTGAATGCTATGTTCTACGTATTGCAGTTGAGTAGCTCCTGTATAATGCACAACCTCTGTGTTGTGTCGATCAATCTATTGTACCACTTAGAGAACATCGTGTTGTTGAAGGTGTGTGTTCTCCGAGTCCGCCCTTGAATGTCAGGGCTCAAACATTTTTTCCAGGCACCCCTTTTCTGTTGATGCTAGCGGTCTTCCAATGGGTGGTTTCCACTTGAGCATTGTGAATGTAAGCAACAAGTATTTGTAGGTGAAAGTACCACCTTTATCCTGGGCTTCCTCACAGGCCACAAGGATTTCCTCCAATAGGTAGTTGCACCAATTGAAGACAATGCCATTGGTGCAAAAATCTTGCATTGATAAAGCATCCAGTGTGCATTCTCCCTTGTAATAGGACCTCATGAATTTTCTAGCAATTATGTAGCAACTGGTCATGACCGTCTCAAGTAGTATGGGGTCGATTTTGGCAATGTGCCCCCCCTCTGTGTGTAAAATATTTCATATAGTTTGGGCTCCCCCTTCTTCTTTCTGTTCTTGGTGGTACCCTGGAAACCTTTGGACACATCCTCACCCTCGAGGGACAGTCCAATAAGCTGGTGGATGTATTCTACCTGGATTGGATATCTCCTATCCAACCACAGACTTTTGTCATGCACCCTGCTGATCAGAAACTTGGTACACCTCAAAACTTCACCTGTGGTGCTGAAAACTGGTAATTCCCTGAGGTTAATGATGGTAGAGTTGAAAAAATTAACAAACTAGAGCTTTGGAAAAAATTGCATGCCTCCCAACTCATCTGGAGTGACACTCCAAAAAACATCTATGTTCATCTGAGGGAACAAGATTGGGTCTGTCAGGTCGAGGTCAAGGATCTTGAATTGCTCCACTTTCCCCTTTAGATTGCCCACGACCTTGACCCGGGGATTGCAAGGCTCATCTAGTATTGCATCCTTTGAAACAACACTTTGATTCCCTGTAGCTCTCGGCATGGTCAGTTTGACCTATCAACAAATTGGAAAGGAAAAACAAGGATTGGGGAGCACAACTAAGGGCCGAGGGATTACCCAGGCTTGCTCAATCTTCAAAATTCGTAAATCTCCAAGTTCTTTCTGAGAAACAATGCATCCTACACCGAGTTCTTAGACCCTTATACCCGGGATGAGCTGAGAAGTTCTGTAATCATTTTTATTCATCATTACCCTATAGATGCAACTTGTATCTGAGTTGTTCGACGAGATTAGTTAACGGGGTAAATCTATTAGGTGATCTTGACATTTACTGGGCAAGTTGGTCAGGGATGTGGCAAATTTAAGACCTTACTGTTTAATGGATGAGAATACTGGTGCGAATACCGATGGAATCTTTATGTATCATGACTTTATGGATTAACCGAATTTAGACGGGGTACTTTAGTAGTAATAAAGTTTGTGACTGGACTGGGTTTGTGTGGCACATTGAATCAGGTTGCGTCCGGATTCACTCTCCCTTCGACCACAAAGGAGTCCCCATCATATTAATGTCTGTCATTAATAGGTTCTTGACACTTCTGATCCTACGCTGCTGAGTAAGCAGTTCTGCATCAAAACAACACTTAACCAAAAAAAAAAACTACATGTCATGGCACAATGATGTAGTCTTTGACTTTATTAACTGAATTCACAATAGTTTTCTAGAAAATTCAAATCTAACTACTACACATTCTCCTTCGGACAAGAGAAATCATACCTTTAGCTCATTTCTGAGATATATAGGGTTTCAGTCGAGCGTCATTCATCCATCCTAGCCGCAACATACCATCTAGTTGTGCAATCATGACTGCTCCAGACAGTCAGATAATGGCCCCAACCAATCCATGCACAACTTCCCTAGATGTTTCTAGTATCGACTGTCATAAAGTAGGACCTTATCTCCTTGCACAAATAATTTGGTCTTAATGTGTCTATCATGCCAAGATGTTGGCCTTACTTTCTCAACTGACTAATGGAAGTCTGCTAAAAACCTTGTCTCTTCAAGTTCTTGTAAATCCATGAGCCTCTGGAAAACTGATTCATCCTCTGACATGTGTGTAATCTGTGCAATATACAAACTTGGAGTAATGAATTCGGTAGGTACCACAACCTATTTCCCATAAACTAGATGAAATGGAGTGTGCTTGTGGAGTTTCTTTGTGGTTGTCTTGTAAGCCCATAACACTGTTGGAACTCTATCATCCCAATCTTCCCTCTTTGCGCAACAGACCTTCGTTAATCCTCTCTCTAGAATACTGTTAAACGCTTCCACTGTTCCATTGGCTTGCAGATGGTAGGGACTACTTTTATGATGTTGGATCAAGAACTTTGATGTAATATTTTCTATTGTACTACTGATAAAATGATCTCCCTGATCACTAGTCAGACTCCTAGGACATCCAAACTGAGTGATAATATTTTCAAAAATGAACCTAGTAGTAGTATCGGTCGAACAATACTGAACATTTGTTTCCTCATCCCAACGTGTAATGTAGTCAGTTTCGGTAATAATATACCTAGCCTTTGAATGTATAACTATGGGGTTGATCGACCCAATGAAGTCAACCGCCCACTTCTCAAATTCTTGTAAATATCAAACTCGTTGAAGTGGAAACTCATCTCATCATCATGGCTTCCCTAGTCTTTGACAAACATCACATGATCTAGCAGACTTTGCATCCTTGAAGAGAATGGCCCACCATAGTCCAGCTTGGAGGACTTTATGCGTGGTGGCCTTTCCTCCAACATGACCTCATGCCATTCCACTGTGGCACTCCCATAGTATGTCTTGTCTTTCATGATCTAAGACACATCCCTTGAGGATACTATCTAGTCCCAATTTATACGATTGGCCTAGAATCAATTGATAGTCCACTGCTCTAACCACCATATGGTGTTTCTGGGTTGCGGAGTATGTTTTTAGGAAGGCCCTTGTACTTAAGAAGACTATTATGTCTTACAGGTGTTTTGGTATGGCCTCAACCCAGAACAGGTCTGCATCTGGGAGCTAATCATCGACTACTCTGCCACTTTCCCTTGACTCTAATCTAGACAGGTGATCAGGCCCTACATTACATCTTCCAGACTTAATGATCACTTCAAAAGAAAATTCCTGGAATAGTAGCAACCATAGACACATTCTCCTTTCCAACATAGGTTTGTTAACTAGATATTTTAATGCAGAATGATCAGTAAAGAACTTAAAATGAGAACCTAACAAATAATGTCTAAACTTATGCAAAGCGTAAATCATAGCTAAACCCTCCCTTTATATCATTGTATAGCTGCGCTCATCTTGTGATAACTTATTTCTAGCAAAATATATAGGATTATCCATGGCTCCATCTCCTGGTTGCACTAAGAGGGATCCCAAGGCAATACCTGATGTGTCTACATGCACATGAAATTCATTTTCCCAGTTTGGAAATATCAGAGTCGGTGTCGTGTTGAGATTCTCCTTTAGATCTCGATCACTTTATCACATTCTAGGGTCCATTGGAACACTTCGGCCTTCTTTAGTTGATTTTCTAGAGGTGTAGTGATATTTTCATATCTTATGATAAACCTGCGATAGTACCCCGTGTTCCCCATCATGGAGCACAACTGCTTAACGCTCGTAGGTGGAGGCATGTTCACAATAAATGCAACTTTGGTTGGGTCTACCAATACTCCCTCTCAGCATACTATGTGGCCCAACAAATTTCCATGTGGCACACAGAAGACACACTTTCTAAGGTTCAACGATATATGCAATTCTCTACATCTGTCAAACATCAAACGTAGTAGCGATACATGTTCCTTGAGAAGACTTTATACCATCCAATCATCCATATAAACTTCTATAGATAAATTCTCAGAAAGCTCCTATTACAATCCTGGAAAAAAATACAGGGGCGTTCTTTAGGCCGAATGGCATCACATTTTATGAAAATGACCCCCATTTTGTTGTGAGCGTGATCTATGTTTTTCCCTCTTCAACAATCCTTACTTGGTGATACCCTGAAATCCATCTGTAAATGAGTAATATTCTTTGCCTGCAACCTGTTCTAGCACCTCATTAGTAAAAGATGTTGAGAAAGGGTCATGCAAAAAAGAAAAGTTAAGGATTTTGTAGTCTACACAGACCCTAATGTCCTCTGTGCCTTTCTTTCTCTAGATGACTATTGGGCTGACCCATTCTGCCTCTTCCACTGCGAAAATAAGTCCATCTTCCAGCATATTGTCTATTTCCCTCTTAACCTTCTCTTTCAATCTAGGGTTAAGGTGATATGGTATATGCCTCATAGGCTTTGATCCCGATTTTAATTCAATTTTCATCTCTCCCATAGCTCCTTTAATCTCTTTTAGCTCTGAAAATGTCTTTGGGAACAAATCCTCATACTCTCTCAACAAGATTTATTTCTTGGCTAGTTTTCTCATCCTAGTAATCTCCCACCATAGTTATCTTAGGTTGCTCTTTCATCCCTATATTGACTTTTCACAACTTCAATCAGTGATTATAAGAACCATTAGTCTGACTGGGTATGATGTTCTATATTTCTCTCCTCCCTTTTGTCTCCTTAATGGCTAAGTTTCTCAATTCTTCTAAATCATCTGAGATTTCCAAATCCTTATCAATATTATAGAATTCTATAGGTCTCTTGTCCATGTTTAAGTGAATATTAGACTGAATTTCTTGGTTATGCCTTGTGCATACCACTAGGTCCGATTTCCGTTTACTAGTGTCTGTAAAAAGGAATTATTTAATTCTTTGCAGGACTACTTTAAGATCAGGATTCTTACTTGTAAACAAGAAGTCCTTGCAAAAGTGATATGCCACCATTTGTGAGTCGCTGGTATGTCTTCTGCTTTCTTCATGCATGAACCAATCTTTCAGAATTGGACCTAGTGAATGGGGAAATACTTGAACCCAGAAGCAAGATGGTATTTCCGCAACTTGCCACTATGTCACACATTATTCAATATGTTCTTTAGAATCAGACCATCCGTTGAATAGTTTTGCAACTTGTAAATCTGTCTACATCTTTGATTCCAGCTGCTCCTTATCTTGAAATATATATTGGATATCTTATCTTGCTTCACATCATTCCAATTTCCAATTAAGGTTTTGTGATTGGCCCACCATCTGGAAAGGGTGTCCTGGAGGGATAAATCCAATACTGAGGTACTTTGATCCTCCAATACATTTTCTTGCATGTTGACCATAAAATTGTCAAGTCATGAGGTACCATCATATATTGGGTGTTCTATGACCTTGGTTCCAACCCATATAATTTCCCTGACAATTGAAAATCTTTTTGAAAATATTTCATATGAGCCTTACTGCCAACTGTCAAATGCCAGTTCTGAATCTTCATCCATTGATTGTAAGCTCCTCCAACTTATTGATCCATCAGTAGTAGGATTTATGTAATCTTCTCTTGTTCCTGTTGTTACGCTGTACAACTAATCCAAGTCTTCTCCCTCCATATGTTTTTCCATTGGCTCTGTTGTTCCAGAGTCTGTACTTAAGGCTTGAAAGTATAGTGTCTAGGCATCCGAAAGTGAGTAAAGGGTAAAGAATGGAAGAAATATCAACCTTCGGCAAGGGAAGCTAGGGATGATTTCTAGGTTGACGTTGTCTAGCTTCCAACTGTTCCTGGATGTTTATATCTCGTTCAATGGCTGCCCATGAACGTTCGAGTTCAACCCGTGTATTGGTTGTTTTAAGAATAGTATCAAAAATATTTAAGGAAATATGTGTTTGATCTGATAGTCCGGGTTCGATATTAGGTTGTCTTGTTACAGGGAAAGTCATAGAGAAATAGAAAGATAGGAAAATCTCAGGAGAAATTTAGGTGTTGTCTCAATTTCAATCATATAAAAGAGAGTTTACAATTCTAGGAGTGAAAATAGGGTGCAAACCAAAGGCCCTTTCCTGTAACTGAGTTATATTTTAATAAGGATGTATGGGGTGGGAGAAAACATTGAGCTATCTATCGTGTAAGGCTCCTATCAAGGGAGAATCTCACTTATAAACAAAAGAAGAAAAAATGTAAAGAAATAACCCGATGAAGCATAATATATATATATAATTCTAAGGTGTTTACTGGTCTTATACCTGCTGATAATTGGTACAGAGGAAAAACAATGAACAATATAGAAAACTAGAATTCATTCACTATAGTAGAGGTTGTACTAAATTATAGTGAAGCGTTCATCAGATACGATATGAAATGAAATGAAATATGAGATACAAGGAAACAAACTCATAACACAGTCATGACAGAATTGAGAATCTTCGCATTTTCTTTATATTAACTCTCAAGATAGAAAACCTCTATTACAATCGACACAAAAAGGTCCAGCGTCTTTTGTTTCTTTCTATGGTATATTTATACAATTTTACATAAGATGGAATCTCAATCGTTACAAGATTTTCAGTTACGATAAGAAGGAGAACAATCGTTCCATTTCTTCATCTCTGTCTTTATTTGGTACCAGAATCTTGTCCTCTCGCATGCTCGATACAAGTGACACATCTTTCCACTAGCCAAGATATCAACCTTGATGGTTCCGCTTGACAGTTGGCCTCAAAAGAGTAACAATCTCGGGCTAATTGCGGTAACCTTTCTTCCATCTGTCAGTCTATGATGTCAATAGAGCATAATTGCACACTTGGTTTAATCATACATTTATCTATTTGAACTATGTCTACCATAGTTACTTGTGAGATTTCGACCGAATTTCTTTCTTCTTTTTCGTTTATATCAAGAGAGATTTTCACTATATTCATTTGACTCAATGTCTCAGCACTGCCTTCACTATCAATACCTAACATATTACCATCTATAGAGCCAAAAGCCTCTTCAAAGGATTTCATTACCTTCTTGGCTTGTAGTTTACCTTCTGATATACCGTGCTCCCATTCTTTCAATAAAATATTTCCTCTGGTCTGCTCCAAAATGGAAAACCTAGGAGTACTTCCCGATTCCCTGTTGTTTGTAGCTATCACAGCCTCTTGAAAAGAGACCCAAGCTGCTCCAGCTTCTCTTTCTCTGACAGATAAATTTTCCAATACTTCATCAACGAGTAAGCAGTTGTCCCGAATTATCTCTACCTTGGCGAGTAAACTTCGCTGGGCTGCAGAAACCCTGCTTCGAATCTCCATTTCTTGGGACTGGAACATCTCGATATCTATAACTTTACTTTCAGTGATTTCCACTCTAGCCTGTAGCTATTCAATCCCATATTTTTGCTGGCTCGCTTGTATCTGACTGTCCTGAACTACCAGCTTTGCTTGTTCGAGCTTAGTTTTGAGCAGCTCTATCTCCTTTTTATCGGCCAGCCTTGCTTTTTCTATTCCTGCGCTCGCTTGGTCCTTGGAAACCTCCTCTGTTGTGGCTAGTCTAGCTTCTAAGGTTTTGATGAGGCGATTTTTTCACTTCAGCTGATTTTTCAAAACCCCGACTGAAAATTGGTTTGTTGTAGCGTATGCCCCTAATGTCCCATCTATTTCTGTAGCAAACTCTTCTTTCTTCTTGTCTTTCCCATCGGTCAACACTTTGTACTTCTTGGCTGTTGATCCCCCTTCCTGATAGAATTCTCTTTTTACCACAGCCTTTCTCTTCTTATCGAAAAAGAACTCATTTGGAGGGAGCTCTTCCACCCTTATAGGTCTCAATTCTTCATTTAAAATCCACCCTGCATCTATGTTTCCCTGAGTTGACTGCAAGGGAGTAATGGATGCGATGATATCTCCAATTTGCTTAGCTGGCTTTCCTAGAGTAGTGACTAGAGTTTTCTTTTTCTGCGGCTCGGGAGTCTTTATATTTGTTTTCGAACTCCTAGTTTGCTCTTCCCTGTCCTAGTGTTTTTCTTGGCTGGGTGTCGCATCTTTGGAGCCTTCGGATTCTTTTTATTTCACCTCTATTGTACTTGGATTCTCACCCCACAATACTGTGGGAAGACAAATGTGTCAATGTTCTTGGAATTTTAGAACATCGGCCCTCTCTTCGGGTGCCAGGGCTTGTATCTGAGCCAAAATCTTGGCATAAGATCTTGCGCCTCAGAAAATGTCATCTGAGGGAAAATTATCATGTTCGAACCTTTTGATTCCGCAACTGGCCAAGTGATTACTTACGACCCTTTGCAGATCGTGCTTCTTGAATTCAATATGAACCAAATTTAGGTCTTCGAGGGCTACTGCATCAGCTTTAGCATGCCCAAAATCTAACAAAGAATATGAATTTAAATGAATAGAAAAAGGTGGCCATACCTTCTTTGAATATCCCTTAAGCTCCTTGTTTATGCCACCGATTACGGTTTGCCTAGCAACCTCACAACAAGCCAGCTTGTCGGGTATGAATAATGGTAATGCATGCGGGGCAACAGAAGCTCCGAAAACTCTGAGATATGAGAATTCTGCTTCTACATACCAGTCGGCTATATTGCTCAGATTCATCGCTATACTGTCTGAGGTCCTGGGTGGCGGGTGGCTGAAAACAGTGACATGTAGCGGTACCATTACCCAGTTAAAGATTTCATACACAAAATATGCTGCTTTGTTTTCCCACAGTTTTGAATGGTAGACGTGGATGGGCTCAACCTCTGATGGATTCCAACTCCAACTCATTAAGGGAAAGGATGTTAGAAAACACACGACGTCCATAATGTACGCGGACATAAAGAATGAAGAAATATTTTCACTCTCCCTCTGAGCTCGATACTTTGTAACTCGACTTTTCAAACTATCAGACAACATTTTAGCCCACTGAAGAAAGAATTGTGTGGTGTGCTCTCTCCCGTATAATCTACAGGTCATCATAGCTACATATTTGAACTGTGGCTCCAAGGAAGATATTGAATATATACCATTACTGTCTGCCCTGAACTTCGTAGGGTGTGAAATCCAATCTCTGATTAAACTGGACATAGTCTTGTCAAATTGCACAAATTCCTTCTATTTGAAGTTCTCCAAGAATTCAACATCGTATGTAAGTTCTGACACAGTAGGCAACTTGTACATAGCCTGCAGTTGTTTGGGTCTGAAAGTCCCAATAGTGACTTTTTGTTCGTTGATGATGGTTCTGGTTGGTATGTCCACATGGTCTAATGCCCACCGGACCATATCATAGTAAGGGATTAGTCGTGGCCTGGCTGCTACTTTATGCATTCCAGATTGGACGACGATCTTATATTTGGTGGTCAGGTCATCTTTTTCATTGTCACTGGAATCATCGGAATCATCTACCAATTCAGACTATAGAACATCAGAAACAAATGACCAGGTCTTGACAGAGTCAATACTTCGAGGTGAAGTGTCAGCGATGTTGTCTGAACCTTGTCTCGAAACCTCAACATTGGCTTTAGATGCTTTTCGCGGGGCCATGGCGGGGGATCCTTCTTTAGCTCTTCTGCGATAAAAATATGTATACATACAGAAATTAGTTCGCTGAGAAAAGTTTGCTCTGCGTAATATAGAAATGAATTTGCGATAAAAAATAACAGCTCTATATATTCAAGCATTTAAAACTCAGTACTTTTCAAGAATAGAACGGTCAAATCATGCTTAACTATAAATTTAGCAATAAAAGCACAATCCTTCCTTGTCGATTCACCTTGTTTCTAATTAATGCCATAAATTTTGGCAGTTTGAAATGTCAGTTGGCATAAGGAAAAATTAAGACTCTCGTAGACTGTGCATGCATCAAATCATGAGAAATGTTGGCTTATCTCAATTAATCATGTTTTATCAACGTTAATTAATCTTTCGGTACTCGCTACATCGGGAGTTTTCACTTTAACCCTTTGAACCTCTAAGACCCGAGATTGAGATGATTATCTTTGGTTAAAAACATAATTATGATTAGGCACTTAATTAATTGCGTGATTATTTATATTGCAACTTTGCGACTCGGAGATTCAAAGGTATAGCTTTTGGGAAGTTCGTGTGCCAAGTTACGAAATCATGAGATCACGACTTCGCGACTCAGAGCTTTGACAGTGTAGTTTTTAAAGGAAAATACGCCAACTTGCGAATTTTCGACAGAGCTTAACCGTGGCTAAGCGTTTTACCTTTAACGTTAACCTGGGTTACTAAAACAAGAATTTTTTGGTTTTGGCTATCGGGGTTATGACAGTGATACTTTTGGAGTTAGTAAACGCCGAGACACGAAATCCCGATGATGCTTAGCCGTAGTTTAGAAAAAATTTACTCTCACTACTAACCTGGGTAAAACTTTAAAGTGATTTTTCCATTTCTCTCTTTGGGACTTGTGAATTATGTGATCTATAACATCCGACATACGAAATCCCAAGGTAAAAAGGGGAAAATCATTTGAACGAAAAGTAGAACTCGCCTTGAGAGTATGATAACCATCGTCGCTCACGTGATGAGACTTCAGAGATTTTGGAACAAATGAAGAAAAATACGAAAACCATATTTCGATTTCGAGCATTAATATATGAAATTCAAAACGGGCTAAAAAACAAAGGAGACTCCAACAGGCTCCATGTATCAAGGACCTAAATACAGATCCAAGGGTTGAACTACTTTTATTTTGTCTGCCTCAAATGTCATAGTTTCTTTCTTTAGGTCAATCACCACATATTTATCATAGGCCCAATAAATACCAAGTAGTGTAGGATAAGGGTCCTTATCCCCCATGATTTCGATCACATCAAAATCAGCTACATTCTTTACTCCCACAACATCTATTTCCACATTCTTCAGCCTTCTTATTGGGAAAATGAAATACTGATTGGCCATTCTTAGATGGACTGGGGAATATGTCAACTGGGGTTTTCCTAACCACAAGTCTTTTTAGGAAATATGTTAAAATCAAATCCTAGATCTAACATAACATCCTTAATCTCAAACTCATCTAGCTGGGATACTAATCTGAACTCTTTTCGAGTTCGTACTTTCCTTCTCTACACTCTCTGAGTATTCTTCTCAGGAAGATTAGTCCTTATTCATGTTTCTAGAGATTATTCATTCCCTCGAACTAGGTACAGTGCATTGTGCAACTTTTATGTCAACTGGTCATTCCCAAGAATATAAAAAAATAACTGAAACCAAAAGTCAACTACATTTTGTGTTTGCTCAGGCTGTCTCATCATGACTATAGGGTTTCTGGGTGTAGGGGGTGAAGCAAGGAATTGTGTAATCTTAGGGTAAACAATAGGTTGAGGGGGTTTCTCTTGCATCTTAGGGATAGGGATATTCTGAAATAATTCTATGGCATTTGTAAAGAATAACTTCTCTTTCAGAGGATCATACTTGTCTTCCTTATGCACTGCTTTCTGGATCTGAGGTAAATTATGAGCATCATCGCTAGTCTTTTCCCCTCCTCGAGTGACGATATTAAGGTTGGAAAATTGTCCCCTAATAAATCTGTTGATCTCTGAAATGATGAGGTTAGTTCCTCGTTGACATACCCAATCTTCCCATTTTTCAATTAGTTCTGGGAAGTCTTCAGTTGTGTGCCCATTGGTTCTACAGTGAGAGAACCATGGCTACCTCAGATGAGGACAATATCTGGCCATGTAGTCTTTCTCATCACAATTTTAGCATCTACTTGGTCCTCTTATCCTGGTTATTCCTCCCTTTAAGTCTCCTCCTGCTCCACCTCCTCGACCTCTTCTCGGTCCCTGAGGGGTTTCATTCACCCTGAATGTTGTTTGATCTAGCCTATCCACAAGTGCATCCAATGCTCTACATTGATTGGTAGTATGTGTGGTAGATGTGAAAAACTGACAATGCATAGTATTTGATACTGTTAAGAACTTTTGAATAATGGGGCATTGTATTGGCCTATGCCTCTGGATTCGACAAATCTCGTAATACTCAACTACTGGCACAACTTTATTACCTAGAAAAGCATGATATGGGGTGGGGTTATGGAATGGTAAATTTGCAGATACTTGTGCAACTCCTCCCATGGGTCCTAATGAAGGTCCCATCAGATTCTGAGGAGGTCCTATTCCCCTCATTTGTGGACATTCATTCACCATATGTCCTTTTGTGTAATATACAATACACCAGACCTACGGTCGTCCTGGTCTAGGTATCGTCAATTTTTGAATATTTTCTATAAGAATTGACATTTTCCCTTGTAATTTCGCCAAATTTGCATCTACTGGAGGTGTGGTCACTCTTAGGCTCCCCATATATCCTTCCATGCCTTCAATCTTTATTGATTGTTCCAAGTCATCTGTCAAAGTGGTTATCCATTGTTTCATTGACTAAATCCGTGTCAGAGGTAACAATCCCTAAATATACCATTCTCTTTTATGTTCCTCATGAATTGGATGTGCTAACCTCCCTATAACATATTTAAACTTCTATCTATATTTCCAGGTTGATTCACCTTCCCTCTACTGAATTTCATGCAACTCAGACAGAGCTTGTTGTTCTGATTGAGGTAGCTTAAACTCTGTTATGAACTTGGTTCGTACCTGGTCAAGTGTGAATGCTTGACCTTGCATTCTTGGTAATCCTGGCTCAATGAACTTCATGTACCATTTGAGAGCATGACCTCTCAAGGTAGTCTAGAAATCCACCAATTTATTTGCATCCAGAGTCTCTCTCAACCTCCAGATTGCTTCACATAAGAACCAATGTTGCCCAACATCTTCATCTCCCTTACTGTAGAATTTTGGGTATCAAGCAATCGAACCTCCCACATTACCAACCATTTTTTATCTTGCTACTCCTATCAAAATAATACCTAACGGTCCTGGTTGTGACCTACTCGGGGATCCCAATATCCTCCCTATACTTGCACTTCTCGGTTGTGACTGAATAACTAGTTGTACTGGATTAAAAGTAGATTAAGAAGGTAGTATCGAATTTACCACTTGTATAGAAGACACTTGGGGTATGGTGTATTCTAGGTTGGTGCCACTAGCTTGGGGTATGGTTGATTCTATGGTTGATTCTAGCTTGGCGCCACTAGATTCTGGAGTGGGTTCTTCATCCCGATTCTTGATCTTTCCTGGCATCGGGGATGAATCTTCTCTTTCTTCTTCAAGATCCATGTCAACATTCCTCTCCCTTTCCTTTACACCTTCTCCTTCTTTTCCACCCTCCTGGGGAATTCTTTCTCTATGCGCTTCTCTCTCACTTAATCTTTGACTAGCCAATCTTCCCTGTCTTTTCATCTTTCACAACTCTTCCATATGTCCTTCCTCCACTCCTCTTGGTCTGAATTCTTTCTGCAAATTCTCAGACTGTTTTTTCTTCTTTCTTTATCCTACCACACCACCACTTCTCAACTATGGTGGCTCTTTTCAAGGCTCACTCATGTATTGAATCCATTTCTTGTTGCTTCCCCCAGTTGTCAAAGAACACTCTCCCATCTCTGAGGCCATGACAACACTCCAACCTCACCCCACACCAAGAGAGGGTTTTTACGCTACCATATCAGTCAGGGACATAGTCAACATCCCTTCTTCCATTAACAAAACCTTAATCCACAGTGGGATTTATCTCAATAGTCTTCCCCATGCATCTTTCTTGAAAATTTCTTCTGCTCGTGAAAAATATTGATTATTCTCAGTTGCAATATTGATATTGTATCCTTCTAATGTGGTATTGACCTAGAAGTCAATTGATTGCATTAATTGTCTATCCAACTGATGAAGTGCTGCGATGTTTTCTATATCCCAAGTGTAGGTCTTCTTGACTTATTCTTGGAGTTCGAGAGATTCTTGGAGCCTATTTATCTAGTGGAAAAGTTCTTCCGGGAACTTAACCCAAAATATCTCGTAGTCGTCACTCGATATTTCTAAGTAAAAGACTACCTCCCATGTATCTTTCACAGATTTTCCTCTCAGCCCCACTTTTTTCCATATAAAGGCATAACGATTTCTCTCCTAGCAGTGGTGAAAACTAGATCTGTGAATCCGTAGAAGAATTCTCCCTATAGGTTCCCTTTTAACACAGGTCCCAGCAATGAAACCAGTTTTTTGGCACGTAATTGATCAGACCAGGGTCCTTCTTAGGCTACCAACAAAAGGTACCATGTAGTCTATAGAAATGGAATTTTCATCTCCTCTGAAGATAAGAAGTCTCACTCGAAGTGAAACCAAGAAAGAAGGATAGGGAAGGGCAAGGAGAACACATGGGTGGGATCCCAGAACCTTCAATATTCACCATGATCTTGTGCGAGATAGACCAACTAGAGAAAAAATATGAACTCATGCATACTCGAACTAAAGATACTTAAGTTGTGAAAATCATTCATACACAGAGACATCATATTGAGCTTATCAAGCATAAAGAAGTACTGTGAAGATACACTGCATAAGCACAAACACAGTATGAAACATTATATTTCAAAATTTTGGGTCCTTCTTCATTTATTAGCTTCAGAACTTATAAAACATAGTCTCAGAGATACAAATTTGTGCCAGGTTAGAGAATTCTAACTCCAAACTCATGTCAAAGAGATCTATCTACCCAAAACTGTATAAAGATTACATTTGCATAACGTTTTCTCAACTAAACCCAACAACAACATCTGATTAACAACAAAAAAACTCAGCCTATCAACAATAGCCAACCCAACATTTTTAAAATAGTATCTATTTGATATATAGGCTGAGTGGGATCTTCTAGATTTGGGATTGAATGCTTTCTTGTTCTTTTGTAGCTTATTTTTCCTCGTTGGAATTGCATTGTCCCTTTCCGCAACTAAATTTTGTTACTTTTACTTGCTCCACTGTCCAACTTATTCTATATCTTCCACAACTCGTGTTAAACTAAAATTGGGACTGTAGTCCTTATTGCACAGCTTCAAATCCAAAAAATAAGTGCCCAACTAGTTCCCCTAGGAATGGAATCACTACCAGAAGCATGGCTTCTCCCACGATTGGACATGCCTCCGAGGAGATTTATATTTGGGATAGGCACATGTTACAGAAATATTCCCCTATGGATGGGTGAATTTTCCCTTGGATTACAAGCCCCTATGCCAAGAAAGAAAATTACATTTGAACACTACCATTCCTATAAATTCATTTTGTCCATCGAAAAAGAGAAAATGAGAGGAAGTGTGATGTACTTCATTTATGATGTTTTCCTAGCCTCTCCAATCCATGATCTCAATCCAACTCCTATTGAAAATCAATACCTGCAATGGAAAACACAAGACAAATGACTTTCTCCTACTCTAATGGATTAGAAAAAATCAATTCATCTATGTAGATTAAGGAAACCATAGGAAAGCACATGAAAACACACACTTGAAGGAAACATTCCAAGTATATTAATGAGAAATTAGAAGGGAAAACTTACAATCTTCAGATGGTGTTTCAACAGCCTCTCCAAGTCCTCCTCACCCAACCCTTTCTCAAGAGATCCACAATCAAAATAACAATGCTTTGTTGATTTCTCCTCCTTTTCACCATGGAAATGCTTCCATTTATAGGATTTGATAGGATCAACCACCTTGAGTATTTTTGGAATTGGTTGAGGATATAACTCCATTATTTGTGATTTTTTCCTTAGATGTAGCCATGGAGTCAGATTCTCACCAAACTAACCCAACCCATCCATAGTATGTTTTAGAAGAAAGTGGGATTTCCTCCAAGATTACGTTGACCAACACAACTCTCCCTTAAAGTGGATAAAAAAGCTCTTTCGTGCCCCCTTAACATGGTCAAGGAGCACTAGCGCTCCCTCTATATGGAAAGGGGAGTGTTGATCTTTTAAAATGTCAAAAATATGAGTAATTCCCTAGGTAAAAAACTTTTTTTGACTGTCAGATGAAGTGAGATTCTTGTTCTAACATGTTTTCGGGGTTGTACCAAATATTGTTATGGTGTCATTTGATATGTGAAACTTAGGAAAAGTGAATGTCACACTTACGACACTTGCAAAAATGAACGTGCGACACTTACGACATTGTTGAAGTGAGGAATTTTTGTGTGTAACATATTTCCCCACAAAGTGTGAAGCCATAAGAGGAATATTGATGGTCGAAACACTTTGTAGAGTCTTCGAAGAAAGAGTATGGAGTTGGAGAACCTGGTATAAGCTATATACAACCATCAAACAATATTAATATATGTTCCATCCCGGAGGCAGGAATACCTATGCTTGGATTACAAGTTACTCAAAGCATAACCACAAACAAATACACTGTGGATCCATCCCTCTATGAAATGATTTGATCATAGCCACAGAAGAATACAGAAGGGAGATACGATGTGATAAGAACATATGCATAGAACAATACAAAGTGGATCTATGTTAAACATATATATCAGTTGAATATCTCCATCCCTAAGGACGGGTGAATTTTCCCTTTGATTAAAAACCCCTATACCAAGACAAAAAATTAAATTTGGACACTACCATTCCTATAAATTCATTGTTTCCATCGAAGAAGATGGAAGGAGAGGAAGAGTGATGTACCTTGTTTATGATGTTTTTCCTAGCCACCTCAATCCATGATCTCAATCTGAATCCTAGACAAAATCAATTCATCGATGCATATTACGACAACCATAGACAAGTACATGTAAACACACACATGAAGGAAATAGGACAAGTATATTAATGAGAACTTATAAGGAAAAACTTAGAATAATCATATAGTGTTGTATAAGCCTCTCCAAGTCCTCCTCGTCCAACCATTACTCAAAATATCCACAATCAAAATAACAATGCTTTGTTGATTTCTCCTCCATTTCACCATGGAAATGCCTCCATTTATAAGCTTTGAGAGGCTCAACCACCTTGATTATTTTTTGAATTGGTTGAGGATATGTCTCCATTATATGTGATTTATTCCTTAGATACAACCATGGATTCATATTCGATCCAAACTAACCCAACCCATCCATAGTTGTTTTTAGAAGAAAGTGGGGTTTCCTCCAAGATTCCCTCAACCAAAACAACGCTCCCTTAAAGTCTAAAATAGAGAGTTGTAGCTCCCCCTTAACATGGACAAGGAGTGATATCACTCCCTATATATGAGAAGGGGAGCAATGATCTTCCAAAATTTCAAAAAGATGAGTAATTCCATAGGTTAAAAACTTGTTCCAACTGTCATATGATGGGGCTTCTTCTTCTAACATGTTTTAGGGGTTGTATAAATTGTTTTTATGGTGTCGTTCGAGATGTGATACTTAGGAAAAGTGAATGTGACACTTACGACACTTGTGAAAATTACAACACTTGCAAAAACGAAAGTATGAAACTGTCGAAGTGAGGAATTTAGATGTGTAACAACATAGTCCCTAAAGGAAAAGCATTCCAAAAACTATCCCCAGGGAAGAACTCCCCATGACCAAATCTATTGATGAAGGGATATCCACCCCATTTTGCAAAGATTCCCCTAGGTAAAGGTGTGATAAAACAAAGGAAATTAAATACTCTAGTGATCTACATGGATGTCAGTGGCCTCCCACCAATTCCAACTAGCTCATTCTGGCAGTTTTCCAATTCGACAAGTTTTTCCTAGTTTTGGGGTCCCTCACTTTCAGGGCTGTTTTGAGGCCCTAAATAGTGTTTTTAGGGCTCTCCATAGTTACACTGCAAACAAATTCCAATTACGATGACAACATGTGTATTCCTTATATAGAACTTTGGAATGGGACATTGTGTGCCTAAAACGAAGATCATATGCAAAAGTTACGACCTCGAGAAGTTGATGTACTAACTTACCCAAACATAGCCCACATGACTTTTGTCGCTTCATCTCCTAGGGTTAGGTTTTTGGATTTCTATGGTTTTTGACATTCATGTTTATTGTAAAAAGGCCTTAAGAGCCTAATTGTAATAATGTTCTAGTGAATGAGTGGAGCTGTCACATCTCTTATCAGAGATAAGTTGCCACCATTCTAGCAAGCTTGTTTTTCGCTGCATTTTACAGTTTTAGCTTTCCTTATTGAATATAAACTAGTTTTATTATATATCTGTTATTTTGTGTTAAGATTATTTTGAGAATAATCTGTATTCATTTTGTTCTTCTCATAAATATGGATCATTGGTAGCATATCAGTCTTCTCCTTATCGTTCTTAATGCATGTCCCCAACGAGGTCAGGGTACAAAGTATTGGGTCTTGATCTTGGTTATCTTGAGGACTGTTATCACACAATTTGTAGTTAAGGTAAAAGACAAATGAAAGGAGGGAAAAATGGTGTAATTGAGCCTATCCCACCACTGCCACCTTAATGGGATAGCTCTTTCTGTTTAGGGAGGTAAGGCCCAGGGGAGACGTCCCTGGTGACCTGGGATTTTAAGAAGGAAAAGGCTTAAAAGGCTAAGTGATAATTTCCCCCTCACAAGTCACTAGCGATCAGAAAGTCTTGGCTAACCAACCAATAAATATAAGTAATAACCAAAAAAGTTGTACCTACCCGAGACAAAGCAACAGAGAAACTATGGATATGCAAGATCACTTGCTTGGTTAGTACTTCATATAATCATGGACTTTTGATATAAAGCAATTGTTAAACAATATTGATGAAGCAATTCAATGATGTACAATAGCACTAATTATAATATATGTCACTTCACAATAAATGCTAATGTAAATCAATGTAACAATATCAATATCAAGAAACAACGTCTTAGCTAATCATTCAATTTCTTTTAAAGATATAAATGTTGCAATGTATAAAGATAACTCAAGTAGATAATGAAATCAATAGGGTTAGTAGATATTAGTCTAAACTTAGGGTTAGAAGGGTTAGTAGTTGTTCAAGGTATTTGATGTTTGTATTATCAAGGTGCTCAACACAATAGGTCTTAGATCAATGCGTTATTAGGGCAAATGGAGTCAAATGGTTGCAAATGTTGAAGGGACGAAATGATAATGATATTGCCAAAGAAAAGAGGGTTAGATGTTGAGGTGTTGCTAAATCAAGGACTCAACAATGAAACCCTAGGGGGGAAAGGCTCACTAAGGTGTATAAACCCTAGGCCTTAGTGCTTTCTCCTCCTTCTTTGTCTTAATGGAAAGATGAAAATAGGCTAGCTTGAGTAATAATTGTAGGGTTGAAGACAAGAGATTTTGAATATGAAGTGTTGATAAAGAAAGGATTCATCTATCAAACCCTAAGGGAAACGACTCAACAAGGTGTAGAAACCCTAGGCCTTGATGCATTTTCCTCCTCCTTAGATCAATAACAAGTGAAAAAATGGCTAGGCGAGAATAATATGGATAGAGTGTTTCTATCGTAAGGCTCTATCTTACTTCAGCAAATCAAATGGATCTTAATCTTAGTAGGGACATGAGACAAGGACCTTAGCATGTGCTTGTCACCTAGGGTTTCAATTCAGAAAATTATAATAACAAATGCAAGTAAATAGTACGATAACCATTCAATAAAGAAGTGTTGCATAAATTCACTTACATAATCAAAGAAATCATGTAGCAAAACCCTAGTTGTAAACCTTCCAACAAGAGAAATGCCAAAAATGCCAAGAAAAAGTATCCTTCAAAAAGTGTGCCTCAACATCTCATCCAAAACCCTAGAAGAGGGCAAAAATTTCAGAACTCACTAATGTGTGAGTGAAATATGATGAAAATTAGAGAGTTTTAGCTCTCTATTTATACAATATCAAGTGACCTTAATTAAATTTTAGGTCACCAAAAGGCCAACAATGCAAAAATACCAAATAACATTGTTTTACATTGAAATGTCATAATAAAACCCTAATCAAGAAAATAATGAGGACGTCATGCCCCTTTAGGGTGACATTATCCCTTTCTAGGGAAAATGTGGCCTCCTAGAGCAAAATGTTAGCCCTTCTTGGGCCTCTGGAAGCTGCCACATGTGCCAATCATGCCACAACTGACTCCCACAATCCCATATCATTGGATGACATCATAGCAGGTCATAGGTGATGTCATGGGCCTTCCAAGGCCAATGTCTCAGTGGAGAGGGCACAACCCCCCTGGGTATAGTTCTGCTCAGCTACCTCTGGTGGAATGTTCTTCTCTTCCCTGGTGAAAACACTTTTTCCTATCTTTGCACCCTACTAGGATCTCATCATCCATACGGTGGGCTCTTAATCCCTATGGAGGTTCGAACTAATCATCTCCCCATGTGTACTTATCAAATATGGTACATGTCTGTTGGGTATGATCCTTCACATAAAAAAATACGCCCTCCATGGGATCATAAGTCACAAGGATCATATCAATGTCAATCAGATCTAATCATCAATATTATTAAACATGTGCATAAAACCCCTTTTACCTGGTCAAGTGCTCAAGGAAATTATACAAATCTGCAAAGAAATTTTGGAGGAAGTGACAGGGCATCCTGTTGGGATAGTGTCCACTGGAAAAGGGATGTTTCTAGAAGAGATTAATTCCAAGTCATGTAAATGGGTGAGGTGGATAAGGGATGTCCTAAAAAGGGATGCAATGAAAGAAGTGAAATGAAAGGCCTACCTATGGGTGCCTTTGTAGAAGGCGAGCTACACCTATCCTGGATGCAAATGTTTCTAATCCCACTCATGCCTTTTATTCTTATTTCTTTATTTGATTTTTTCTTTCAAAAAGCTAATCAGGGGACACTTCCCTGGTGTGGTGGCCAGTAGTGGAAATGTTACCCACAAGTACTTTCATGGAAATGAGAAGGTTGTGTCATGATGAGACCCACTTTCTCTTGACCATGCAACCAAGAGCCACAACTCATGGGTGGTAACCATCTGCTAGTAGTGTCATACCACTAGGTACCCATGGAACTAATAGGATGGATCGTGATGAGACCCCCTATCCTTTGACTAGGTCTTGTTTTATTATATTATGGATCCCTCTTGTTTCTTGCTGAGAAGAATTTTACTTCTTTATCATGGATCCCTTAGCGAAGCATCTTGAGGTTTTATTTTTAGGATTTTATCTTTTGCAAATTGCTTTTACCTTATGGGCCTTTATCCCCTTCTTCCCACAAGGCAAGGTGCAACCCTTAAATGATTGGCCAAACCAATGCCTAGACCAATGTAAAGGGATGGATGAGCAGGAAGTAAGATGGAAAATGGTAAGTATGACGGGAGAAGACAATGACTCTTCATGGATCCCCCAGTGGAAAATCAAAACCTATGGTCACAGGCTTAATAAGGCATCATGTCATTCCCCCCAGACATGGCCAAGTCGATAAGTATAAGATCCAAGAACCCGTTATAAACAAAAATAACTAGATGCATATATTCAAAGGTTTTGAGGATTAGAGTGACACATACCATGATACCCGAACTCATTACCTCATGGAGAAAGAACCATCTCTGATATAGGACCAAGTTGAGGCAATGGATGTTGTTGCTTCTTGAAAAAGTGGAGGCACTGAAAGGAATACAATATGGGCCCTCTAGGTCCATCCTCAAGTCAATCTAGCTCTCAGTACTCCATGTCTAGGACCTATGGTCCTCGAGACACGATCTCCTAGTTATCCCTAAAAGTGGGGGATAACATCTGGCTCCAACTCGGGGACATGTGATCACTATAGAGCGCATGATAACCTCAGCATATCTAGCATAACCTGTAACCTGCTTGATCTCAATAGAAACTATTAGTAATCATTTGGGGTGGTGATATCACCCCAGTTCACATATATATAACTGAAAGCAAACATATGTACAAATGTGAATGAAACTACTCTAGTTTGCAATGAAAATGGTATATATAATCAATTCAAATGCCTACCTACTTACCTTCTCGCTGGATGTCATATGTAGTCAAAAGACTACTGAAACCAATCTAGCAAAATCCCATAATACCTTCCATTGGGCTTCATCATAAGCCAAAATAGTCATAAGTTAAGCACAAAAACAACATGGGTTAGAGAATGCATAGTAACATCGGAAATCATAAAGTATAACTCATGGAGGCGGGTGGGAGGGATAAAATCATTCCAAGTTATTCTCTGCAGAAAGTGCTCAATCCACTTCAAGAAGGGATCATGAAAAGTCAAAGGCTCAACAAACTAACTCAAAAGGTCTGCAAGCTGGTTTTACACGTCGAAATTGCTAAGTATCGCATTGTCCCTGTCGATCATCGTAAGTGTCGCATCTTCCCTACAACTTTCGCAAGTGTCGCAAGCTGACCACTAGTGTCGTAAATGATGTTCAGACATAATGTCATGATAACGACACTAAGGAAACACTTATGACACCTCATATGACTGATTTGAAGAGAAAGAACTGATCCACTGGAATCAAATAACTCTTGACACCTGAAAGAGGCCCTGAAACAGTGGTTTGGAAGGGGAACGCTCCTCTAATACAGCTGGAGAAGCGTTGGCGCTCCTCTACCATGATTCAGAAGTGTTATAATGCCCTTCAACCCTTCTGGAGGAGCACTTCTTACCTTAAGAGCGCTGGTGCTTTCCCAAGGCACATCAGGAGTGCTATAACGCTCTGATACCCCTTTTGGGGGAGCGCTCCCTATTCTGGGTCAATTGTTAGCCCGTTGAGTCGAATGAGGAGGAGCTCATTCGAGATTAGAAGGCAGTTGTGCTTGAATTCTTGGTTTCATCAAAATATCCCTGATCCAAGGAGATGGTTCCTAACTGGTTCTAAACATAACTCAAGAGGTTAGGCCTTTCCCAACCTATATAAACAGGCTCTATGATG
>ML796314.1:119954-136105 GCA_009831015.1 Picea engelmannii | reverse complement strand
TTGTTAGCCCGTTGAGTCGAATGAGGAGGAGATCATTCAAGATTAGAAGGCAGTTGTGCTCGAATTCTTGGTTTCATCAAAAGATCCCTGATCCAAGGAGATGGTTCCTAACTGGTTCTAAACATAACTCAAGAGGTTAGGCCTTTCCCAACCTGTATAAACAGGCTCTATGATGGTGGAAAGGGGGGAAGAACTGAACATATGAAACTTATGATCTTGGAGGAAACTGACAGTCAGCCAAAGAGAAGTGATCAGTGAAGCTGCTGTTATCCAGGTTGCAGATCTTTCAGGCAAGGGTTGGACGAAGAGGACTTGACGAAGCTGTCGCATTCACATCTACGATTGTAAGTATTGTTGTCATCATTCTCATTAATATGACACGCTCGGCCTGTTTCTTTCTAGTTTGTGTCTGATGTTACATGAACTTATCATTTATTGATAGATCTGTTTTCAAGCTAATGTCAATAGAGTAGGAAGTGGTCGTATCCTGTTTTTTCCACAGACCTCAGCGAGGAGCAAAAGGATTGAAGTGCAACTCGGAGTGTGCAAGGACAAACGTCGATTAAAAGGTACTTCTGTCATCCTTCCTTCTCATGCATTAGGCTTAGATAGATTTGAAAGGAAGTCAGTGTCCACGTTAAGCATTTTTCTGTCTAGGGTTAAGGTCAAGCCTTAGAGGTGATCTACCTGTCTGCAGGGAGATTTTCCTACAACAACTGGCTACCTACGACGTTCCCATAATTTGAAGCTTGGGAAGGGATCGACAATGATCTAGTAAATGACTGAAAAATTCTTCAAGGAAAGTTGAAACACTAAGATGATAGACTTAAACTTGTAGTATTCAACCAACCCTTGGATTCTAGGGTTTTCCCCAGAGGAAACTCAACATCAAAAACATATTCCCCAACTACACCTCTAGAGACACAACAAAGTAAAGTAATCGAAGGTGGTTGGGGAAAGTTGTCACAAGGATCCTTCTTTAAGCAAAGAAGGTCCATACTCCTATCAATACCTGAGATCAACAGTGGTTGATAATCATATTCATGGAAATAATCCAAGTTATCAGAGGAGTTCTCATCAAAACCCTCAAGGTAAGACTGAAAATCATGAGGAAAACAAGGTACTAGGTCATACTTGGGTGTTTGAAAAGTATGGGTAAAAATGTCATCTCCTTTTTGCCACTAGTCAAGAGTAACCCATTGTGATAATTATAAAGGAAACACTTGGAAATGACTCTCAATCTCATAGATGGGATCCATATCATAACCAACTATATCCCACCTATGTCTCCCAACATGTATGAACTCATCAATGTTATCAACCATGTCACTATCTATGTCATAACATGCAGGATTTGAAGAATTCAAGGACTCATTTATCTCCTCCTTATCTCCCCCATCATAAAGTACAATATCATCAAAATCTTGGGGAGGAGGATAAATTACTGTTTCTTCTTTTGCATGAGATTTGAGGAATTGGATTTCTTAAACATGCATTATTATTTCATCCTCATGAACTGTCCCTTCATCATTAATTGTACATCAGGGAAGATATAACTCTTTTAGGGATTCCATTCCTCCTTCACTCTTTGAATCATGGAACAAGGTATCATCAACATCCTGAAAAGAAAAGAAACTAACCTCATTGTCTTGTTGTTGTGTAGGGAGGAAAGGTTTGTGGATGACTTTGTCAGAGGGAGGATCACAGGTGGATACTTCATCATTTTTCTTAGGTTCCAACTCCTCAACCATGTCTTCATTTTGCTGGTTAAAAACTTGTTCCCTTATTTCTCGTGAATTTTCAGTAAAGATCTCAAGGGAAACTAATCTCTCCAAACTAGAGGCATATGGGGTAAAGGGATGTTCTTTCTTGAACAAGGAGATAGTTGCCTCAACTTTTATATCCATGTTATAATATTATGTGAGTTTTTTTGGACCCTTTTTATTAATGAGGAAGATCAAATGCCCCAGAAGTGCATTGGTAAAGAGATACATGACGTACTTGTCTTCAAGAAAATGGCTTCTAGGAATCCAGTATAGCAACATCTGAAACATAACCCCAAAATCCCTAACAGTCTCATCCTTTTTTTTTCTTATGTATTCGAGTCCTTTAAGTAATAATTGGATATCTTCCAATTTCATGCCCCAACTCATGAGAAAGGTTTCTTCTAAATGGTCCATAGATGTGATGCTAGCAGCTGGAAGATTATCATACCATCTTCTATCATTTCCATGCAGAGTGACAGAGAAACGTTTCATTACTAAGTCTTCTACATCATCACTGATAGGGTGGAGTTGAAAGAAAACCCAAAAATTACTCATGTGATAGTTGGATCTTTCCCCATCACTACCAGTGAATCTAGGGAGCCACTTTTTGTACTTCGGGGGAATATGTCGAGGGTATCCTGGGATTTTACTCATGTCCAAAGGTGTGAAGTTTCCCAAGTCCCATTGGGAAGTCACAATTGTCTTCATCATCAGTGGAGTCGCCAGATAATTTTCTTGAGATTATCAAAAGAGGTAAAGGGAATCACCCTTAGTGGAGTCGCTAGGTAAGACTATAAGATAAAGACTCTTGAGGAAAGGCTTACCGAAAAGTGTTGTCTTGAGGAGAATTGACTCAGTGTTCCTTAACAGTGGCACCAAAATGTTATCACACAGTTTGTAGTTAAAATAAAAGATGGATGAAAGGAGAGAAAACAGGTGTAACCGATCCTATCCCACCATTGTCACCTCAATGGGATAACTCTTTCTTTTTACGGAGGTAAGGCCCAAGGGATAATTCCTCGGTGAACTGGGGTTTTGAGAAGGAAAATTATTAAAATCATAAATGATAATTTCCCCCTCACAAGTCACCATCGATCAGAAAGTCCTGGCTAACCAGCCAATAAATATAAGTAATAACCAAAAAAAGTATACGTGCCTGAGACAAAGAAACAAAGAAACTATGCATATTGCAAAAATTAAATAAAGAAGTATAACCATTCAATAAAGAAGTATAACCATTCAATAAAGAAGTGTTGCAGAAATTCACTTACATAAACCAAGAATTCATGTAGCAAAACCCTAGTTGTAAACCTTCTACCAAGAGAAATGCCAAAAATTCCAAGAAAATGTCTCCTTCAACAAGTGTGCCTCAAAACTTCAGCCAAAAACATAGACGAGGGCACAAATTTCATACCTCACTAATGTGTGAGTCAAAGATGATGAAAATTATAGAGTTTTAGCTCTCTATTTATATAATAGCAAGTGACCTTAATTAAATTTTAGGTCACCAAAAGGCTGACGAGGCCAAAATACCAAATAACATTGTTTCACACTAAAATTTCATAATAAAACCGTAATCAACAAATAATGAGGACGCCATGCCCCTTTAGGGTGACGTTATCCCTTTCTAGGGAAAATGTGGCCTCCTGGAGCAAAACGTTAGCCCTTCTTGGGCCTCTAGAAGCTACCACACGTGCCAATCATGCCATAACTGCCTCCCACACTCGCATATCATTGGATGAATTCATAGGAGGTCATAGGTGACATCATGGGACTTCCAAAGCCAACGTCTCAGTGAAGAGGGAAGAACTCCCTTGGGTACAGGTCTGCTCAACTGCCTCTGGTGGAATGTTATGATCTTACCTGGTAAAAAATCTTTATCCTGTCTCTTCCCCCGGCTGGGGTCTCAACATCCATCTTGTGTTCTCTTCATCCCCGAGGAGGTTTGAACTAATCATCTCCCCATGTGTACATGTGAAAAATGGTACCTATCCATCGAGTATGATCCTACACATCAAGAGATACACCCTCCATGGGCTCATAAGTCACAGTGATCATAACAATTTCAATCAGATCTAATCATCAATATTATTAAACATGTGCATGAAACCCCTTTTACCCAATCAAGTGCTCAAAGACATTATACAAATATGCAAGGAAAGTTTGGAGGAAGTGACAGAGCATCCTACTGGGCTAGTGTCCACTGAAAAAGGTATGTTTCTAGAAGAGATTAAATCCAATTCATGTAAATGGTTCAGGTGGATAAGGGATGTCCTGATAAGGGGTGTAGTGAAATAAGGGAAATGCAGGGCTTATCTATGAGTTCCTTTGTAGAAGGCGAGTCGCACCTACCCTGGATGCAAATGTTTCCAAGCCCATTCATGCCTTTTATTCTTATTTCTCTATTTTCTTTTTTATTTCAAGAAGCTAATTAGGGGACACTTCCCTGGCATGGTCACCAGTGGTGGAAATGTTACCCACAAGTACTTTCATGGAAATGAGAAGGTTGGCTCATGATGAGACCCCCTTTCTCTTGGCCATGCAACCAAGAGCCACTACTCTGGCATGGTAACCAGCTGCTAGTAGTGTCATATCTCTAGGTACCCATGGACCTATTAGGTTGGCTCGTTATGAGACCCCCTATCCTCTGACTAGGTCTTGTTTTATTATTTTATGTGTCCCTCTTGTTTATTACGGAGAAAAGTTTTAATTCTTTCTCAGGGATCCCTGGGAGAAGCATATTGAGGTTTTATTTTTAGGCTTTAATATTTTTCCAACTTGCTTTCACCTTCTAGGCCTTTAGCCCCTTATTCCCACAAGGAAAGGTGAAACCCTTAAATGATTGGACAACCCAATGCCCAGACCAATGTAAAGGGATGGATGAGAGGGAAGTAAGATGGAAACTGGTAAGTATGATGGGAAAAAATGATGAATCTTCATGGATCACCCAAGTGGAAATTCAAAACCTATGGGCACAGGCTTACTAGGGCATCCTGTCATTCCCCCCAGACATGGTCAAGTGGATAAGTATAATATCCAAGCACCCATTATAAACAAAAATAACTATATGCACATATTCAAAGGTTTTGAGGATTAGAGTGACACATACCATGATACCCAGACTCATTACCTCATGGAGCAAGAACCATCTATGATATAGGAGCAAGCCGAGGTGATGGATGCTGCTACTTCTTGACAAAGTGGAGGTAATAAAAGGAAGAAAATATGGGATCTCTAGGGCCATGGTCAAGTTGATATGGATCTCAGTACTCCATGTATAGGACCTATGGGGATGGAGACATAATCTCCTAGTTATCCCTAAAAGTGGGGGATAACAAGGAAAAAATATCTCTCACACCCAAGTGACCTCTCATGGAGGGAGAAAAGAAAGACAAAGGGACAAGAGATCCCCTCAAATGTTTCTCAAGGAATCCCTCATGCAACAAAGGAATGAGATGATGGATAGTTTTTCACAAATCCTTCGACAACTACCAATAGGTGAAGCATCTTCTTCAAACAGAGGCGTCACCCCCTTCAAGGTAAAAATCAACTTAGATATTCCTATATTTGAAGATCAGAAAGATGCAGATGTTGTAGACATATGGTTGAATCTTCTAGAAGGGTATTTGTATGTCCATAACTTCTCAAATAGAGAAAATATTACTTTTGCACTCCTCAAAGTTGTTCCCCATGTCAAAGATTGGTGGGAAACTTTCTGTGAGCAAAAGGAAAAAGAGGAACCCTCATAATTTACAATTATAGTCACCTGGGATTCCTTTAGGGATGTTATTAAGGAAAAATATTACCATATTGGAAGTTATGATGACCTGTATACAAAATGGACCACACTGTGGTAGGAAAGAGACCAAGTAATGCCCAAGTTCACAAATATCTTCCATACCTTGTGCACCAAGTTGGGTATCAAATATTATGAGCAACATATGGAGCTCAAGTATTGTGACGGTTTGCATAGATACATCCAGGATGAAATGGAGTTTATGGAAATCTCATCCTTGGGTGTGGACTACCAATATGCCATGAAAATTGAGCAGAAACTCAAACAAAAGACACAAAAAATTGGGCCTGGGAGCCCCTCACAACAAAATCCAGGAAAGGGAAGCCCCAAACTACAAGAAAAAGGACAGAGTAAAGAAAAACTGCCTCAGGACAACCAGTCTAGACCGTAAGCAAAGAAGGAAACCGAAAATACAAATAAAGATACCAAGAAGTGGTGTGATTTCCATAAGATCCCCTCGCATAACACTGTTGATTGCTGCTCAAAGAAGTCGTTAGTGGCTGAGGTGAAATACTTTTTATTAGATGCGGTTTTCGACTCTAAGTCAGAACTGAAAAGCGGGAGATGAATCATTGACGCAGAACCTAGTGCTACTGTTGCTACCACCAAGCGCCAACCTAGTGAACTCGACGAGCCAGAGGAAGGAGAGCATGTTTTTATTCACAAATGTGGTTGAAGGGTACCCTACTGCATTTCATCATTGATAGAGGTAACCTCATCTCATCAAAGGTTGTCAAGCGACTCTCCCTACCGAAAATGTCGCACCCACAATCCTACACTATCGGATGGCTCCACTAAGGAAGCGACATTTGCGTCAACCAAGAATGTCACCTGTCATATGACATCAAGCCCTTCAAAGATGAGATATTGTTTGATGTTTCCCTTCTTAAAGTTTGTAATGTTATTTTGGGCCAACCATATTTATGGAAATGCCATGTTGTATATGAGTCTAGGCATCGCAGTGTTATTATTACTTTGAACAAGAAATTGTATAGGATACCAGAGGCAGTCCCACCTAGTGATATTTCCTTGATCTCTGCCAAGAAATGCAAGAAGGTCATCTCTATGACGGGGAAGTTTTTATTCTTTAGGATTATCTCTAAGAATGAGAAAAATATCACAGCCAAATCCAGGGTATCCACGACTGACCTCTCCACATAGCAGAAGCAAGTAGATAATGTTGTGGAAGCATACTCGAATATCTTCTCCTCACCTACCGAGGTACCTATGCACTATCAGGTCAAGAAACCCATCAATTCGACCCCCATCACACCACTTCCCAAAGGGCCAGTATAGTTCCCCTCTTTGTTAGAGAATGAGGAGATCAAGTAGTAGATCAAACAAATTCTCTACAAGGGGAACATATTTCCATTGTCATCACCTTGTGGGATCCTGATCATGTTGGTACAAAAGAAATATGGAACCTAATGATTCTACATTGATTATCAGGCCCTGAATAAAATCACAATCAAAAACCGGTACCCAATTACCTGAACCAATGACCTCCTTGATCAACTCATGGGGGCCAAATACTTCTGTAAGATTGATATGAAGTTTGGATTCCACCAAGTCCCGATAGAAAAGACATATGTATGGAAGAATGCCTTCAAGTCAAAGGAAGGTCTTTTCGAATGGTTGGTCATGCCATTTGGCTTGAAAAATGCTCCAACCACTTTCATTAGGATGATGGATCTTATCCTGTGACCATTCACCAATACTTTTGTAGTCATTTATATAGATGAAATAATCATTTACAACAAGACTTGGATAGAACACTTGCAACATATTCAACATGTTTTGTGCACCCTGCGGTAGCACAAGGTATACACAAACTTGGAAAAACACTCCTTTAGCATGGAAATGGTCCATTTCCTGGGATACATTGTTGATAAGGATGGTGTACATGTGGATCCAACCAAGATCAAAGTCATCCGATTGGCCAACTCCAACCACACTCAGTGAGCTTCGGAGTTTCTTGGGCCTTGCCAATTTCTACCGCATGTTCGTGTTGGAATTCTCCCATATTACATGGGCCCTCAACGAAGTAACCAGGGGTGGTGGTAAGGAGAAATTTGTGTGGGGCTGGTCCCAAAAACAAGTGTTCAATGATTTGAAGAATCACTCTTGCTCAATTGCAATACCTTCACTACCGGACCTACAACAACCCTTTGAGATCGAGACAATTTCTTCAGACTATGTTGTGGGCTCCGTTCTCACTCAGCATGGCCACCCCATAACCTATCATAGTGAGACACTATCAGATGCTATCCGTAAGTACCCTGCTTATGAAAAAGAAATGTAGTCCATTGTGCAAGCCTGCTGCCAATGGATACATTACATTATTGGGAAGGAGATAGTCATCCACACTGATCATAATCCATTGCAGTTCATGCAGACACAAGGACAATTGCAGAATGACTGCCATCAGAAGTGGTCCACATACTTGTATAAAATCCACCTCAACATCAACTATAAAATAAGAAACACCAACTGCATCACTGATTGCCTCATCAGACCACCACTCATGGCACTCACCACGGTGATAGATGCTTTCAACCATGAGACCTTTTGATGGCCCCAAATATATGAGATAGACCCTGACTTCACCACTAGCTAACAAATGTTGGGAACAAACTTATTTGTCGCTAATTTCCATCTTCAAGATGGGATGTTGTGTTGTCTGGGCCATATCTACGTTCCATAAAGTGAGAGATAAAACCTGATCTCGAAAGCCCCACAAAATCTGGGTGTCAAGACACTTTGAAATTGAAAAGATAGTGGAAATTATACAGAAACATTTATACTAGATGAAACTTTAACAGGAGGTGAACAAGTATATCAACTCCTACACTGCTTGCATTATTGCCAAATTGACCACTAAGAAACAAGGCATGTACACCCCTCTTCCTACTCCTAACAGACCATGGGAATCCATATCAATGAACTACATGTCGATCCTCTCATCCACTAAGCGGGTAAATGACTATGTTTTTGTGGTTGTGGATCACTTTTCTAAGATGGCGATTTTGGCCGCCTGTAAGAAGAGCATCACAATAGAGGCCACGACCAATCTCTTCTTTGAAAGAGTCTCAGTACATTTTGGAATCCCAAAAACCATTGTCTCAGATTGGTACAGTCAATTTATTATCACATTATGGTCGAGCCTATGGTCACTGTAAGACACCAAGCTCAACAAATCCACATCATTCCACCCCCAGACTAATGGCCAAAATGAGGTTGTAAATCGAATGATCATGCATATCTTGCACATGTATAATTCCAAGAACCCTTGCACATGGGATGAGAGTATTACCTATTGCCATCATATCTACAATTGAGCACTACATATCTCAATTGGCCACAACCCCTTTCAGGTGGGGTTGGGATTCCACCATTGGGTCCCATAGATGTTGCACTATGCCTTGCGGTCACCTCGAACGACTCATCTCCTGCTCCAAATGAAGATTAAAAATCCACCTGGTTCATTGAGAATATCCATCACATCCACCAACACGTTCAGGATATCCTACAAAAGTCCAATGACAAGTACAAGCAATGCCATGATCAACATTGGGTGCCACATAAGTTTCAGGTGGGTGACAAAATTTGGATGCATTTGTAGAAAGAATGCCTTACCGTACCCCATTGGAAGATTCACCCACTCTCTTATGGGTTGTACACCATCACCATGGTTGTGGGTGATAACTATTTTGAGCTCAACATTCCTCCTTTCCTAGGCATGGACCCAGTTTTCAATGTGGATCTCCTTCAACCTTATTTTGCACCATTATTGGACACCTCATATATAGCAGAAGAGCTGAAACCAACATAGCTCAACCCCGACTACATACAACATGCATCCAATGATCAGATTGTGGAAAAATAGGTCAAGGTCACTCGTGAGAAAAGGATCCATCTTTATCGAGTTGTCAAAGCAAGGCAGTTCCTGCACCAAGGCATGTGGCTCACTTGGGGCCAAATTAAATAGAAATTTCTTCATCTAATGAGGGAACTCAATGCAATAGATACCTAATAATGGGAGAGGATTGATCCATATTGTAGCGCACCTTTTCAGCTACCATGGATTAATAGCTCTTAAAAGGAAACTTTAACACCACTTGGTACATAACTCATATAGGTATTATATAATCCACATGCATTTAAACAAATAAACACATTCTACACAGAGTATTCATATGAGTTACTACCATAATTAACAATCAATAGCGTTTCATACTAATTCATAAACACAACGGAAATCACGATAACATATACAGTAGAGTCATGCAAAACATGATTAAAACATAATCAGATACTTATCTTTTAACAGTGGTATAATACACCAACCAAGTGCAGGCCTTCCATGAACCTCCCAGTGTTAGACCACACTACTCATCAACTCAGTAGTGTGTCACCCCCGAGCTTGGACTAAGCTCCACCCTGACACAAGGAATCCTAGGTTAGGCTGAGGTTACAGGGAAAACAACACATAGCCACATGAAGGGATTCTCTCCCAGGAACCACCCACACTCACTACCCACAGTCCCTCATTCCCCACATGCCTGTTCCACCCCAGGAGGATACACCTTCTCTGTCACCTGGACAGTCCTTCGGCTGCTAACCTCCCTTGCCTTGGGTTACAACAACAGAGTGGACCGGAAGTCTCCGGGCTCTGTGGTAGCTACAAGGTTCCTTCTAGGAGTTCTCTTCTTCCTCTGCACACTCCCTCACCTGGAGAGAATTTCTCACAGGTCAACAAACCTCCCACGCAGTCCAGCACTGTGTGGCCACACAACCAACAAAAAAACAAACACGACTTTTTCCATAGGCTCAGCAATGGAAAAATGGCTCAGGGTCACGACTTCGGGATAGATATCTCACGCACAGGCTCGATCTCGGGCAGTGGATGCACACAGATTCTCCAGACACAACACGGGTTTTTCGATTCAAACAAAGGTAAAACTGGCTCTTTCAGATTCGATCATAGGTTTCTGGTTCAGTACGGAGGTATACACGGGTTTTTCAGTTCAGAAGGTGTACGAGGTTTTTCTGCAGAGCTCGCGTCAATTGTACCGCTCAGAGCCCATACACCCTCAGGCAGTCTGCTCCCATGAGAGAGTGAACCCCTTCACGGTCCACCCAAAATGTTTTATTCGCATGCACCAGGGTCGACACTTGTCGCCCTGGAGACTGCATGTGTTCCACCAGCACGCATCAACTTCCTTCTTCAGGAACTCAGAATAAAAAAATATAAATGGCACATGTTCTTTTGGAATAATAATAAAATATTATTCCTAGGCTAAACACTTAGCCCCTTTTCCCACTTTCCAGCCCCTAATCCCTTGCCTTCTCTGTGGAAGCTCAGTCCCCCTTCACTCATTCATCGTGGTCGGTCTGCACTTGGCGATGTTTACAATTTTATTAAATGGTTTTGCATATATACAAGTGTTCGCGTTCAAATGGTCACCAGGTGAGCAAATGGAGAGAGCTTACATACCCTGTTGGGTCTGGCAGGGTAGAACAACTGTGGAGAAAAGAGGGTTAAAGAAAACAAAACTAACTACAATCTAACTATCAACTGAAAGCAAATAACACTGCGAAAATAAACAAAAACATCAAACATAAGACACAGGGATCATCAATGGTTTCAAGCAGGTGTATTAATGAAACCAGAGCACGCTGAAGAAAGAGACGAGGGGTTCCTTCTCCCTCCAGCGGAAGGCTCTTCGGGGCCCTCAACACAATGCTTTCCTTACAAATGAAATGAACTGCACACAACAATGAAAGAACTCTGGGTGATGCAGCTGATGGATTGTTGTCACAGGATGAGCCTTCAACCATCTGAACAGCATAACAGTGCTTATAATTCCTTGCCAAAACAGTGTACCCTCATGGCCTTTTATAGCAACTTCACGGGTGGTCACGTAACCTTCTCCAAGTGTGAATAGGGGCACATTAGGGTTTATTTAGGTCATTAATCCACCGATTTTGCAGAGCCGACTCTGATTTGAGAGTCAAATCATCTTGGGGGCCGGTCCGTAGGCGGTTGGGAGGCTGACCTATGCAATTAATGCGCCGTATTAGCAGATGCGTGGTTTTTTGTGCTAACAGTCGCGCGTCGAGCGTGCATGCGCTAGTAACACGTTTTTATCCCGCGCATGTGCGCGCGCATCAAGATGATGTAAAGCGCCCTTCAATTTTTGGTTACTTTGTATAGTTTTTCGCCCTTCTGGAGTGTTGTGAAATTAATTCAGTGCCATGAGTGACTTCATTGCTGTTTTGATGATGTGGAGTTCTTGTCGCCATGTGCAGACGAAATTTCAGTGATAACAGATGCCCCCTGATGGATGAGGTTAGGAGCATACGTATAGCCGAAATCCATCAATGTTTCTTCTACTAAGAATGTGGTTGTAAGGGAAAGAAAGAGTGGGACCATTCGGAGCGATCTGTTGGAGAGAGAAGGAACCGATATCTCGACCTTCTGAGAGACGTGCAGAGAAAAAAATATACAATTGTGTACAAACGAGGCGGGCATGCCCCATGCTCGTGTGATGTAACTCTGAAAAAATATGACGGAAGTGTTGGTGTAGACAACTGCAGCGCCCTCGGGGGCGGTAATGATAAAGGCAGAAGACAATTCTGCAAAGGAACATACTCTGAATAATAGGCAATGATCATTGTAATAAGCAGCGACGATGATGTGGGCATTGATGGCCCTACCACGTTCAGAGGTCTTCGGCAGATGACAAAAATAACTGCAACAGTCGCATAGTAAGACCCACCATAACATGAGAGAGTGTTGGTGTCGAATGTTATGGGGGCCAACGACAGCAGGGAGCAATGGTGCTTCACCCTGTGCCATCCGAGATCTCTCATTAAAATAGAAAATGAGAATCAAGATACTGTCACCCTTCTGGAAAAATGTGTTGATGTCGACAAAAGGGGGACGCGACTCCCAGAAGCAAAAAGGTGCTCCATGGAATCTACTGAGGTGAGGAAGTGGCAGAGGTACATGGAAGAAATCAAGAAGTGGGGTGACTCAAGACTGCCCTTGGTTGGAGGAGATATAAGAGAAATAGTGGCCGCAACCGTGTAACAAGGTCAAGTGTCAAGGGGACAACAAGACTGGTGTTAAGTTGTGCTAGAGGCAGGACAAGGTGAACAGATTCAGAGGGAAGAGGTAACTGACCTGTGGGGTACTCTGAAGATATGGACGATGTCGGCAAGGGTAAATGATAAGTACTGCTCCAATCCAAGGGTGACATGGGTTGCGTGTGGCCAAAAGAAAGTAAGTCGCCAACGGTGACGACGAGGAAGGTAATGACTAAAGGTAAAGGTGTTTGTACAATAAATAATAAATAATAAATAATAAATAATTTTGGGGAGAAATGTACAAATATAGAAACGGGTGCCCCAGTGTGAAATGCGTGCCCCAGGGAGGGCAAAATTGTCATGAGAAACTGATGAAGGGTGGGGGCCCCATTGGCGAGTTTCTCTATGAGGTAGGTGAAATGAAGATAGGTTTGCAGATGGGAAAACTGATGGTGGATGAAATGGTGGGTTCATGATCCTGCGGAGGTGCAGGTAAAAAGAACATAACCACAAAGCGATGATTTGGGAGTCCATATGGGAAGCTAGCAAAATGAGGAGAAGAAGTATGTGGTTGATTCGCAACATGATGTAAGACTACCGGGACTCCCATCCCTAAAGGGTAATGAAGAACAACATGAGTGTCAAAAGTGAAAAAAGGTGCTATGAATGGGACAACTCATGTGGGTAAGAATGCTACCGGATTACAGTACCGTAGATGCAAAAATGGAGGTGGGAGTACTGCAGATCCGGAAAAGGGTGTCCTAGAGGTCGATATCAGAGGGAATGACTGGGAATGTAAATGCATTTCAGTGGGAGAGACTACATGCCAGTGCTGAGTATATACCTGAAGGAATGATGTTGAGAGATGATGGATCAAGTACCTACACACATAACAACCAAATACCCAAAAGTGAACAATATCTGAAGATAATACCAAAAATGAACATGTATTAGATAAATGTGACAATGCGCGTGCGTACCTGGCCATGATGTGAAAAAAAGGGGCCTTGGGGGCTCAGGATAAAAAGTGGCCCAGGGACAGCCATGATGTAGGTGGCGGGACGCTGATCCCGTGGCTGAAGACGGTTCGAAAAATGGACGCCGTGGGCTCCCGGAATGGTGAGTGGAAGTTTGGAAAAAATCCCTATATATAGCTGTAGGGCCCACATTGCCACCTCATTTGTACCTGCTGCTACAGTGAGTTCCAGAGAAGATCCAGAGGATATTGAGTGATTCCGAGAGCACGAGGCATCCGTTTCCCGGCGTGCGAGTTTCAGGTTAGTGGTCTGAACATCCTGCATAGCTATAGGTTTCCAATTTTTGGGCAGGGTAGGTACGGGGGGTCGTACGGGGGTTTTAGGGGGTTTTATAGCTATATGAGTGCGCGCCTGTACACTGAAGAAGCGCGCATGTGTGCGCGTGGGTAGGAAATTAAGGCGCGCCTCAGGGGAATGCCTGTGAGTTGGACAGGCGCGCATGAGTGCGCGCCTGTGGGTATGACAGGCGCGCTCTAGAGCGCGCCTGTATAGTCGACAGGCGCTCTCATGAGCGTGCCTGTGGGAAAAAACAGGCACGCGCGCATGCATGCCTGTATAGTGAACAGGTGCGCATGTGCGCGTGCCTGTGGGTGGTAAAACCGCGCCTTTGAGGCAAGGTTTCAGGGTGAAAAATTAGCTCTTTTTAATGTATTTGGATAATTGCCTAATGTAATGACTCTAGGTTGTGTGCAGGCGGTGATCAGTGACCATGGATGTGCAGTGGCGCGAGCGGGACTGGGAGCTGCTGCGAGAGGCTGTGGTCCGTGCGAGGCCTGCAGCTCGAGCTTCTTTAGCAGGCAGTGGGTTGCTAAAGTTCTTCGAGTGCCCTTTATTACGGGCCCAGGAGTACTTGCTCCAGTTCTTGATTGAGATGTGGAGCCCTGAGCAACACTGCTTCCTCCTGCGAGGAGAGCAGATTGCCTTCACTGCGGTGGAGGACGTTTATTTATTGACTGGGCTCCCCTTCCGGGGAACACCGTTGCTGGCAGATCCTGTGCTGCCAAGAGATACTCCTCTGCAGGAGGTCATCGAGCAATACTCCTCAGGCGAGCACTATATGACTGGGTCATCAGTGCGCATCAGTGCGATATATGCCCTGCTACATCGTTGCGTAGTAGCGATGATAGTGCGGGTGTACGGGACCCGAGCGCCCCACCGGATTAGTGGTGGCGAGCTGATGCTGATGGAGAGGGTGGTGGTGGGCCGTGAGCGGTTCGCCTGGGGTCTGACTCTACATGCGCACATTATTGCGCAGCTGGATCGTTGTCGGTCCACAGGAAGGGGGGAGTTTGCTTTTGGCTCCATCCTGGTGGCTTTATTCTTGGAAAGGGTGCCGATGTTGCGCCCGAGGGTGCTGCTAGAGGTACCAGGGGTACGAGAGCTGCGCTTGAGGTGGTGGTCCCATATTTTGGTTCACCACGGCGGTGGCGAAGGTGGAAACTACTTCACTGAGGAGGCAGCTCAGATATGGCGGCAGATGCCGCAGTTTATACTCCAGTTCCCCTATGCTGGGGTGGACTTCCGGGGAGACCTGGATATGGTACTGCCTCCTGGGGAGGTTTTTGACCACAGAGGTATGTTGTGTATTTGTATGTTTGTGATTTATGTTGTGATTTTGATATACCAGTGCATATGTTTGATGTAGAGACACTAATACCATCTGTTGTTGCTTGTTTGGTGCATGTGCAGATTTGGCACCTCGTGGGCGTGAGGTGGAGTTGTTCAGAGCGCCAGCACAACGAGAGCAGGAGAGACTGCCGTGTGCAGGGAGGCGTCCGAGGGATGAGGCTGCTGGGGGACCAGCAGGGCCTGAGAGACCGGCGCAGAGGCGCCGCTTTGATGACCCTGGTGCGAGGTCATCTCATGCTCCTCCAGCGGCAGCCGGAGTAGATGATGATGACATTGTCCATCGGTTTGAGACGGTGTTTCGAGATGTGCCTGAGGGCATGTGGATCCGCATCCAGGACGAGGAGTTCCTGGAGCAGTGCATCGGGTTACCGCCACCATGGCGGTCGATCATGTGGCGAGCAGCTATGCTCGCTGCGATGACGAGTGGACGCCTGCCGCCTGAGCAGGGTGGTCCTGCGGATGTTCCACCACCACCTCCTGGGGCAGGTGGGGGTGGGCCACCACCGCCTCCTGAGGGAGGGGCAGCTGGGGGTGCCCTAGAGGCCCCCTGATGATGTATTTTTGTATACCTTTTTGATAGGCTGGTGAGCCGATTTTTGTACTGTTATGCGGCACGGGCCGGTGGGCCGATGTATTTTTTTGTATGTAAACATTCAGATGCGATATATATATGAGTATACATATTTTTTTGAGATCCAAAATGTGGTGTACATGTGTTTTTGTTTTGATGATGATGATGTCTATGTTTGCTATATGCTATGACAGGATGTATGAGATGTTTATGTATGTGTAGCTTGATGTGAGATATGCCAATATAACACCATGTTAGCT
>ML796314.1:60480-100100 GCA_009831015.1 Picea engelmannii | reverse complement strand
TCAATTGGCTAAAGAAGGTATTTCTCCTTGTATCCTCATAGTGTGCTATCATTTCTTCCATGAAAATTGTCCAAGTGATGAGCGATTTGCGGGAACAAAGCCATCGATACCAAACAAATTGATTAGGTTCTAAATATAAAGAATCAATTCGTACCTTTTGTGTATATGGCACATTATGGAGATCAAAGAATTGCTCTATCTGAAGTATCCATGTGATTGGGTCCTTACCATCAAACTTCCTCATATCAATCTTAGGAACGTGGTTGGTCTTCAAACCAAAGTTGGAGTTTCTCCTTTCTTGATTCACCTTCCTTGTGTCTTCATCATGAATTTCATGGGATGCATTTTCACTTTTGGGTGTCTTCTCTATTACGAAATTTCTCAATACTTCCATGATCTCCCCTTTTAAGCCATCCAAGTTTCAACCCTTCTGGGTATGAAACTTTCTTTTAGGTAGTTCTCCGATATTTCTTCTCTGCAATTCCATAGGTATGATCTTAATTGGATGTGCCAAGTGGAATTTACGGTAACTTCCTCACAACTTGCCGATTTTTGGCCTTTCCAAGAGATCTCACTTGTATAGAATGCCCCGCACAAAATAATTGATATCAAATTCTGAAACTCGCACCCAAAATACTACGGATTGTCCACAATCCAATGCATCCAGTCCCACTCAATTTGGATACTCTAGCAAGAAGTTATTCTTGTTTTACCTGGAACACCTTCTTGAGACTAGTCAATAGGACTAGTCAGATACCCTATCTTACACAAGGTGTATCTACAAAATTTAAGATGACCCAGAAGCTGAAATTTTTACCACAGATACCTTACTAATTTTTGTAAATGGCCTCTGGATTTTAGGGTCTGAAACATTACAGAAAATTGTTTATAGCGAAAATTCCGAAATGACTCATTTCAGGATGATTCCAGAACCCTATCTTGTACAAGCTATATATCCGAAAGTATAAGGCCTCAGGAGCCGAATTTTGAACCCAACGTACCTTGATCCATCTACTAAATACCCTCCAATAGGTTCCTTCTAAAACGTTGTAGAAAAACATTTATAGCGAAAATTCCATGGTGTCTCAGATGTAGCAGCGAAACCCCAAGACCTTGAGCTCTGATACCATAAGTTAAGAACCAAACATCAATATAGCATGGAAAAACCTCAGGAAAAGTACTCAACGCCTTGAAACAGAGATAATTTCAGATAATAAGTCTCTTCGAGGGGGAAACCTCCTTTTACCCCACTTAAATGTTCAAGTACAAGATGATTCAAAATGAAAATGTCTCCTTGGTATATATAGGAGACTAGGAGGTATAATTACAACTAATGGCCTAAAGCCGACATAAATAAAATAACATTACTAATATAATATGCCCCAATTAAGGGGTAATGAGCCAACATTAGGGCTTAGCATGATCCTTCCACTTCCACATTGACATCCTTTCCTTCTCGTTCGTCTCCTGTTTCGGAGGAAATCTACACCTTTTCCCATTCCATACTCGGCGTTGGTTAGCTGGAGTCCTGACCGTCGTTGAACTCTGCACACACACTGTGCAATTCAATTCAAAGTTTTTCAGGCCATTAAAACTTCATGAACAATTCACAACATTTATACGCCAATACGAACAAGAACAAAAGACATTTCGATTCAAATAAGTTTTTTGAGATCTCATTTGACTCTGCAATTTTCGGGTCTTTGAAACTTTCATTTTCGGCATTTCGGGACTTTCGGGTTTTCGGTCCATGAGGCTTTCATAATTTCTTTCCTGTTCCCAAAGCCAATCATTGAATACATGTAAGAGGGTGGGTGTGAGTGGTCACATCCCAAAGTTATTGGGAACATGGGGGTTGAGTACAATCACCTTGGGGAAGTGTGTGAGTTAATCAAGCAAGCCAAAGGAGAGAAAAATTGTATGGGTTGGGGACAAGCAAGTTAATCAAGTTAATCATGTGGTGAGTTAATCAAGCAATCCAAGCCAACCTGTGACTTCCAAATTCCAATTTACTTTACCCTCCGGGCCCACATAGCACAGTGGTCACCCACAACCACGGTGGCACGTGGAACGTTCATGAGGGTCCACGTCACTTTTAACGACGTCATCAGGTCCCACCACTCTCGATTTTCTTCTCGACCCACTGGCATGTGGTACATATCCATTTGTCCATGTCCATTCCTAGTAAAATCCAACGGTCAGATATTTCTTAGATCTACGGTGCAAATCCTTTCGGCGTTTCGGGGTTTCGGGCATTGGAAGTTCATGCATCCACATATATTGAACTTCCATTTGCCAAAATTCTGAAATCATTGTCTAATAAACTACTTAATCCAACGATCAATTTCTTCTCCCCACGATCTACGGTGTAGATTGTTTCTGGATTTCAGGGTTTTGGGTTTCGGAGCTGTTCGCCTCTCCTCACTTCCCATCTCCCAAAACGTCGGTTTCTTCCTGGACAATTAATGGTCCAGATCTCTCTTAGATCGACGGTTATGATCCAATCATGAATTCATGTTTCATGAATTCTCACGAACTCACCCTTTGACCATTTCAAGTTACGAGTTAGCGAAAGGTTGATCGCTCCCCACACGTTCTTTTTGATGGACAGTCCTGACTAATTCAGGATTTCGCGTATCGCGATTTCCACACTCCTGTGCAATTCCAAAGGGCTTTAAACCCCGTGCACACTTTCTATATCTGACGGTCATGAGGGTTCACCTTCCCTCCCAAACAAATCCTAAAGCTCCAGCACTTCTAGTGTGGAGTCCTCTTTCCTTTGTACTAATACCACATTGGCTGCGGTTTCATGGCACCGCTATACCTCCTGAGCTTAAAAACTCGTCAAGTAACTCCTAGACACTTTGGAGCAAACCAGGGTCTAAAATTGGCCTTCCAGACCCAATTTCCCTTCGCATTCTTGGTCCAAAGACCGCTCCACTGGCCCATCTAGGCTGACTGTCGAAACCTTGGCTCTGATACCAAACTGTAGCGCTCCTTTTCAGCTACCATGGCTTAATCACTCTTAAAAGGAAACTTTAACACCACTTGGTACATAACTCATACATGTATTATATAATCCACATGCATTTAAACAAATAAACACATTCTACATAGAGTATTCATATGAGTTACTTCCATAATCAACAATCAATAGCGTTTCATACTAATTCATATACACAGCGGAAATCATGATAACATATACAGTAGAGTCATGCAATACATGATTAAAACATAATCAAATACTTATCTTTTAACATTGGTAGAATCCACCAACCAAGTGCATGCCTTCCACAAACCTCCTAGCCTTAGACCACACTGCTCATCAGCTCAGTAGTGGATCACCCCCAAGCTGGGACTAAGCTCCACCCCGAGACAAGGAATCCTAGGTTAGGCTGAGGTTATAGGGAAAACAACACACAACCACAAGAAGGGATTCTCTCCCAGGAACCACCTACACTCACTTCCCATAGTCCCTCATTCCCCACATGCCTGTTCCACCCTAGGAGGATACACCTTCTTTGTCACCTGGACAATCCTTCGGCTGCTAACCTCCCTTGCCTTGGGTTACAGCAACAGACCGGACCGGAAGTGTCCGGGCTCTGTGGTAGCTACAGGTTTCCTTCCAGGAGTTCTCTCCTTCCTCTGCGTACTCCCTCACCTGGAAAGAATTGCCCACAGGTCAACAAACCTCCCATGCAGTCCAACACTGCGTGGCCACACAACCAACGAAAAAACAAACACGGCTTTTTCCACAGGCTCAACAATGGAAAAATGGCTCGGGGTCACGGCTTCAGGACAGAAATCTCACGCACAGGATCGATCTTGGGCAGTGGATGCACACAGATTCTCTAGACACAGCACAGGCTTTTTCGATTCAAACAGAGGTAAAACTGGCTCTTTTAGATTCGATCACAGGTTTCTGGTTTAGTACGGAGGTATACATGGGTTTTTCAGTTCAGAAGGTGTACGAGGTTTTTCTGCAGAGCTCATGTAATTCGTACTTCTCAGAGCCCATACATCCTCAGTCAGTCCACTCCCATGAGAGAGTGAACCCCTTCACAGTCCACCCAAACTATTTTATTTGCATGCACCAGGGTCAACACTTGTCGCCCTCGAGACTGCATGCGTTCCACCAACACGCATCAGCTTCCTTTGTCAGGAACTTAGGATAAAAAAATATAAATGGCACATGTTCTTTTGGAATAATAATAAAATATTATTCCTAGGCTTAAGCCCCCCCCTAGGCTAAACACTTAGCCCCTTTTCCCACCTTCTAGCCTCTAATCCCTTGCCTTCTCTGTGGAATCTCAATCCCCCTTCACTCATTCATCGTGGTCGGTCTGCACCTGGCGGTGTTTACAATTTTATTAAATGTTTTTGCATATATACAAGTACAAAATCAGGCCCTTGGCCTCCAACCCTTAGGCTCCCTGGCCTAACAATCACATAAGCCCACCGTCTTATACAAACTTGGTTCACCATCCTATAACATATATTTGCAATTCATTTCATACATCAGATTTACAACTAGGCTCAGCCTTGGGGACATTACACATATCGATTTCAGTGGCCTCCCACCTATTCCAATTGGCTCATTTTGGCAATTTTCCAGCTCGACAGGGTTTTCCTAGTTTTTGGGTCCCTGACTTCCGGGGCTATTTTGAGGCACTAAACAACATATTTAGGGCTCGACACAATCAAAATATAGACTGATTCAAATTTTGATGACAGCATGTGTAGTCCTCATATATACATTTCCAACAGGATATCGTGCACTTGAAACATAGATCGTATACAAAAGTTACAATCTCGAGAAGTGGATGTACTAACTTACCCAAATGGGGCCCACATGACTTTTGGTGCTTCATCTCCAAGGGTTAGGTTTTTGGATGTCTAGGGTTTTTTACATTCTTGTTTATTGTAAAAATTCCTTGAGAGCCACATTGTAATCATCTTTTGGCGAATGAGCAAAACCGTCACATCTCTTCTCATATATAATCTTCCACCATTCTAGCAAGCTTGTTTTTCACTACATTTTACAGATTCAACTTATTTCCTTATTGAATAGAAACTTGTTTTACAACATATTTGTTATTCTGTGTTAAGCATATTTTGATAATAATCTGTATTCATTTCATTCTTCTCATAAAATTTAGATCATCCAATCAAATTAATTCCCCCAATGATCTAGGTGGATATCGATGGCCAACCACCTTTTACACCGAATCAACATTTCAAGCATATGTTTTTGATAAACCATGATATTCACCCTTTTAATGGGGAATGGAATGTAATACAATATTCATTTGTTAATTATATACATCATGTAATGATTTCCTAGTGGTATTATGTACATGCCTACAACATGGAATTAATGCATCAGATCCCATTAGAGCTCCATAATTAAGCATGCTTGGGCTAGAGTAGTACTAGGATGGGTCACCACCTGGGAAGTCCTAGTGTTTTACATGCCTATGGAATTTTATAAACTTAAATTAATTTATCCCACATGAATCATGGGAATTGTTCTCCTCTCAATCTCTCATATGTAATTTAGGTGAAGGAGACCCTTTAAGAATCTAATGGAGTGCAATGTAAATCTTGTTGCGAATGAAGCATAGCCAACATCTCTTTCTTTTCATAGATAAGCTACCCCATTATGCTAGTTTGTGTTCTACAATGTTTTTCTCTTTTATTCACTAAAAAAATTTTGGTTTCACTATATTTATGTGTTTTTTGCAATATATCTTTGTATTTCCTTGTTATATCTCTATTATATTTTTGTGTTCATGTCATTCTCAAAATAATCTGGATTAGTGGTATCAGAGCAATATGCTCCTTGCCATTTCTCAGAGCAGGTCCCTGATGAGGTCAAGGTACAAAGATTTGGGTCTTGAGATAGTTTCAATTGAGGAAAACCTCTCTCACTATCCTAAGTGACCTCCCATGGTGGAATAAAAGAGAGATGACAGAGAATAAGATCCTTTCAATACATTTCTCTAGGAAACCCTCATGCGATAGAGGAACAAGATGATGGAAAAATTCACTCAGATCATTCAAAGACTACCAATGGAAACAACTGAGGAATATTCAACAAGAAATCATTTCATAGGTGTGACACCCTTCAAGGTACAAGACAATTTTGATATCCCCTTATTTGAAGGACAGATATATGTAGATGCTCTAGAAAAATGGTTGAATCTTCTAGAAGGTTATTACTCCGTACAAAAAAATTTCGACAATGAAAATATCACCTTCATGCTCCTTAAATCCATTCCCCGTGTTAGAAATTGGTCGGAAGGTTACTGGGAGAGGTACACCACAAATGAATCTACACCATTAAAGAGAGAAACCACTTGGGAAACATTTGTAGATTCCCTAAAAGAGGATTTCTACCCCATCAAAAACTATGATGAAAAGTACATAACATGGACAACTCTACATCAAAAAAGAGACTAGATAGTGTCGGAGTACACTAAAATATTTCATACCTTGCACTCAAAGTTGGGTATAAAAGACTTTGAGTGAAATAGAGATAGATTTCTTGTAAATCTCCTCACTATGAGCTGCTTATCGATATCAAGTCAAAATTGAGAAGAAATTCAAGTAGCAGAGTAAATGGGAGTTTGGGTATGCAAATCTGCAACAACCAAAGTATTGTAAATATGATCCTAACTCACAGAACAATCAACCTCAATACAACCGGTCCAAGCAATAGGAAAAGAAAGGTAATGGGAAGATGAAGAAAGACACTGGAAAGTGGTGAGACTTCCACAAAATCCCTTGGCACAACACTGATGAATGTCACTCCAAATAGTCATTGGTATCCAATCTCAAAGAAACAGAGCCAAGACCCAACTCAAACTCTGATTTAGAAAATAATAAAAGGATACATATCATTGATTCAAAATCCACTACTACTATCGCAACCGCAACAACCAACCAATTGAACTAGAGGATCCTGAGGAAGGGGAGCACGTCTTCCATTCACAGATGTGGGTTAAGGGGACCACACTGCATTTCATTGTTGATAACAAGAGACAAAAGAACCTCATATCAATAGAGGTTGTCAAGCATTTGAATTTTTCTACAACACCATACCCACATCCATACAACATTGGGTGGCTTTGACAAGGATGAGATCTTTGTGTCATCCAACAATGTTGATTGTCCTATGATATCAATCCATTAAAGGATGAGGTGTTGTTTGGTGTTGTCCCACTAGAAGTCTATGATGTTCTATTAGGCTAGCCATATATGTGTAAGTGTCATGATATTTACAAGTATCGACCCTGTAGTTTCATTGTGACTATGGGGGGTCATCTCTACACAGTACTACAGGTAGTTCATACTATTATCCCAACAAAATAGTGCCACAAAGTAATCTCTTATACAAAAAATATTATCCTCTTCATGATATGGTTATAAGGTAAGTAGAAGGACACTGTAACCACTACATCCTTGGCCTAATACCTTTCTCTCCAACAGAAGTAGATCGACATGATTGTATAAGAGCACAAATATATTCTTACTTCACCTATGGGGGTGCCTCCAAACTTCCTAGTCAACCAAAGTTATAACATTTCCCTTGATTTTATTCATGCTTCATATTCACCAATGAAGTCCTCCCACACTCAGGTATATCATGTAGCTAGATTGGTTCAACATATCTAACCCCTCCAACAAAAGGTTCATGGAAGCCTTCAATAAGCTAAGTAAGACAACTTCTTCAGTAAGGAAAGAATATCACCAAGGTTCACATTCAACAAAATATTCCTTGGTAACTTAAAGAAATGAGGACCATTTCTTCCTAAGGGGAGAGGAATGATCCTGGTGGATCTCAGTGGCCAACCACCTTTTTCAATGAATCAACATTTTGAGCCTATGGTTTTGATAAATAATGGGGAATATAATATAATACCATCTTCATTTTTTAATTATAGACATCAAGTAATGATTTCCTAGTGGTCTTATGTAAATTCCTACAACATAGAATTAATTCAAAAGATCCTATTAGAAATCCATAGTTAAGTGTGCTCAGGATGGAGTAGTACTGGGATGGGTGGTTGCCCAGGAAGTCCTAGTGTTTTACATGCCTATGGAATTTTATAAACTTAGATTAATTTATCCCACATGCGTCATGGGAATTGTTATCCTCTCACTCTCTCATATATATTTGAGGTGAAGGAGACCCTTTAAGCATGCAATGAAGTGTGATGTAAATATTGTTTGAAATTAAGTTTAGCCAACATCTATTTCTTTTGAGAGATAAGTTATCCCATTCTTCTAATTTGTGTTCTACAATGTTTTTCTCTTTTATTCATTAATAGAAGTTGGGTTTCACTATATTTTTGTGTTTCTTGCAATATGTATTTGTATTTACTTTTTATATCTTTGTTATATTTATGTTTTTATGTCATTCTCACAATAATCTGAATCACCCTGACTGACTAGTTACAGTCCCAAAACCACTGGGAATGTTCCACCCGAACGAAAAATTGGCACTCAACAACACTAGTACGCTCATAACAATAGTGGAGGTGGAAGGAACTACACTCCCCATATTGAAACCAAGGCTCGAGCCCACACTAGATGGATATATAGGTGTAGTAATTGTAATTGATTGTATGGGCGTGGAATGCTAGTTATGTCGGTGGATGGAAAAAAAGACATGGTTGACATCCCCCAAATGGAGATACTTCTAGACATAGGCATAGATAGTATAGGTCCATTGGCACTCAAGGATGGAGATGTGGATATCACTAGGATTCCACTAGACATGATCATGAATGGGATTTATGGCTCAACCGCACTGGATTAAAAGCTTGGTCCTCACATGGTGTGAGGATTGTTAAACAAGGAAAAAGGTTCACTAAAGAAATCCCTAACCTTGACTAGTATGGGGATATCAAAATCAGTCAAAGGAGGGTTAAAGTTGGGTGGAGAAATGTTTTCATCCACTTCCACTTCAATAAGCCCACTTTCCTCAAACAAAAAATGAGACACTTAGACTTCATGGTCAATTATTTCACGCCATTTAAGAGGTAGTTGTACCTCTGTGATGGGCTCAAGTCCTCATAACTTGCAGGACCGACATGATGATTTACCAATGGTGAAAATAATATGTACAAATCAAAACACAATTCAACCTAAGGCGGATGTAGACTCAAAACCAAAGAGCACACCCCTCACAAATCTAAGACAATAGCAAGAAAACCAATATATCATGGGGCCTTCTCAAAGCCAGCCCTATGGGGGAGATGTAGTCCCCAAAATATTGGTTATTGAAGGTATGAGGAGAGGTTATAATAATCTATGTGAATAGACCCAACTAGTAAAAGTACCCTTTATTGAGGCAGGCACCCTTCACTATAAATAGGACTGTGGTCGAACCTCTTCCCTAGGTACTACATGCATGTCCCACTTGCAATCACCTATGTAGGCTACCTAGGAGTGATCACTAAAGCTACCTGATATGGAATATATTTGCAAAACAAAATGAATAAAGATTATTATCAAAATATGATTAACATATAATAACATATATACAATAAAACTAGTTTCTATTCAATAAGGAAATAACATGAAACTGTAAAATGCAACAAAAACAAGCTTGCTAGAATGGTGGTGGCTTATCTATGAGAAGAGATGTGACGGTTACGTTCATTCACAAAAATATGATTACAATGATGCTTTGAAGGCATTTTTACAATAAACATGAATGTAAAAAATCCTATACATCCCAAAAACGTAACCCTAGGAGATGAAGCGTCAAAACTCATGTGGGCCCCGTTTGGGTAAGTTAGTACATCAACTTCCCGGGGTCGTAACCTTTGCATAGGATATCCATTTTAGGTGCATGATAGCCCATTGTAAAGGTCTATCTGAGGACTACACATTCTGTTGCTATCAATCAAAGGCAATTTTGACTTTATTGAGCCCTAAAAACCGTTGTTTAGGGCCTCAAAACGGCCCCGCAAGTCAAGGACTCGAAAACTAGGGAAAAAACTGCCAAACTGGAAAACTATCGAAATGAGAAAATTGGAATAGGTGGGAGGCCACTGACATCCATATAGATCAATACTCCCCCCTTAGGAAGCAATGGTCTCCATTGCATTGATTTCCCCCATCAGATGAGGAAATTTATTCTGAATTTGGCCCCGGGTGAGCCACTTGCCTTGGTGTAGGAGTTGCCCTGCCTTGAAAACTCGATAAAGTTGGATCCTTTGTTGTCGAGTGCCCTTGATCTATTTGTCCACAATCTAATCACTAGATTCCTATTTTATGTCGTCGGGGTTGAGCTCTATTGGTGTCAATTATTCTGTGATCTCTGAGGTGTCCAATAATGGTGGTAAATATGGTCAAAGGATATCCACATTGAACACTGGGTGCAAGCCAAGGAAAGGAGGAATCTTGAGATCGAAAGAATTATCATCCACAACCATGGTGATGGTGTAAGATCCATAAAGGAGTGGGCCAAGATTCTGATGGGGTCCTATAAGGTGCTCTTTCTGCAAGTTCAACCAAACTTTTTCACCCACCTGAAACTTATGTTGCACCCATTGTTGATCATGGCACTGCTTGTACTTGTCATTGGACTTATGTAGGATATCCTGAACCTGTTGGAAGATGTGATGGATCCGCTCAATGAACCAGGTGTATTTTTCAACTTCAATTGGAGTAGGAAATGAGTTGGCCAAGGTGACCGCAAGGGGTAGTGGAAAAGATATGGGACCCAATGGTTGGTGTTGGAACAAAATTTTGAGCTTTGAAGATTTCTATTTATTTCACCTTCTGAAAATATTATTTTTTACCCCAACGAAAGTGTGATTGGTAAATGAAAATTTAATTTTTATTTAATTCCTTTACTAGTAGCTAAATGATAAGGCACACACAACATATGTCGTTGATGAGTTTTTCCTCTTGATCGAGCGATCCTAATACCTACATATTTTTGGAGCCACCTAATTTTTAAAGAAGTAAATCTATAATGGTCATTTAGCTTCGTGCTTCGGATCTTCCAACAAGTCTTAACAATAAAAACCCCGAAGCTCTAAAACCCAAAAGTGTCTATTCATTTGTTTTCCTAAACATTTTTAGAAAGGGCACAAGTCATAACACATGTGTACCTTCTGAGTCTTTATCGAGTTGACACAAGGCACCTTCCTTCCTCGACACGTCACTTCGAGAGGTGATCCTTTGGGCTTATAACAAAGAACTAATTCACAAATCATCGAAGTACCCAAATGTTGAAGTATTAAACATTAAATGATTAAGTTAATCACGATCTTAATATAAGTAATGACTTCTTGGTTCATATTTCGGGTGTTTCTCCTGTATCATATCCTAAAGTCTCTGGAGTACGAACTTCCAAAATACTTGAAGTTAACACACAATATTAAAGGTGATTAATTAAAAATTTACAAATGATTATTAAGAGATTAATCTTTTCGCGGATTTAGGATTTGGGAGTTTCCCACTCTATCACATATAGAGCTCCCGAACGCAAATCGTCAAAGTATTGATGACATTTATGACTAAGAAAAGATAATGATTCAAACACAGATTGTGGATCACCAGGTAGAGTTCCCCATCAACGTTAATAAATTTTCCATCAGTGAAGCTATAGAAGAATCGATGAATCTGTTTGAATTAAAGAGCTTCGATTTCAAATTCATTTTTACCTTCTGCAGTTAGAAATCTTTTTCCATCTGAAATAGTCATAGATTTTCCTTGCAACAGGTAACTTCACTATGCCTCCTTGAAATATATGGTGGCACGAAAAATGATGAAAAATCCTGATGTGGTAGGCAAGGATTCAAACCCAAACGCAGACATTCTGTCTGACACCACGCCGCAAGCCATGGACATTGTTAAATCTTAGACACAAGTGTTCTAGAGTCTAGAACATGAAATCATCAACTGTCCAGAGGATTCTTCTGAAGAAGAAGATGATGCTTACATAGCTAAACTCAAATGTATAGGGCAGTCAAAACTGCACAAAATAGTAGCATGACCGAGACTCATGCCTTATAACGACATGATAAGTTGGGCCTTAGAGCATGTTGACATCTAGGCTAAAAGCATTGTCAACCATCAAAATGTCATTGTCGACTCTTTCCGACCAGAACATATGCATGTAATGTACAAACTATCCCCTACTCCTAGATATACATTGAATGTTGCATTCATTCTGGAGTTTGAGCAAAAGGAGTGTGTCTAGTATGCTAGGAATTGTCCTGAGATAATCAATTCTTGGTGGAGTAACCCAAAGAAATTCAGAATCAATGCTCATGGTATATATTACACAACTTCTCTGGATGTTCCCATGGTCTATGTAGCCTTGATTCCATGTCAGTTGTTCAAAAAGAAGAGTCTCACGTATTTCTCGGTGGAATGGGTATCTATCATGCATGAGGTAGCAGAGTGTTTTACTTTCAATTGGGCCAAAATGTTGTCCGATAAATTGGCCAAAGATATTGTAGACTATGAAACAATGAATTCAAAGGGACAACATTCCCCCTTCTATATGTCGGCATATATCATGGATGCCATATGTTTTATGATGCCTTTCCCATTGATGAATTGGAGCTGGACCCCGGCTAGTGTTGAGCCCATTCATTTCTACCATTCCAATCTTTGGGAAGAAAAATACAAGGATTTATTTTATGAAATATGCCACAACATTGTGATTCCTATTGACATAGCCCTTTGTGGCCACCCACCTCCTCAAATTTCAGATCGGATTATGGAGAATCTGGGTAAGCTAGCAGATTGGTTTATTGAGGATAACTTCTCCTATGTCAGGGTTTTTGGGTGTTCGGTCCCCCCCCCCCCATGCTCTCCCGCAATTTTTACCAAACCAGCTGGTATGCAGGGAAGCGACCTACCAAACAGTAATAAGAGACATCAACAAAGAGTTGAAGGTGGCACATAAAAAGGTATGGTCGACTTTCCCCACTTAGGTTGGCATGTTTTCATTGTTGGATTTCGGTCACTCCAAAGTGGAGGCTACAACTTTGGATGATATCAAATTGGTTGACATCGAATTCAAAAGACACAACCCCCGCAAGGTTGTTGAAAATCACCTTGCCCAATTCAACATGAAAATATATGTGCACAAATCTCCCCGTATGATGAAATGTTCAGGGGAGTTAAGTCCTATGAGGAGGTACATGACAGATTCCAAACCTTGCCCCTATATCAACAAGTTGGTTTTATCAGCTTTCAAAAGAACGAGCGAAACAACCTACTGAAGGTAATACAAGGAGAGAAAGTAGTCACTCCACCTTTTCAGGAATCCAATTCAACAGGTTCTAAAGCCAATCACTCTAGTAAGCATAAATTTGAAGAAGCCTTGAAGAGCTCATAGGTATTGACCCAGAAATTAGATGCCTCATTGTCAGGACCGCTAGGCCCTCAGGAAAAGGATTAGCTCAAAGCTTTCCAAAAACAAGGACAAACGATGTCTCCTTCATCAAAAACCACCCCTATTGATAACTCAAATACAGAGCAACAAAAATCTATGGATATTGGTACTCCTATTACATCATTTACACATCTACAATTCAACCTCAAAAATCCTAATTCTGAAATTGTCTTTGTGGATGATCTTACCCCCGTTTCACTTGAAGAGATGCCTCCTTAGAATTTCTTATTTAGTAGAAAATGAAAGGCCATCGTGAAAAGTGAATCACAACAGAAATCTGGAGTGATAACTAAAAGTAAGAGAATGGTATATGATTAGAACAATCAATATGCTCCAGAATTCACAAAATAAGTTGCAAGTTCATTAGGTTCTTTTGTGATGACCAATCAATGGTCTGTAGACATTTTTTCCGAACAACTACGACATAAGTTCCTATTGGTAGAGAACTTGAAAATTCAAATACAGACCATGGAATGGACAATAAGGAACACAATGAGACAAGACTTTGGGCAAATCAGAGCTCATGATCAATAACAAATCTAGTAGCTCCAGGATAACCTCGAGGAGCTCCAGTGAAATTCACAGAACAATAGAGGATTGGTCACTCAGCGTGATGAATTGATAGGGAAATTTCAAGCTATATTAATCCCAACCGAAGTTACCTCAATAGATATCTCGACCTTCCAGATTCAAGAACTGGAAATAAACGAAAAAATGGAAATGGCCCAGCATGACCTTTTTATGAAGGCTGACGCCATCCAGAAGTGATACCATGTAGTAGAAATTTCTCTTAATGATATCTATATTAAGTAAATATAACATCACTCAGCCCAAGATAGGTTTCAATAATCCATCATATTGGTACATAAAGATAATGCCCTTAGTTTTCCTCTACTCTCTCCTTTTGAACAATTACGAGGTGATATGGCCCTAAAGTTGTGGGAAACAAATTTGGAAGAGAGAAAGATATTAGCAAGGGAGGTAAAGGATGATTTACAAGAAGCTTTATCATCATTAGACAATATACTAATTTATTTTGAGGGAATCAGTATCGTGAAGGCCCTGGGTAAAATCAATATTGAAATGAATCAACATAATTACATGAAGAACAAGGAAGAAGATCTAACGACCATTCAAGAAATGAGCTGAATTGATCTTCTTAAGATCAATAAGTGGCTAGTAAGTCAAAGCTCACATCTCCAAGACACAACTCAAGAAATGAAAAGGATGCAAGAAAAACTGCCTCAGGTAGAGAGGAGATTATTCACTTTTGAGGTAAATGAATCGATTGAGCCCTCAAATTTCGTGGTGGAATTATTGACTAGATGGAACCAATGTATCAAAAATGGGAAAGAAAGCATACCTGGAATCAAATAAGGAAACATGAACAATGTCCTTTCTTTTTACCCTCCCTACCTTTCACCTTCCTACAACCACTTATCACATTCATTCACATTCTAATTCTTCACCTATCCCTAATTCATCATCATGCACCTATTCCATCATCACCCTTCCCATGAAAAATTACTTTTCTTATGCCCGTTATGCATTCCTTGATGAGCCATGCAGTGCTACTCATCTGATTGTCATTCCTCACTGATCCTGACTGTGTCTCATTAAATTGCTGAACACATTTGAAGGGACAAATGGAAATATATATAAATGAAAATAATAATATGCCAAATTATTAAGGAGGCCAGCTGACAACTGTGTCCAAACTAAAAGATTGAAGAAAAGAGGCATGTTTTCCCAACATATGAAGAGTCAGAGGAGAAGGACAACATAATTCATTAGATTTTACATATTGTTGTATTATTCAAATATATGCTATTTTCATTGAAATAAGTCCAACCATTTTGTGTTGTGAGAGTTTTTGTATAAATACATAGATTCAATATTTATTCAAAGATGCTTCTTGCTGGTTGTAATAGAGAAAACTCTCTTTCTTTCAGTATTTTTACAAGTCTAGACAGAGATTCCAATTTTTGTTTTGGTTTGAGTTATGTGTTTCTTCTGTATTTTCATATCTCTGAATTTCCTTATGTAATTCCTTGATAAGAGATTGATTGCAATTTAGTATCACAACTATTGTAATCAAATTGTCCAGCAATTCACTATGTAAACAATTTTTCCTCTGTGTTTACTATAAGTAAAAAAATACTTGAAATATATTATCATGTTCAAGGGTGCACTCTTTACTTTTTTCTATTGCAAACAAGGTGAGACTCATTTGCCATTGATGCCTATCTTTTTTAAACAGTTTTGTAAGTTTCTGCCACACCATTTGATATTATAATTGTGACTCAGACAATGAAATACAACCTCTATGTTGTCCTATTATTAATTTCATTTAAGGATTATTTATTATATAACTAAAGGTAGAAAGAGCACTCTTTTAAAACATTCTCTTTAAAAATTCATGATCCCTAACATTACTCTTTGAGCCTTAAGTTTAATCTCAAGAACAACATATTTTTGGCGATGTTGTCTGGGACGAAGAAGCAAAGTTACTTTCCCTAGGAAAATGACAAGGTAAATTTATATCTTTAATGGTGAACAAAGATTGAATACACAAGTAAGGATTATTTTTATCTTTCACTTGGAGACTCCACCATAGAAAAAACTGTCATTTGGTAAAAAGAATACCAGAAAAAATCCATACAATAAGTAGACCACACCAGTGTTAGATCCCGAAAAACTGTTAAAGACAAAGGGATACCTAAAATCTACTACTACATCAATAGTTAAAGTATATCAACCCAAAGTTACACAAGTTAATTATAAGGTTCAAATTGAAGAACTAACTCCTAAAGAAAGTTTTAAACAAATTCATTCTGTAGAGGCATCAACTAGTAGACCCGAGGCTAAGCTTGACAAACCAGAGGTAAATGATTTTTCCTAAGATAAAATATGAGATTGATTTGACAGATACTTTTACCAACGAGAATGAAGAATCACATTCAATAGATGTCTTCGTTGACACTCTTCTAGGTATATCCTCTCCTGAATTGAAGGTTTTAGTTTCTCGGAACTCTGAAGAATATATTTTATATCCTGATTCATCCCTTATCGCCTCTCCTATATATACATCTTGTAAGTATGAGGGAACCAGTCCACATTTCCCTTTTCCTCCTCTTTTAGATTTTCCATCCCCCAACGACCTTTTTTGGGAACTTCCTTCACCACACCCCGAAGTAGTTGAAAGGTCTTCACTTCAGTCCCTCAAAGTTTTTGAAAATTCCCTCTTTATCTCTCGATGTTCATCTCCTAGACTTCCAATGGTTGGTGTTGGTGGTGTTGGAGGTGGAGGAGGATAGGCTCCACCTCCTAGAATCTTTTCCAAGGTAGCTGCTAGGTACGATCCCTTAGTCCTCCCTATCGTCCTTCATGATTTTCCCAAGAATTATATGAAAAACCTACCAAAATTCATGGGAGAAGGAGATTTAAATGCAATTGATAGGAAATTAAAAATCGCCGACAGGAAATTAAAAATCAAACATCTAATAGTTTATGGTGATGCAGAGCTTATTGTAAAACAAGTGAAACAACAGTATCAAGCTAAGCACCCAAGGTTGTGATCATACAAGAATTACACCTAGGAGCTTATAGAAAAATTATTCTCATCTTTTAACATACACTCTATTCCCAGAATGGAGAACCAACAAGTTGATTCCTTGGCCAAGGCTACTGCGACCTTCATATCGCCCACTATATTGAAAATAAAGTATCACATCGAGATGAGACATAGACCCTCTATCTCGAACAATGTCCAACAATGGCAAGTGTTTAAAGACGATGAAAAAATTAAGCAGTTCCTAGAGATCATTGATGAGTTTTCTAAAACTCACATAGATGAGGAAAACCAAAATGATCATATGTGGATTATGCAACAAGGGAAGAGCCTAGAAAAATTCCAAGAAAATATCGCGAACCACCGTATGCTCGTGATTAAGAAAAATCAGATTCGTATAGGCCTGATACCTTTACAAAGAATATTTGACCATGATGACATTCCATTAAAGTCTACCTTGTGTCCTCAACCTGAGGAAGATGAAGACTGTAATGTGGGAACTAACAAAGATCCAAAAATGGTCAATATATCAAAGTACCTTTCGGCCCAAATGAAAGGTAAGTACAATGAGTTGCTTAGGCAGTACAAGGATGTTTTTTCCTGGTATTATGATGATCTTGAAACTTATGACACCTCTGTTATTGAACATAAGATTCCTCTAAAGCATGGTATTAAACCTTTTAGGAGGAAACTCAGACAGATAAACCCTATTCTTCTACTAGTGATAGAAAGGGAAGTCAAGAAAATTCTTGATGCAAAAATTATCGTCCCACTCAGGTATTCGAAATGGGTAGAGAACTTAATTCTAGTCAGAAAGAAAAATGGCAAAATAAGGCTCTGTGTAGATTTCAGAAACCTAAACCGGTCTTCCCTCAAAGAAAACTACCCACTCCAAAAAATGAATCATGTTATAGAAAAGGTAGTTGGGGATAAAAGGATGTCCATGATTGATGGTTTTTTTAGATACAATCAAATTCTTGTCCATGAAGATGACAGAGAGAAAACTGTGTTTACCACTCCGTGGGGAACTTTTATGTACGATAAAATTCCATTTGGTTTGATGAATGAAGGGGATACTTTCCAGAGAGCGATGGACATCACATTTGTCGGTGAGCAAAACAAATTCTCTGTTATTTACCTTGATTATTTGACAGTTTTTTCTAACTCTGATGCAAAACATATACTACACCTCGGGCAGACCTTCAAAAAATGCCCAAAGTTCGGTTTGTCTCTTAATCCTAAGAGATCACATTTCTCTATGAAATAAGGTAATATATTGGGTCATATAGTGTCAGAAGAAGTAATCAAGGTTGACCCAAAATGATTTGAGGCTATATACACTATTAATATTCCCAAGAACAAAAAATAAATTTGATCTTTTTTAGGAAAGATAAACTTTTTGAGAAGATTCATTCCCAATTTTGCTGAAATAATTAAAATGATTACATATATGTTGAAAAAAGACAACGAAATGAAATGGATCTCTGAAGCTAAATCATCATTCAAGCACATCAAGAAGGATATAGGGCAAGCACCGGTGTTAGCAAGTCTAGACTATACAAAGTAATTCCTGATCTTTTCTTTCGCTATCGAATATATTGTTGCAGCAGTACTCCTACAAAAGAATGAGGAAGGATTCGAGCAACCAATAGCCTTCTTCAGCAAAAGCCTCAAGGATGCAGAGTTAAGGTATGATATAGTTGAGAAGAAAGCATACATAATGGTCAAGGCTCTCAAGTATTTTAGGACACATGTACTACACTCCAAGATAATCTCTTATGTTCCAACTAATTCTATCAAAGAAATTTTAGTTCAGCCAGACAGTGATCGGAGAAGAGGACGATGGCTAGCTAAAATTCAATAATTTGATCTAGAAGTGAAACCAACCAAGCTAGTCAAAGGTCAGGGCCTGGTGAAATTATTAGCCAAATCAAATTTCAGGGCACTTGGGATAAATCACCTAGAATCACATGGATATATCACAGATATAGAGGAACTTGATGATCAAACCCATATGATTCATATCGAAGATAAGTTTTCATCCTCTGCTTGGTATTGCGATATTGCTTCATACCTCATTAACCTTCAGTGCCCAAATGACATGACGCCATCCAAGGAGAGAACTTTGAAGATGCACGTAATTAAATATTCTATTATTGATGGCCAACTATACTAGAAGGATCCTCTAGGTTTCTTGTTATGTTGCTTAATATAACCTAAAACAGAAGGAGTCATAAATGAATTTCATGAAGGAGTGTGTGGAGGAAACCACGCTTGGAGGGAAATGGCCTACAAGATTTTAAGAGCTGAATATTATTGGCTGAGGTTATTTACTGATGTGAATGCCAAGGTTAGAGCTTGCAACTCTTGCCAACTATTCTCTGGTAAGAAAAATCTCCCTGCACTACCTTTAATCCCATTCAAAGCAAAATCTCCCTTTCGACAATGGGGTCTAGATTTCATTGGAGAGATAAAGTCGTAGTCAAGCGCTCAACATAAATGGATTTTAACCTCTACCGATTACTTCATGAAATGAGTAGAGGATATTCCAACTCGGAATGCTACATATTTGGTAGTAATAATTTTCCTGGAAGAGAACATCCTATCGAGATTTGGTTTTCCTCAGAAAATAGTCATTGAAAATACCCAAGATTTCAAATCTATGGCAATGGTCAGTTTCTTCCAAAAATACAACATTGTGTTAGGAAATTCTACAGCCTATTATCCTTAGGGGAATGGGTTGGATGATTCATCTAACCAGAGCTTGATGACTATAATAAAAAAAGTGTTGATGGAAAATAAAAAGGCTTGGCACGTCCACCTGAAATACGCCCTATGGGTGAACCGAATTGGCACCAAGAAATCAATAGGTATGTCCTCTTTTCAATTGGTTTATGGCACTGATGTTGTCCTTCCTCTCAATATTGATCTCCTTGTGATGAAGCTATGGTAGGATGCAAATGAAGAGCCAAATGACATTACAAGAAGGATAAATTAACTAATAGAAGTTCAACAAAGTAGGGCCGAAGTAGATAATAAACTCTAAAAATGCCAAGATAATATGAAGGCCCTTTTCGATAAAAAGGATAAAGACATGGAGTTTCTTCCTATTGATCTATTCTTAAAGTGGGACACTAGAAAAGAGGATGCAAAGAAACACAACAAGTTATATCATCTCTAGTTTGGGCCATTCAGAATTGCAACTGTTGAGGGGAAATATTCCTTCTTACTGGAAAACCTCGACGGAAAAATTATTGACACTCCTATCAATGGGTGTTACCTAAAACATTTTATGCAATAATCATATTTCAGATTCCCATTGTATATACTAGTTTTAGTTTCCATGATTCGGTTTGCAATTTTATTCTTCTTTTGTAAATTATCCAAATTTTACTTTTACTGTAAATAAACCTGGTTTACTTGATATCATCAAAACAAAAATATAAAAACATATATATCACATACCATTTTATAACACCCTTCATTTTTTTCTCTTGCAGAACGCATACTGACAGACAAGAGAAAAAGATGCATCAGAATCCAATACTCATTTTTCAAAGGCATTCTCTTTCTCTCAAAACAGGTGATAAATTAATGATTTACTTGATTGAAAATACAAAGGAAATTTGAGGTATGAATTCCTATCATGTTAGTTCAAACTAATATTTTAAGGAAATATTATCGAATGTAAATGAGGTTTCAGTCATATAAATATTGTCACCTGACCAAAAATCAAGGAAGTGTGAGATTATAGCTAAATTATGAAACCTTCTCTGAAGGAAATAAAAATATATATAAAAAAATAAAAAATAAAAAAATGAAATATAAAAAGAAAAAGAAAATAAGAATAAAAAAGGGGCCTGAAAGGAAGTTTGAGAGTCCATAAAAAAACTTGTGTTGGAATGAGATTCTCTTTTGTCTGACCCTCTAAATAATGATTCTGTTTTATTTTTCCTATCCCTGAGCTTTTATTCCTTTCCAATCTTCACTACCTTCCCCGGGTCTTCATAGAAAGAAAGAATTATACCTTGACTCTGAAAACTTAAAATATGTCTCTGAAAAAAAGACTAGGCGAAAATATTTATGATCCTTGGATTTTAACTAAAAGAAAGTATGTTCAGGTTAATCCTAATAACTTTAACTCTTACATTAGATTTTAATTTGAACAATTCACTCAACATCGATCCTTGAAATTCAAAATCCTTATAAAATATGCCCTTTGGTTGAAGATGTATTGAGGACTGGAAGAAAATTAGTTTCGAGTATGTTAGCACTAGAAGTTGCCTCTGGATTGTGACATAGGTAAGCCAAGTACCCATCCGTTTTATGTCACAATGAATAAATTTAAGGTTGGTCTGATGGATGTAGTCTTCAGATTATAGTGCTTTAAGTATGAAAAACTAGGTTGGCATGCATAAGTAGATGAGGTCTTGATCTAACTTTAGTCAGTAAGTTGTAGTAAAGGGTGAGTAGGGGGAAGAACTGGGGAGAAAATGTAGAGGTCTACTATGGACATCGAGTCTTCCAGCAACCTAAGGAAGGAAAAGATTCGAATACACGATCTTCTTCAACCCAAAACTTCAGGAAACTGAAAATGTCATAAGAATATTGAAATCAAACATAAATTACAATACAATCACAAAAACTCGACTGGTTCACCCATGCCGAAGTCTTCAATATCAGAGGAAAAAGAGATGATAAGAAAGTTGACTATCATTAAACATGAAGTCTCAAATGGTGACACATAACCAAAGAACTAGAGGCTTCATTAAAACTTTACAATATAGGAGCTTAGATCAACCATCGAACTTTACTCAAAGAAACTTGATCCCTATGGAAGTGCACTCAGTTCACTATATTCAAGGCTTGGCGTCTACATCTTATTTTTTCAGGCCACACTTTCACTCTTTTGTCAGACGCAAGATCATATCAGTATGGGTTTCATAAGAAAATCCATGACAGGGGTCCTTCAGCTGACTATCTTCCCTCCATGGCCAGATTTTCCCTTCTTTCCATCTATGTGGTGAAACAAGGTTTCAACCACCTCCCCCATTTCCATTAACTACCTGCATCGGGATCGGGATGGAGCCTAACACCCATGAATGCTCCCATTTACAAATCCTCCCAATTCATCTCGTCATCTTGAAACCATGCAGATCCTCAACCGATACCAATACGGGCGCTTCTATCCTTTGTGTGGCTCCATTCTCTTGCCACATGTGACTGTGGTCCATGACTTCGTGCTTATCCATATGAATTATTGGGATTTCTCATTTCGAGATTTTTCACTCCCCTTGATTTCAAATATTTTGTTGCTCGATCCCACGAAATGACCCATCTAAATTGGTGGTCATATTTTATTTGGATTTTATGGCCATGATCATTTCCTTAAACAATATCGATCGCGAGTTGCTTGATAGGTGTTGTCACATTCTTTATGACCCTTCTTCCATATGACCGCAGGCTATGATCGTGGGCCCAACACTCAGGCGCGTCACAATTTCATGTTTCACGAACTCACACTGTGCTACAGGATCAAACCCCCGAGTCATGAAATCATGATGTCTTAGATCAGGCGCCATGCATCCCCTTTGATCGGATGACCCAGATGGATATCGACATTTTGGGACCTCGGGCCATTGGCATTTCAGGACTTGGGATATCGGGACCTCTCACTTGAGCTTTCCTGAAATGAATTTCTCCATAGCTCAGATCTATTGCCACGCGTCCTGCTAGATCAAATGACTCTTGTTGATTTTGGGTTTCGGGGATTCAGATATTTGACAAGCAACTTCAACAAATTTTTGAATTCCCGATTCCTGCACTTATAACTTGTTGTTGATCTCTGAACTTTGAAATAAAACTTCCTCCACCAAATTGAACTTTCTCGCTCGCTTGATTCAAGTCCATATCAGACCACTTTAAGTGTTGTGTTTGTGCTTATGGCTGCGGCTTCTGTAAAAAAATACTTGGATGACTAGCTGAGGGCTACATAATGAAAAGGATCAGTCATAGATACAAGGAGACAGAAGCGATCGACCTCAGAGAAAATAGAAATACTTAGGGCCGACACCTCTCAGGAAAAAAAGGAAGAAAACTATAAGACGAAAGGAAAAACCTTACGATTGGGTCTACAAAAGGAGGAGAGACAGGAAAAAATACAAGCTTAATTAGGAACCACAAACCCCTACAACTTTGACAAGTTTATGTGATAACAGTTGGCTCCACAGGGGATGGCATGCTCCCTACGAGCTGCCAAGAACAAGTAGTTCCAGTGCCTTAGATTTGTTCTATGGAGTCTCCTATTAAAAACAAAATAAACATAAAACAGGAACGATATTCACAATGGTAAGAAGCCGACTGCGGCTTTAAACAAAAAACCTTTTTAGTAAGTGCCCATTTACAAGGCCACTAAAAACTGTGTTACCCTCCAAATTATATAACCTGTAAGTATTATTTGAAAGTGTATCAAAAATTTTGAAGGGTCCAATACAAAGGGCTTGAAATTTACCATACTTTACCTTGTCATGTCTGGGTGCATCCCATTTGAGTACTAGATCTCCCAGCTGGAAATATTTTTCTTTTCTCTTCTTGTCAAACAAATGTTTGATCCTTTGTTTATGTTCATGTGACATGTCCATCACTTTTTCTCTAGTTTGTTGCACTTTTACCAGTTGATGTATCCTTCTAATCATGTCATCATTTTCTCCTTGGAAGTCCTGAAAGAATTTCACCATAGCTAGGTCAAGATGAGGATGAAAGACTGCTTCAGTTCCATATACAAGCTAGAAAGGAGAGAGACCTAATGACCTCTTTGTTTTCTCTCTATCAATGCACATAAATTTTTTTAGCTTTGAATCCCATTCTTTTTTGTTGTCCTCTAACAGTCTCTTGATAATATTTACAAGGCTCTTGTTAGAGGATTATGCCAGTCCATTCCCTTGGGGGTAGTAGGGAGTTGAGTGAATCAATGAAAATACAAACTTCTCACAAAACTCGATTAATGGATCGGCCTTGAAGGATGCAGCATTATCAGTGACGATCCTTTTCAAATAACCAAAACCTTTCTATAATATCTTCAAGAAAACCAATGATTACTTTGTGAGAAGAAATCCTTGTGGGGATAGCTTCTAACAGTCTCTTGATAATCTTTACAAGGCTCTTGTTAGAGGATTATGCCAGTCCATTCCCTTGGGGGTAGTAGGGAGTTGAGTGAATCAATGAAAATCCAAACTTCTCACAAAACTGGATTAATGGATCGGCCTTGAAGGATGCATCATTATCAATGACGATCCTTTTCAAATAACCAAAACCTTTCTATAATATCTTCAAGAAAACCAATGATTACTTTGTGAGAAGAAATCCTTGTGGGGATAGCTTCTATCCATTTTGTGAAGTAATCAGTGGTATTCAAGGTCCATCTATGTTGACCACTTGAAGGAGGTTGAATCTCCCCAATAAAGTCTAGGCCCCACTACTTGAAGGGTCCTGAAGCTACTATGAGCTTCAATGGCAAAGACTTGAGTTGGTGCTTCCGAGAGAATTTATGACACTTTTTGCAAGCCCGGATTTTCACACAGACATCAATGAATAGAGAAGGTCAGTAGTACCCATCCCTGAGAATTTTGTAGGCTGTGGTTTTCTAGAAATGATTCCCTCCAAACAGGCTGCTATGAAAGTCAAACACCATCCTTTGGGCCTCCTGTGGGTCTAGACATCTCAGAAACACTCCTAGAGGGTCTTTCCAATACAAGACCTTGTCAATAAGGAAATATCTAATTTCTTTGAGCTTTAAATCTCTTTCCTTACTTATTCCCATACCATCTGGAGGCCGCAAGTCCTGCAGAAAAAATATGAAATATTTGTACCAGGCACATTCTTCCAATTGAAAGTTGTACCGAGGACTTTTATCAGGTAACTCAGCCTGTTGATTTTCTGAGAAAGTGTTAATGAAGTTAACCCCCAAATATTTGTAATTGGATTCATCCAATAGCTTGGCTAAACCTTGGCCTATAACTATCTTGGTGGGTTTTATTTCCAGATCAAATTCAAGGATTCTGGCAATCCACTTGCTCCTTCTCCCATCTATGTCAGGTTGAATGAGAATGTCCTTCATAGAAGCTAAAGGAACACATGCAATGATTTTTGAATGCAGAACATATACTCTAAAATATTTAAGAGCTTTCACCAAGGAATACGCCTACTTCTCCATCATGTCATATCTGACCTCTGTATCTCTTAGTGCTCTACTAAAAAAGGAAATAGGATGCTCCATCCCTGCATCACTCTTTTGTAGTAAAACGACGAGCACTGTGTTAAATGAAGCAAAAGAGAAAATCAGAAAATCTTTGGAATGATCAAGGCTGATTAGCATAGGTTCTTCAATCAGTGCCTTCTTTATTTGGTTGAAGTATTCTCTAGACTCAGTAGTCCATTTTACTTCATTCCCCTTCCTAAGCATGGTTGTGATATGTTTAACCAAATCAACAAAATTTCAAATAAACCTTCTTAGAAAATTATTTTTTCCGAGGAATGACTGGACTTCTTTATTGGATCTGGAAAGTGATAAGGCTTGAATAGCTTTGACCCTGATTGAATCAATCCTATCCCCCTCAGCTGATACAATGTGTCCCAACAATTTTCTTCCTGCATGGAAAATAAATACTTCTTGGGATTTAGGGAGAGACCAAACCTTCTACATTTCGAGAAGACTTTTCTCGGATGTTGACAATGTTCTTTATCATATTTGGAGAAGATTTTTATGTCATCCAGAGAGATAACAACAAATTTATCTCTTTCTCCAATGAATGAGATGTCCATGGCTCGCTGGAAGGTCGCTCCTGCGTTCATCAATCCGAAGGGAATTTTGGCATACATGAATGTGAACCAAGGAGTGGTGAAGGTTTCCTTTTCTCTGTCTTCAAGTAGGATAGATATTTGATTGTAGCCAGAAAATCCATCAATCATGGAGATCCTGGATGCACCTGTCACCCTCTACAATATGTGTTCCATCTTTGGCAAAGGGTAATTGTCCTTATTAGAGATTTTGTTCAAAGTTCTGAAATCAACACACAGTCCGATTTCTCCATTTTTCTTTCTTATCAGGACTAGGTTGGCTACCCATTCAGAATATCTCAAAGGGGAAATGATTTGGGTGTCTAACAACTTCTTTACCTCCTTTTCCATAATAGGTAGCAACATAGGATTTATTTGTCTTAATTTCTGCTTAAATGGTTCGGCCTCCTCTCTCAATGGGATCCTATGCTCAATGGCGTCTGTGTCATGTGTTCTGAGGTCTTCATAGATACAAGAAAACATATTAGTGAATTCCTTTAATAACTCATCATACTCGACCCTTTTCTCCCTTGACAGGTTGTTTGACAACTTGACAAATTTTGGATTCCTCTTTGTGCCAATATTAAACTCAGCCACATCAACATCATCATTTGAGACTTTACCCTTCAATGCCACATCATTTATGTCAAATAACCCTTCTAGAGGGACTAGTCCTTTGGGAACGTGGTTGCTAGGCAATTGAACAATATGGTGATTAGAATTTTTATTTAGAAATACATCAGCATGAGGGTCACCTTCAGGATCATGATCCTGATCAATGTGTAATGTAGAGAACGCATCAACAAACTCAAGAATTTTTTTGATCTCAAGATCGTCCTCAGACACCTTCCAATACTTGATATTGTCAGGTACAAAGGGCCTATATCTTACCTCAACATCATACCTGATTTTAGGTGGCAGAGGGACTCTGAAGTTGCTTGCTGATATAGCCAAAGTATCATTCATGAAATTCTCTTCTCTTGGAATAAATGAAATGTTGAAAGATGAGAAAAAACTGTCAACCAGATCCCACACTTCATTTCTATATGATCTCGGTCAAGGGTGTTTGTCCTGATAAATATTTCTGATCTACTAGACAATCAACTTAGCATCCCCAAACACTGATATCTTTTCAATTCTCATGTCTTTCTCATCCCTCAAACCCAAAAAAAGAGCCTCATTCTCTGCTATATTGTTGGTAGTTTCAAATTCTAACTTGAATGGAAGAGATACAATTTCTTGAACAAGAGAAACAAGGACCACTCCAACTCCAACACCTTCTCTAGAAGAGGCTCCGTCAAAGAACATTTTCCACACAGAGGTAATCATAGGAGAATCTTCACAGAGGGTAAGGGATTTCTTTCTGATTTCAAGAGGGGTTTCGGGAGCATCACTGAGCTATAACAAGATGGATCCCAACTCAACATCAAGGGAAAATATAGGATGATTGGTGGGGTCTGCTTCATCACTAATGATATAGGCCAATTGATCTTCTCTATAGAGTATTTTATGTTCCCCCCCCATTATAGGAATGGTAGCATATGTGAGGTCCATCTAATGTTCCTCCGAGTCTTTTAATCCAAGATCTTGACAAAAGCATGTCAAACTTGGGAGGAACATCAGCTACCATGATATCCATGACCACACTTTACATGGGAAACTGGAACAAGGTCACAACCATATATTTGATGACCCCAAGACATTTCACTCTCCTTGAATCAAAAGAATACAAATCATGATAATCTTTTGTGATTTATAACCCAAGTTCTTCCATGACAGTTTTGGGCAAAAGATTATGATATGCCCCTGAATCCATCAAACAATTATGCAACACCTTATCATGTATGTTCAGTGATGTATAGAAGGGAGGGGATGAATCATCTCTATCTTCTACCATAGGACCTAATATCACCATTGGATTTTCATCTTGAAGGTTTATTGAGTCTGTGGAATAAGATGAAGGCTCGGGATGCAATAGTTTGGAGAGGGACTTCTTGAAATCTTCATACTTGACTAGCTCTGAAAGGTGCACACGGATCCTGATTTTTTGAATTTCATGCTCAAAATTGGAGGAGGGGGGATTTATAATTTATCTTACTTCTGGGACAAGATATTTGACTACTGGTGGGGGGGGCTTGAATCATCCTACCTTTTCTTCTGTCTACTACAACTTTGATAGGATCTTATTCTCTGGTAAAATGATTAGGAACATCAGGCTTTCCCTCTTTATTTTTTGACCTGAGGTTGTATCTATTTGGGTTTTTTTTGGCGTTGTCCCCCTTGCTCAACTCATTTACTTGGATTTCCATGAGAGACTCCTCATATGATAACTAAGTTAAGTGAGGAGAAGAGGATGTGTCTTCAAGACAGTGGATTTGTGGATCGAGCTCTTCTTCCCCTTCGCCCTCATTCGCAACAAGGTTGTTTTGAAGAGGGGTTTGGACTTTCTGATCATCTCTATCTATGTTCCTCTATTCCCTTTGCATATTATAAGGAGCATTGTTATTCAACCTCTTGAAGTTGCCTCTGTTATCAAAATTTTGAGGATTTATGTATGTCTACTTCCCCTCTACTTCCAATCTTTCCATCCTAGTTGAAAATGATTTTAGTAACTTGGTTACTTCATCCATTTGAGGGTGAGATGCAAAAGAACCAGAGGTTGAGGCCTCATCTCTCCATCTCCCTCTGTCTATATCATCTTTATTCCTAAGTCTGTCGACTGCCAATACATTAGATTCTACTTCTAGGGTTTCATTTTACATATGATCCAAGGAAGTATCTCTTCTTTCTTTCAATAGGAGGCAAAAATTGGGGTCCAAAGCACTAGAGTAAGTAATTTTAGCAAAGGCTTCTATAGTCTTTATCTCAATGGGGATCTTACTATACATTTTATTGAATCTTTTGGAGAAGTCAAAGACAAATTCTCCCTCTTTTCTCCTCGAGGAACTAAATTTTGTGATAGAATACATAAATTCTTTTTTATCCCCCCATTTCCTCAATTAAATATCATCTAGGGCCTCATTCCCAGTAATGGGTCCAGGGGCAACCCTCTAAACCATTTCCTAGCCTCACCATCAAGGTTCTAGAAAAATACTCTCATCTAGATGTCCTCATTTTCAATATTCAGATTGTCTGCATAACTGTAGAAGGAAGCAAGGTGTTCTTCAACATTTATGTCTTCTTCTCCCATGAACTTGGGCATATAATTTAGGTAGTCTCCAGCAGCAAGGGAATTCATTGGTTGAGGTAGGACTAGAGGGGCATATCTTGCAGCCACTATGGAATCCATTTTGTTTCTAGGAGGATTGGCTCTCGCCATAGGGATGATAGTTGGAGGATAACTAGGAAGGGAAGGGGTTTGAATAGGGGATACTAGGACTAAGATTCCAGGAGGAAAGGGAAACAAAAGGGGATTTGGAGAAAAGGCTACAAGGCTTGAAGGAAAAGAGGATTCCTTTTTTGCAAAATCAGTAACTCTAACAGGAGAAGGAGTAATAAATCCTGGAATGGGAAAATATTTCGAGGTCTTGGGTATAGAACAAGGTACAACTTTAGGGGAGAGAGGAGTGACAAGGATTTCTCCCTCCAAATTCAGACCAGGAGGGGAGAAATCCTTGTCACTAGAAGAGGACAATGAAAATCATCAAAAATACCTGGTTCAACAACATAAGTACCTTCTCGAGTCACCAGTGAACTGGCATCAATGGAGTCACCAGTGAACTGGCATCAATGGAATCACCACAGTGGAGTCGTCGGGTCCATAGTTGCAATCTTTGATATACTAAGTTTTGTTGCACCTTCAGAACTAGTAAGCTTTGTCATTCAATCCCAGGGAAAATATTCAATTTCATCCCCGATAGCAGTGCGAGAAATGTTAGCACTAGAATTCACCTCTGGATTATGGTAGAGGTAAGCCCAATACCCATCAGTTTTATGTCATAATGAATAAATTTAAGGGTGGTCTAATGGATGCAATCTCGGGATTATAACGCTTTAACTCAGAAAAACTAGGTTGGCATGCATAAGTAGATAAGGTCTTGATCAAACTTATGTTAGCAAGTTTTATTAAAGGGTGAGTAGGGGTAAAAACTGGTGAGAAAATGTAGAGGTCTACTATGGACATCGGGTCTTCAAAAAACATAAGGAAGGAAAAGCTTCGAATACAATATATTCTTAAACCCAAAACTTCAAGAAACTGAAAACTTCATAAAAATATTGCAATCTAAGATACATTACAATACAGTCACAACAACTCGACTGGATCACCCATGCCCAAGTCTTTAATATCAGAGGAAAAAGAGATGATAAGAAAGATGACTATCATTAAACAAGAAGTCTCAAATGGTAACACATAACCAAAGAACCAGAGGCTTCATTAAAACTTTACAATATGGGAGCTTAGATCAACCATCAACCTTTACAAAATATAAAAGTTGAGTATATATACTCAAAGAAACTTTCTCTCTATAGAAGTGTGCTTTGTTCACTGTATGCAAGGCTTGGCGTCTGTATATTCTTCTGTCAGGTTTCTCTTTCACTCTTATGTTAGATGAAAGATCAGATCGGTATGGGATTCATAAGAAAATCCATGACAGGGTTCCTTCGGTTGAAAGTCTGCCATCCACTTCCATATTTTACTTGCTCTCCATTTATGTGGTTAAACAAGGTTTCAACCACCTCCCCCATTTCCATTAACTACCTGCATCGGGATCAGAATGGAGCCTGACACCCATGAATTCTCCAGGAGATGTTCATGACTCCTCCCAATTGATCTTGTCATATTGAAACCATGCAGATCCTCAACTGAGACCAGGACGGGCGTTTTGATCCTTTCTGTGGCTCCATTCTCTTGCCCCACACGACCACGAGTCGTGACTTCATGCTTATCCATATGAAATCTTGGGATTTCCCATTTCAGGAGTTTTCACTCCCCTTGATTTCAAATATTTTGATGCTCGATCCCACGAAATGACCCATCTAAATCGGTGGTCTTATTTTCTTTGGATTTGACGGCCACGATCATTTCCTTAAACAATCTTGGATGCCCGTTGCTCGATAGGCACTTTCCCCTTCTTTATGACCCTTCTTCCATATGACCGTGGGCTATGATCGTGGGCCCAACTGTCAAGTGCGTCACGATTTCATGTTTTGCAAACTCACGTTGTGCTACATGCTCAAACCCTCGAGTCATGAAATTGCGATGTCTTGTATCAGGTGCCACGCATCCCCTTTGATCGGATGACCCATATGGAAATCTACATTTCGGGACCTTGGGACATCAGCATTTCAGGACTCGGGATATTGGGACCTCTCACTTGATCTCTCTCGAAATGACTCTCACTGTGGCTCAGATCTGGTGCCACACATCCTACTGGATTGGATGGCTCCTGCTGATTTTGGGTTTCGGGGATTCGGATCTTCGACAAGCAACTTCAAAAAATTTATGAATTCTTGATTCCTGCACTTATAATTTGTCACTGATCTCTGAACTTTGAAATTAAACTTCCTCTGTCAAACTAAACTTGTTCTCTCTCTTGATTCAATTCCATATCAAACCACTTTAAGTGTTTCGTTTGTGATTATGGTTGTGGCTTCTGTAAACAAATACTTGGATGACTGGCTAAGGGCTAGGGAATGAAAAAGGATCAGTTATAAAGACAAGGAGACAGAATCGATTGACCTCAGAGAAAACATAAAGACTTCGGGAAGACACCTCTCAGGAAGAAAAAGGAAGAAAATTATAAGCCAAAAGGAAAAACCTTACAATTGGGTCTGCAAAAGGAGGAGAGACAGGAAAAATATAGACTTAAGTAGGAACCAAAAACCCCTACAAATTTGACAAGTTTATGTGATAACAGAGTATACTTAAAAATATATGGTAGAACTTCTTTTAAATTCTAAGAAGATATCATCCCTTGTATGACACATTTGAATTGATTCCCCCCACTTCAAAATATTAAAATATAAGACAAGTGGTGAAAGAAAATTCATTAATTGATTTCCCCCACCTTGTCCAAAATATGTTGTGAAAGGAAATTCATAATTTGATTTCCCCCATATTGTACAGAGAGATGATGAAAGGAAATTCATGTAATGATTGCCCTCATCTCATCAAAATTCAAATATGCTAATTGAAGTGGTGAAAGGAAATTCAATGGGAGAAGTAGATAACTTCACCAAGGTACTAAACATGCTCACTGGAATTGAAGCAATATCTATGATATCTGTATGGTTTTCGTATATATCTACCTGACATACTCTGACATCTTATTCTCTTTCTGATAATACCTACATTCTAAACCAACAAGGGACTCCCTAAATAAATTGTTACATCCACTTAACCTTTATGCAAATGAAGTCATTCAAAGTCTGATACTTCAATTAAAGTCGTTTTGATTATCTTAAAAATATCATAACTCAATTTTAGGAAATGGAAATCTTAAATGGCCTTACTTGAGATTGATAATCGGAAGTGCTTTAAAGGTTTTCTAAGATTCGGTTGAAATTCAATTTTTGTCTATATGATTGACCCCTAAAGATGTTTCCCCATAAAATAAAAAGTGACTCCATTTTCCCAATAAAGGCCACTCAGTCTATTGTTATTATTCTTCTCGCAAGGATACGTGATCCCCATATGGAGCCTATATTGGAACACAACTCTAAGCTTTGAAGATTTCTATTTTTTTCACCTCCTGAAAATATGATTTTTTACCCCAAAGAAAGCCTGATTGATAAATGACATTTTAATTTTTATCAAATTCCTTTACTCGTTGGTAAATGATAAGCTGCATGCAACATCCATCATTGACGAGGTTTTCTTTTTGATTGAACGATCCTAATACCTCCACAGTTTTGGAGCCGACTAATTTTTAAATAAGTAAATCTATAACAGTCGTTTCATAGCTCCACGCTTCGGATGTTGCAACAAGTCTTAACAATAAAAACCTTGAAGCGTTGAAACCCGAAAGTGTATGCTCATTTATTTTCCTGAAAAAATTTAGAAAGGGCATAAGTCGTAAGACACGTGTACCTTCCGAGTATTTCCCAAGTTGACACATGGAACCTCCCTTTCCTCAACATGTCATTGCGGGAGGTGATCCTTCAGGCTCCTAACAAAGAACTAATTCAAAAATTATCGCAGTACCCAAATGTCAAAGTATTAAACATTAAATGATTAAGTTAATCATGATCTGAAGATAAGTAATGAATTCGTAGTTTAGATTTTGGGCGTTTCCCCTGTATCATATCCTAAATTCTCTAGAGCATGAACTTCTGAAATACTTGAAGTTAACACACCATATTAAAGGTGATTAATTAAACATTTACAAATGATTATTCAGAGATTAATCTTTTCATGGATTTAGGATTCAGGAGTTTCCCACTCTATCGCATATAGATATCTCAAATGTGAATCGTCAAATTATTGATGCAATTTATGACTAAGGATAATAATTCAAACACAGGTTGCATATCACCATGTATATTTCCCCATCAACGTTAATAAATTTTCCATCGGTGAATCTATACGAAAATCGATGAATCTGTTTGAATAAAAGAACTTTGATTTCAAATTCACTTTTATTTTCTGCAGTTAGCAAGATTTTTCCATCTGAAAGAATCACAGATTTTCCCTACAACAAGTAACTTCACTCTTCCTCCTTGAAATATATGGCACCAAGGAAAATGATGAAAAATCCTAATGCGACTGGTGAGGATTCAAGCCCAAACACGAACATTATGTCTGACACCACGTTGTGAGCCATGGACACTGTTAAATCTTGGATGCAGATGTTCAAGGTTCTAGAACATGAAATCATCAACTCTCCAAAGTATTATGCTGAAGAAGAAGATGATACTTAAACAACTAAACTCAAACATATAGCGTAGTCAGAACTGGAGAAAATAGCAGCACGGATGAGACTCATTCCTTATAATGACATGATAAGCTGGGCCTTAGAGCACATTGACATCTAGACCAGGAGAATTGTCAACCACCAGAAGATCGGTGTTGGCTCTTTCTGACCAGAACATATGCAAGTAATGTAAAAACTATCCCATACTCCTAGATATACATTCAATGCTACATTCATTCTCCCCGTATGACGAAAATATATGTGCACGAAAATCTCCCAATCACCTTTCCCAGTTCAACATGAAAATATCCCAATCACCTTTCCCAGTTCAACATGAAAATACATGTGCACAAAATCTCCCCGTATGACAAAATATTCATGGGCGTTAATTCCTATGATGAGGTATAGGACAAATTCCAAACCTTTCTCCTAGATCAACAAGCTAGTTTTATCGACTTTCAAAAGAACAGGCGAAACAACCTACCAAAGGTACTATAAGGGGAGCAAGTAGTCACTCTCCCTTCTCAGGAAGCCAAGTCAATAGGTTCTAAAGCTAGTCACTTTGGTAAGCACAAAGTTGAACAAGCCCTGAAGAGCTCAGAGGTATTGAGCCAGAAATTAGATGTCTCATTGTGACGACTGCTAGGACCCCAGGAAAAGGCTTAGCTCAAAGCCTTCCAAAAATAAGGACAAATGGTGTCTCCTTCATCGACAACCACCCCTATTGATACCTCAAATAAAACAAAGCAACAAAAATCTACAAATATTGTTACTCCTATTACATCATTGACACCTCTGCAATTCATACTCAAAAATCCTAATTTTGAAATTGTCTTTGTGGATGATCTTACCCCCATATCACCTGAAAAGATGCCTCCTTTGAATTTCTTCTTTATTAGAAAATGGAAGGCCATCATGAAAAGGGAATCACACCAAAAAGATGGAGTGATAACTAAAAGGAAGAGAATGGTATATTATGGGAACAATCAAGATGCTCCAGAATTTGCAAAAGAAGTTGCAGGTTCATTAGGTTCTTTTTCCATGACCAATCAATGGTCTATAGAAAATTTGGCCGAACAACTGCGACAAAAGTGCCTATTTGTAGATCACTTGCAAATTCAAATAAAGGTCATGGAACGAACTATAAGGAACAATATGAACCAAGAATTTGAGAAAATCAAAGCTCATGATCGACAACAAATCCAACAGCTGGAAACAAACCTTGATGAGCTCCAGTGAAATTCATAGACCAACCAAGGATTTGCCACTCAGTATGACGAATTGATAGGGAAATGGAAATCTATATTAGACCTAATTGAATGTACCTCAATAGATATCTCGACCTTCCATATGAAAGAACTATAAATAAATGAAAAATTGGATATGGCCCAGTAGGATATTTTTATGAACGTTGATTCCATCCAGAAGTGCTACCAGGTAGAAAAAATTTCTCTCAATGATATCTATATTAAGGAAAGATAAGCTTTCTCAACCCGAGATAGGTTTCAAGAAGCCATCATATTGGTACATAAATATAATTCCCCTAATTTTCGTATGCTCTCTCCTTATGAACAATTACGAGGTGATATGGCCTTGAAGGTGTCAAAAACAAATTTGGCAGAGAGCAAGAGATTAGCTAGGGAGGTAAAGGATGCTTTCCAAGAAGCATTATCATCATTAGACAAGAGACTAATTGATTTTGAGGGAAGTAGTATCATAGAGGCCCTGGGGCAAATCGATATTCAAATGAATCAATGAAATTACATGAAGAACAAGGAAGAATCTCTAATAGCCATTCATGAAATGAGCCGAATTGATCTTCTTAAGATCAATAAGTGGCTAGTAAGTCCAAGCTCACATCTCCAAGTCATAGCCCAGGAAATAAAAAAATATCTGAGAAAAATTGCCTCAGGTAGAGAGGAGATTATTCATTTTTGAGGTAAATGAATCGATTGAGCCCTCAAAGTTCATAGTGGAATTATTGAATAGATGCAACCAATGTATCGAGAATGAGAAATCAAGCATATCTAGAATCAAATAAGGAAACATGCATAGTGTCCTTTATTTTTACCTCCCTACCTTTCACCTTCCTACAACCACTTATTTCATTCATTCACATTCTAAATCTTCACATATCCCTAATTGATCATCATGCACCTGTTCCATTGTCATCCTTCCCACAAACAATTACTCTTCTTATGTTCGTTATGCATTCCTTGACGAATCATGCAATTCTACTCATCTAATTTTCATTACTCACTGATCCCGACTGTGTCTCATTACATTGCCGAACATATCTGAAGGGATAGATGGAAACATATAAAAACGACTAGAACATTATGCCAAATTATTAAGGAGGCCAGGCAACAGTTGTGTCCAGCGTAAAAGATTGAAGAAAAGAGGTATTTTTGACCAGTAGATGAAGAGACATAGGAGAACACCAGCATAACTCATTAGATTTTACATATTGTTTTCTTATTCAAATATATGCTATTTTCATTGAAATAAGACCAACCATTTTGAGTTGTGACATTTTTTGTATAAATACATAGATTCAATATTGATTCAAAGATGCTTCTTGCCAGATGTAATAGAGAAAACTCTCATTTTTTGAGTATTGGTACAAGTGCAGACAAAGATTCCAATTTTTTTTCAGTTTGAGTTATGTGTTTCTTCTGTATTTTCATATCTCTGAATTTCCTTATGTAATTCCTTTATAAGATATTTATTTCAATTTAGTATCACAACTACTGTAATAACATTATATCAAAAAATCATTAAGTAAGCAAATTTTCCTCTGTGTTTACTATAAGTAAAACAAGACCTGCAATCTATTTGAGTTACTGCATCTGATATCATGTTCAAGGGTGCACTCTTTACTTTATTCTACTACAAACAAGGTGAGACTCATCTTCCATTGATGCCTAATTTTTCTTAATGGCTTTGTAAGTTTCTCCCACTCCATTTGATATTATATTGTGAATCAGACAATGAAATACAACCTCTGTACGGTCGTATTATTAATTTCATTTAAGGATTAATTGTTATATAACTAAAGGTATAACCAACACTCTTTTAAAACATTCTCTTTAAACATTCATGATGCCTGACATTACTCTTTGAGACTTAAGTTTAATCTCAGGAATAATAGTTGGAATCCTAACCCCACCTGAAAGGGGTTGTGGCCATAGGAAACAAAGGTTAAACATAATCAACATGGTCAACAATAGTCAACATAGTGTGATGATTAATATTCCAATATGAGGAACAAAATTCATAAACATGACACTCATCCTAACCTTAAATTAATTTCACAACGTGACATAACCCTAAATGAACGTCGCAATGTGATGTAACATTTTCAATGCTAACTTATGTCACATAACTACATTCCTCGATGGTTGTGTCACATTGTGACATACATATTCAATGTATTATGTTGAATTGCATTGTTCCTAAATGGTTACATCACAATATTATGTTCATTTACTAATAAATGTTTCACTGTCATGTTTATGAATTGTGTTCCTCATATTGGAATATGGGTGCCAAATCAAACCATGCATTTTCACATAAGGAAATGAAGACGTATGTCGAAATGAAACACAACCATTGAGGAATGTAGAAATTTGACATTATTCAACCATGATGAACATTTCAATGGGAGATTACCATAGTAAACAATGGTTAAACACAATCAACATGGTTAACCATAGTTAACCATTAATTATTATAATCAACATGGTTTTCCATAGTGAACCATTACTCACCATAATCAACATGGTCATCCATAGTGAACTCATTGTGATGCCAATGAATGGTTGACGATAAATGAAAGTTAATTTGGCACTCATATAGGATACAATTCATAAACATCACACTCAAACATAACCCTAAAAGAATTTCATAAGGTGACATAACCCTAATGAATGTCACAATGTGACGTAACATTTTCAAGGGTAACTTGTGTCAAACAACTTCATTCATTAATGGTTGTGTCGCATTGTGATGTACATCTTCAATGCATTATGTTGAATGTCATTGTTCCTAAATGGTTATGTCACAATGTGATGTCCTTTTAGGTTATGACACATTGCGACATTCCATTGAGGAATGTAGCAATTCAAAATTATTCAACCAATATGAATGAGAAAATAAGATATTTCCATATTAAACCAAGCATAAACATAACCAACATGGTCAGCCATAGTCAACCAGTAATCACTATAATCAACATGGTTTTCCATAGTTAACCATTACTCACCATAATCAACATGGTCAACCATAGTTGAATCAATATGATGCTTATGAATGGTTGACTATGGATGAACTTTAATTTGGAACCCTTATAGGACATAATTCATAAACATCACACTCAAACATAACCCTAAAGGAATTTCACAAGGTGACATAACCCTAATAAACATCACAATGTGACGTAACATTTTCAAGGATAAATTATTTTGAATAAATTCATTCCTTAATGGTTGTGTCACATTAAAACGTGCATCTTCAACATATTATGTCAAATTGCATCGCTCCTAAATGGTTACGTCACAATGTGATGTTCAATAAAGTTTATGACACATCATGAAAATCCATTGAGGAATGTAGAAATTTGACATTATTCAACCAAGATGAATGACAAAATGAGATATTACAATAGCCAACCAAGGTTAAATGTAACCAACATGGTCAACCATAGTCAACTATTAATCACTATAATCAACATGGCTTCCCATAGTTAACCATTACTCACCATAATCAACATGGTCAACAGTGGTCAGCTAAATGTGATGCTTATGAATGGTTGACTATGTATCACCTTTAATTTGGCACCTATATTATAAAGTAAGAGACAAAATTCATAAACATGACAGTAAGACATAACCCTAAATCTTTATAATCGAGAATAAATATTCATAAACATTAATAATGAGAAGGAATTGAATAGATAAGATCAGAACATCAACATTGATAATTAGCAAAAAAATTTATAATAATAATAAACACTACCTCAAATAAATCATAAAAATTCATCTCTTCAAAGTTCGCTCTCATTAGATATCACAATAAACACAGATATGATAAATTTTCATATATTACAATGATACATCACACATCACGACAATCCATTGAGGAATGTAGCAATTTGACATTATTCAACCAAGATGAATGACACAATGAGATATTACAACAACAAACCAAGGTTAAATGTAACCAATGTGGTCAACCATAGTCAATTATTAATCACTATAATCAACATGGTTTCCCATAGTTAACCATTACTCACCATAATTAACATGGTCAACAATGCTCAACTTAATGTGATGCTTATGAATGGTTGACTATGGATAACCTTTAATTTGGCACCTATATTATAAAATAAGAAAAAAAAATTCATAAACATGACTCTCAAACATAACCCTAAAGGAATGTTATAAGGTGACACAACCCTAAATGAATGTCGCAATGTGACGTAACATTTCCAAGGCTAAATTATGTCAAAAAAATTCATTCCTCAATGGTTATGTCACATTGTGACATACATATTCAATATATTATAAAGAATTGAATCATTACTAAATCGTTACCTCACAATTTGATGTTCATTTAAGGTTGTTTGATGTTTTGGTAGTTATGTGATCCGTCAGGATTTTTCGAAATGACTATGGTTGAGTTTTATTCGCATGCATTTATTAACCATTGGGAAACTTAACGAAAGCACGAGGAAAGAAATGAATTATACAGCCATCAACATAATTTCAAATCTGAAATGGAATGAAAACATCAAACCATAATGCACAAGTTTGATAACGGAGTTCGGCAACTTTGCCTACGTCTCCGGGCCTTTTCTCTGTGAGGGAGGCTTCTTGATTTCTTTTTGAAAGTTTATTAGTACATCTTTACAATTGCCGATTGGCTCCTA
>ML796314.1:23550-60430 GCA_009831015.1 Picea engelmannii | reverse complement strand
TCTAGAATCTTTCACAACTTACGGCACCTGAAACGGATATACCGAACTCTCAGAAATCGTCCGACAGCATCTCTACCTCAACAGCTCCTCTGCCTCAATCTGGCTTAGACCTGGCTTTGCCTCAGCATCTCTGCTCTCCAAAATCGTCCAAAAGCTTTCAAAATCTGACCAAATGGCCTCAACATAGCCTTGGTTAAATAATTGGGAAAGTTGGTTTCAATCTCCAACTTCCTCCCAAGAATTAGGCTTTAAAAATGTCTAATAACCCTTAAAAATCATTAATAGGGGTTAATTACATTTAATTAATAACAAAGTGGTTACAAACCCACTTTAAAACTATAAATTAGTTTTTAAAACAGTCTAAGCCCCCAAAGCTGGGCGCGACCCTCCTTGACACGGTCATATGAGAGTACATATGGCCAAGCGCTTAGCCCAAAGGGCTAGCGCTGGCCCCAACTCGGTCGCATGTCGTTTACATATGGCTATGGGCAGAACCGTGGGCTCAAATCCGCGCCCCTTTACACATTAAACCATGGGCATATGCAGTAATAAAACCGGGGTCTATATGCTGTTTAAACTCCCGCGGTCACATAACAATACATAAAACCGGGGTCGGGCCCAAGCCCCGGCCCCATCCCCCGCCAACATACACTAAATGCAAACTTAAAAATATAATTGTCCGCATACATAACAAGTTCTATAGTATGGCGTAGTGGTCACCGGGGTATTGTTAAGTCATTGCCAGTGGAGGAGGTCCGGGGTTCGAATCCCCCGGGCCCTAAATAATTTTGACATAGCCAACATTGGAAAAAATAGGGGTGCCACGTGGCAGCCCGTGATTGGGCCACATGGCACCTTTTCAACCAATCGCTGAATGCCACGTGTCGGTCTCTGATCGGCCACGTCATCCAACCAGAAGATGCCACGTGTCCATCGCTGATTCACCCACGTCACTGCCACGCGTCGCTGCCACGTCACTTGCCGTACGATGCTGACGTCATCCGCCATGTACGCTGCTGACGTCATCCCGTGCCATGTGTCACCCTTCCAGTGGTGACACATGTCACCTCGGGATTGGTCCAACCGTACGTCCAAAACGTCAAATCTGCCTGACACGTGTCGCCTTCCGGTGCTGCCACGTGTCCTGTACGGATCCGCCACGTGTCCTCTCCTGACGCTGCCATGTGTCACTGTACGGACTCGCCACATCACTGTACGGACGCTGCCACGTCAGCTGTATGGACTGACACATGTCTGTACGGACAGGTACAGTCAGCATTCCAAAATTTTGCCTATTTGGCTCGGCGGACAGAATGCGATATCTTCCTCATACGGACTCTGTTTGACATAAAAATTATACCACCGGAATCAGGAAGACGAGCTGGACGCAATGGTGCTGGTTTCGTCGGATTCCGAGCACTTTCATTTTTGAGCATTTTTCATGCCCTGACAGGCTCCTGGATCCGATTTCGGATCATTATGGGAGGAACTTTCCTTCCTAGATGACCTTTCTTAGATGCAAAGAAGATTCTAGAAGAAAGAGATCCATTGGATATATGTGAAAATACTTCAGAAGAGAAGTCAACCCAGAAGAATAAATAATAATGTATTGACATCTTTCCAGAGGAGAATTTTACCCAGTCAAGTGGTTAGGAAGACTATAAATAGGATGCACCTTATCTTATTTTTTCATTCAGTGACACTCTCTCAGCTACACAGAAGAAAGGCACAAGTTTGGAGAAGGTGATGTTGTTGTTGCAGTAACAAAGTTTCTTCTTGTTCAGTCTTTTTGGTATCTCTCTCTTATGTGGTACTCTTGGTAGTAGTGCGCTACCTTGGCATTGTGTTGTTGCTATAGTTGTGGTGGTATTTCTGGTTGAGCTAGCATTTAATCTAGGGTTTATCTGTATCGACTTGCTTTGTGAATGGAATATGTCTAAGAAAGGTTGCTAGGTTTTTCCTCCATTTGGGGTTTTCCTGAGATAAATCTCTTATGTTATTTTTGTCTCCTATTTATGTTGGCAATGTTCAATATATGATATATATATTCTGATGTTAATGAATTAAAATAAAACTAGTAACTCTAATGTTCTATAAATAAGGAAAATCTAACATGGGATCAGAGCAGGTTACCTTTGTAACAATTTGACAACTTGAAGGAAGATCGATACAACAACACTTTACAGTTGAAATACTTTTTAAAGATCATTGAGCACTATTCCAAGGATTTTGGGAATAATTTATTCACAAATAAGTGCACCCTAACCTAGCACACCCCCTGAAACCCTCATCATGTAGTTTGGTGAAGTTTGAAAAATCAAGGTTTTTTAGTGCTAGGGTTTCTACGAGTGAAAAATGTCAATCAACATGAGAGTTGAAGATATATTTGTTGGAGAAAATAAATTCATATCTTGGAAGCATAGAGTTCTCATAATTATGGAAGAGAATGAGTTATTGGATCATATCCAGCAGATGCTTCCAAAACTAGAAGAAGATGTCAAAGCAAAGTTAAGGAAGAATGAAGTGAAGGCCAAGAGGATATTGACACACTCAGTAACGGATCATATGATACCTAATGTATCATAATTGAATAAAACAAAGGAAATGTTTGATTCCCTAACCATACTTTATGAAATTAAGAATACTAGTCGAAAGCTTACTCTAAGGAATCAACTCATAAACGTGAGCATGAACAAGATAGAAACATTAGCCAACTATTTCATGAGGATTGCGCAGATCAAGGACTAGTTATAAGACATTGGAGATCCATTAGAAGATGTTGAACTCGTGAATACTACACTAAATCGATTTCTCTCATATTGGAATCCATTTTTCAAGGGATTTTCCCCAGAAGCAAATTTCCCAAGTTCAAAAAGCTATGGGTAGACTGCACCCAAGAGAAATTCCATCTTGATATCCAAATCACAGAGGACTAATGATGATTAAAATCAAGAACTTACTTCCCAAGTGAAGAAGAGAAATGAAAGAGAAGAAGGAATCCCGAAGAATCCTAAGAAACCATGCCACAGGAAGGATGCGTCAAATATCATATGCTATAACTACAACGAGATGGAACATTATGCCACACAATGCTCTCTTAAACATGAAAAGGGAAAGAATAAGCACCATGCTCATGTAGCAGATGTTGAAGACCATAAATGAAAGGATGAAGAGTGTTTCCTTAGCCATTATTTCTTCCAAGAACATGACTGGGGAAATTATAGAAGACAACTCAGGTGGGACAACAACAACCAAAAAAAAATTTCATTTTAGGTTTGATATTTCTATATTGTTGTAGTTTAAGTGTTGTAACTAGAATAATAGTCTTTAGAATTCTATTATTTCTACCATTATGTCTAGTTTAGTAAACACTTGATTATTGTTGGTACAAATACCATTAGGTGAATGCTCATATTAATAATGCACTTGTTTACAAGATAAATTGATCTCCTCTAGGATATATTCTTGGTTGTTGACTTTATTCCATGAAGGTTATCTTGTAAACTCCATGGTGGTTACCATGGATATTTTTTTGTTCTTGTTTCTTGTTTTGGGAAGGTCATAGTTAATATCTCTAAGAGGGAGATATAATGAAGGTTGTAAGAGGCAACCATTTAGATGGTCTCTATTTGATACATGGAGAAGACTATCCAGACATAGAGTTGTGCACATCCATGTAATCAAGGAGAAAAGGAGGTTAGCACATGTAGAGGGAGAAGATGACTCCAAAAATTATATAGACTCAGAGGGAGTCAAGATTTAGAGGGAGAACACAGACTCAAAGTGATCCTTATATCAGAGAGAGTCAGTTTCTTAGATACTTTCATTTAGAAAGTATTTATCCTCAAATTCAGATTCAGATTGGAGAGACGTCTTATAGGACTGATAGAAAAGAAGATAGATTGAATCTTTAGAGGATTCAAGGAGATATGACACCTCCTGGGAAGATTCTATTGTTTCATTGATAGAGGAGGAAGCCAGTCAAAAGGAATGGGATACAAATTTTTCCTTGGTTCCGAGACCAAAAAGGAAGTCAATGGTGACTTCCAAGTTAATCTACAAGATCAAGCATCTTGCATATGGTAGCATATATATGTATAAATATTGATTTGTGTCTTTAGGATTCTCCCAGCAAGAGGGATAATATTATGATGAAACACGTGCTCCAGTATCCATAAGTAGTGTTCATAGAGCAACCACAAGATACATGAGAAGGATTCTCATGTTTGTATATTGAAGAAGGATTTGTATGGGCCTAAGAAGGAACCCATGGAATGTTGTGCCAGATCAGATAGTTACTTGAAGAGATTTGGAATGGTTTCCCATTGATCATATATGTGGATGACCTATTTTATTATAGGGGATGAGAAGTTGACATATGGGTGCAAGAGGGTGCTCTCTTTAGAGTTTGAGATGAAGGATCTATGTCTGATGCATTACTTCTTGGGATTGGAGGCGTGGAAAATATCATATGAGATTTTTCTTAGCCATGGAAAATATACTATTGATATCCTACAAAGATTCAGGATGATGGACTAGAAGTCCATGGCCACACCTATGAAGAAAAATAAGAATATTTTGAGAGATTCATCTTAATATTTGGTTGATCCCACAATGTATAGACAACTAATTGGATTCTTCATGCACTTGATAAGACCATATCAGACATATTTTTTGTAGTGAATTCCTTGCTTCAGTTCATGGTTGAACCTAGACATGTACATTGGATGGAAACAAAACATATTTGTAGATACCTATCTGGTACGATTGGATATGGATTGAGATATGCCTCAGATGGAGATGTGAAGATATAGGGATATATAGACTCTAACTTGGAAGGGACTGTAGTGGATCGGAAGAGTACTTTAGGATGCTTCTTTATTTTGGGCTAAGTGTGATCTCATGGTTGAGAAGGAATAATACATCAATGGCACTCATTACAAAATAGGAAGAGTATATAACAACCATTATTGCAAGCTGTGAAGTAGTGTGGCTTCAAAAGTTTCTTGAAGGACATCATCCAAGAGATGATCTAGAAAGGAGAAGTGAAGCTCCAATACACATCCACGGATGAGCAGATTGCATACATTCTCACCAACATTTTTTCCAAGGTGATGGAAAAATGAGTAGCATCGAGAATAAATTATCCCATATTGGTCATGTTGATATGACCAAGGGAGAATGATGCATTAACTCATAGGATTAGCATTGTTGAATTGGATAATGGTGAATGTGATAGGCACAATCTTTCTCCTATTAGTAATGCTAATTTTACTAGGAGTGAAAAATACTTGAGGTTCTCCAGAGACAAGCTTGGTGTGATGCATAATGTCCACCCTCGTTGAGAGGGAGGTGTCATGTTTCTTCTCATGTTGAATGACCCCTCTGGCCAAGTTTTTCCTAGATCAGTCTTGCGACTGAGGGGGTAATGTGTTGTCACACCTGATGAGAGAAGAAGCATCAAACACATAGTCATGAGAACTATGGGAGTATCTTCATGCTACTAGATGAGACTCTAACTATGGTTATTGGAATTGTAGTAGTTGTGTGCTACTAGTTGATTGTTTCATAGTTATAGAGACATCGGCTATGATTATGGTTGATGGCATTGTAGTAGTTGTGTGCCACTAGTTGATTGTTTCATAATCATAGTTATGACTATGGATGATGGAATTATAGTAGTTGTGTGATACTAGTTGATTATTACATAGTCATATGGATGACTATGGCTGATGGAATTGTAGTAGATGTGTGCTACTAGTTTATTATTGCATAGTCATTTGGATCTTGACTATGGTCAATGTCATTGTAGTAGTTGTCTACTACTAGATGATTGTTTCATAGTCATGGAGGTTGTAGAATATGATTATGGATGATTTCATGGTAGTAGTTGTGTGCAACTAATTGATTGTTGCATACTAATAGAGACTTTGATACTGCATGGCGATAGCTTGTGTAAATATTAGTTGATTGCAGGAGAGAGACATTGTGTCTCTAGATAGTAGTCATTTTCTACTTGGAGTGGTTATGTACCACTGGATATTATTTGTGTACTACTATGGATCGACACAATCATGTTCTACTATATGACATTGTAGTAGTTTTTTGCTACTAACTCATTTCCATGGAGACCACCAGTTCACATTGGGAGAAGTTGTGTCCTACTTGATTGAACAGACTATGATAGATGATTCAAGTTGCTAATGGAACTGTAGTAGCTATGTGCCACTAGATAATTATCGAGTAGTCATTGGACTACTATATGAAGACATTGTGAAAAATACCTCCCTAGCTAAGAGGGAGTGTTGATGTTTTTGTAGCTGCAGGAGGAACTTTACCTCCTAGATGACCTTTCTTAGTTGTAAAGAATATTCTGGAAGCAAGAGATCTATTGGATGGATGTGAAAATAACTCGGAAGAGAAGTAGCCCCAAAATAATAAAGAATAATGAATTGGCACCTTTCTAGAGGAGAAGTCAGCCCAGTCAAGTGGTCAGGAAGACTATAAATAGGACGTTCCTTTGCTCATTTTTTCACTCACTCACACTCTCTCAGCTACATAGAAGCAAGGCACAAGTTTGAAGAAGGTGACATAGCTACTGTAGTAACAAATTTTCTTCTTGTTCAATGTTTTTGGTATCTCTCTCTTGTGTGCTTCATCCAAAATTGGATCCAGGAGCCAAATGGGGCTTAGAAAGGCCTAAAATTAAAAGTGCCCATAATATCTTCAAAATGGACGTGTGCCTAGGACTCGTCGATAAAAACCCAACGCAACTTGAACGGGCTCAAACAAACGTCGTATGCTCCAGATTTCGTGATCTGCTTGTTTTTCCAAACAGGTAAAAAGTCAATAGGAAAAAAAGTCAATGATGACATCAACAAGATGTCATGCTGGCATGGAAGAATGTAGAGGTGACATGTGGTAGCTGAAGGTATAGTGGCAGGTTCATTCTGCTAACTAGGTGTACGGATTGACACATGGCAAGGTGACCGGGCATACAGACTAACACATGGCAGGGTCACTAGGCGTACAGACTGATGACGTGTCAGACAGGTGGATGAGTTAGGAAGAGAAACATGTCACCACTACAAGGGAAACATGTGGCACATCTGTACGACTAACATGGAAGACATGGCAGGTACAGTGGCATGTGACAGGGAAGACACGTGGCAGATGTGGACAGCTGGTTGAATCCAGTTTTGACACTTGGTAGGTTATTTGGACGAATGATGTGGTGCCATGTGGCCCAGTCCTAGGATTCGACATGGCACCACTCCATTGGCTCATTGGAATGAAAAATTGTTTGGAGCGCAACAATTTTGAACCCACAACCTCTGTTCGGGCAAACGACTTGGCAAGGCCAGGCTAGACAACACGCCCTCACTATGGGTCTTCATCGTATATGGTTTCATTTGTATTTGTGTTGATATATGTGTTATGGTGGGTGGAAAAGGGTTGGGGCCTAGCCCCAGACCTCGGCACATACAATCGTTTACTATAGAACCTATTCTATATCGTCGATGCATTTGTTAACAGTATAATCGATTGTTCTTGTTATATGGCACATTATACCATATGAACTGGCTCCAGAACCATACATGTTATCATGAAATTTAAGGGTTAAGCCTCGGTCGGTTGGGCTAGTCCGACGACCAATGGATTAACCGTGGGCTGGTGACCTTGCACCATAAGACTAGGGCCGAGACTCTATGGGGACAATGCACAATCTCAGTGCTTGGCCACATGGAGACACCCAATATGACCAGGGACGCAGAGAGAAAGGGGGATGCACCCTGATTTTGCATAAAATGGGGTTTGAACTATATAAATTGATTTTAATTGGATTTTCTCAGTAGTTTTAGAAATTTTTGGCCAATATTGGGGGATATTGGGCCCTTTTTTAGGCCAAATATTGGGGGGAAGTTGGGAGATGGTTACCAACTTCTGGCCTATATAAAACAGGGGATTTCGAATCCAAGGGGAGGTTCAAAACATGTTTATGCTGAATAATTTCCAAGACAAAGCCATTTTTATGCAGGGAAGCCATTGAGGAGAGCACCTTTGCGGGCCATTTCTGGGAGCTTCGTTCATCTGATTTTAGTGTCGTCAATTTAGTTGGCTTCTAGAGATATTGTAGAAGAAGAAAAGATCATTTTTTAACCCTTTTGGTACTAATGTGATGTAATTTTAAATATTTTAATAGAAATAAGAAAGCTTCACCCACTGAGACAAAGGCTTAGAGACGTAGGCGAGATTGTCGAACTCAATTATCACTTTAGTGTTTTATGGTTTGTTGTTCTTCATGTTTTTTTCCAAATCTGTACATTTTTATATGGATTCTATGTTTGTTCCATAATTATTACTCTTTCCTTCAGTTCCTAAATGGTTTAATAACTCGGGCAAGATAACTCAACCATTGTCGTTTAAAAGATCTTTTTGGATCAACGCTACTATTGGTATTGGTGCAATGCCTTGGCATTGTGTTGCTACTGCAGTTGTGGTGGTATTTGTGGTTGAGCTAGCCTTTGATCTATGGTTTATTTGGTTGGATTTTCTTTGTGAACAAAATATTTCTAAGAAAGGTTGTTGGGGTTTTCCCAGGACAGATCTTTTGTGTTCTTTTTGTCTCTTATTTATGCTATTGTTGTTCAGTACATGATGTGTGTGTGTGTGTGTGTGTGTGTGTGTGTGTGTGTGTGTGTGTGTGTGTGTGTGTGTGTTTGTGTGTATGTGTGCGTGCTAATGGTAATGGAGTAAAAGAACACTAGTAACTCTAATTCTTTGTAAATAAGGAAAGTTTAACAAGGTTATGACACATTGAGACAATCCATTGAGGAATGTTGCAATTCAATATCATTCAACCAAGATGAACAACACAAGAGATATTCTCATAGAAAACCAAGGTTTAACATACCCAACATAGTTAGCCATAGTAGACCATTAATCAATATAATCAGCATGGTTTTCCATAGTTAACGATTACTCACCATAATCAATATGGACAACCATAGTTAACTCACTTTGATACTTATGAATAGTTGACTATGAATGAGCTTTAATTTGGCACCCATATATGACAAAATTCATAAACATCACTCTCAAACATAATCATAAAGGAATGTCACAAGGTGACATAACCCTATTGAATGTCACAATTGTGTCGTAACATTTTCAATGCTAACTTATGTCAAATAACTTCATTCCTCAATGGTTGTGTCGCATTGCAACGTACATATTCAATGTGTTATGTTGAATTTCGTCGTTCCTAAGTGCTTACATCACAATATGATGTTCATTTAAGGTTATAACACACCATGAAATTCCATTGAGGAATGTAGAAATTCGACATTATTCAACCAATATGAACGATGCAATGAGATATTACCATAGTAAACCAAGGTTAAACATAACCAAGATGGTCAGCCATAGTCAACCATTAATCACTATAATCAACATGGTTTTCCATAGTTAACCATTACTCACCATATTCAACATGGTCAACCATAGTTAACTTATGGTGATGGTTATCAATGGTTGGCTATGGATGAACTTTAATGTGGCACCCATATAGGACACAATTCATAAACATCAGATTAAAAAAATCCCTAAAGTAATGTCACAAGATGGCATAACCAAAGTGAACATCGCAATGTGACGTAACATTTGCAAGGCTATCTTATGTCAAATAAATCCATTTCTCAATGGTTGTGTCGCATTGCAATGTACATCTTGAATGTATTATGTTGAATTGCATCATTCCTAAATGGTTGCGTCACAATGTGATGTTTATTTAAGGTTATGACACATTACGAAATTCCATTATTCCATTGACAAATGTAGTAATTTGACATTATTAAACCAAGATGAATGATGTAATGAGATATTACTATAGTAATCCAAGGTTAAAAAAAACCAACATGGTTGGGCATAGTCAACCATTAATCACTATAATCAACATGGTTTTCCATAGTTAACCATTACTCACGATAATCAACATGGTTAACAATATTCAACTTAGTGTGATGCTTATGAATGGTTGACTATTGATAACCTTTAATTTGGAACCCATACTCCAATATAAGGAACATAATTTATAAACATGAGAATCAAACATAAACCTAAAGGAATGCCAAAAGGTGACATAACACTAAATGAACATCGCAATGTGACATAACATTTTCAAGACTAACTTATGTCAAATACCTACATTCCTCCATGGTTGTGTCACATTGCAACTTACATATTCAATGTATTATATTGAATTGCATCATTCCTAAGTGGTTATGTCACATTGTGATGTTCATTTAGGGTTAAGACAACTTTTTATATTCCTTTAGTGTTATATTTCGATACGATGTTCATGAATTGCATCCTTGTTGTTGCAATATGGGTGTCATATTAAAGTTCATCCACAGTCAATCATGCTCAACCACAGTGAACATGCTCATAATCTCAATCATCTTCAACCATAGTTAACATGCTCATCAACTCAATCATGTTCAACCATAGTTAGCATGTTCATGATCATTCTCATAATGGTTCCATTAGTTTATAACATTCATTAATATTTATGTCATGTAGCAACATTCATTTTCAAGGCTAACTTATGTCAAATTTCTACATTCTTCAATGGTTGTCTTGCATTGCAACCTACATCTTCATTGTATCATGTTGAATTGTGTCATTCATAAATGGCAATGTCACATTGCCAGGGTATGTCACATTATAACATTCATTTAGGGTTATTTTTAAGTCCAATGTTTATAAATGGTTGACTATGGATGACATTGAATATGACACCCATATTTCAATAGAAAAGACATAATTCATAAACGTCACATTGAAATGTAATCTAAAGGAATTTCAAAAAGTGACATAACCCTAAATGAAAATAACAATTTGTCAAAACCATTTAAGAATGATGTAATTTGATAAACTCTTCAATGTGATATAACTATTAATTATATTATTAAACCATTAATTATATAGTATTAATATTTTGTTTATAATATTATATATCCGTATTAATAATATTTTGTTTTTAATATTATTATTATTATTAATATCACATATTAATATTATAATACAGTCTTGTTTTTTAAATTTAGTAGTATAATTTGTTTTTCATATAAAAATTATAAATGTTGAAACATTATAGTACAATATTAATATTAATATATCTTTATTAATTAATAATTAATAATAAATTTACCTATAAACTTTATTCATATAAATTAAACACATATTATATTAATATAATTTAATACAGTTATTAATATACAACCTGAGTGGGCCTAATGGTTAAGAACATGTGTTTCCTCTTAAGAGGTCACAAGTTCAAATCCAAAGGGGGGTAGAGTATGTATACCTCTGTAGACTTTACAAGTCAAATCCCTGGGTGGAGGGGGGTCCCTTGTCCCACAAACAAGGGGGTCTCATACACCAATTTGGTGACTTGGTCGTGACCTTAAAAATAGATTATTATTATTATAAGTTAATATAATATATTATTATAATATAGCATTTATGTTAGTATTACTATATATTGAAAAAAATCATATTGATGTCCATCTCTATGCATCTTAGCTTATAAAATAAATTTGGCAATAAATAAAAAAATAACAGTGGAAAAAGCATCAATTAAAAATATTTATTTCATATTTCATAATATTTATTTAATATAATTGAGAATAAATCTTCATAAACATTAATAATGCCAAATGATGCAGCCCCCATACTTTTCCTCGAGCTATGTGACCTCCTGGTCAAGGATTTTCGATTCTATGAGCCAAATCGGTTCTTTGAAACCTTGATGTCGTCACTTCGTAATTAAACACAAGCCCTTTCCTCCTTTTGGTGCAGGTTCTATGACACCTGCAACCCCTCCCTTCGCATTGTTGAATTTTCAAGTTTCAGGAGCTAGCTCTTTTTCCATTATCCGTTTCCTAGATGTGACCTCGGGCTATGACCTCACGTAAGCATGTGATTGTGGGGTGGACAAAAGTGGTTTGAGACCACACTAATTTTTTCTCCATAATGCACTACCAATTGTCATGTATCGCTTTGGCAATACCATGGTTTCGATTGCGGCCCGCTCTTATATTTTTAAAGCCTGAGCACTTTCTGTCCCCGCAATTAAGCATGACCATTGATCTTGTGATCTCAGGTAGTGCCTCTTGACCGACGACTGATATATGTCACCTTTCCTTCCTTCTCTCTGGAGCTCGCTCTCCCAGAATTTCACAATCTATCGACGCGTGTCCCTTTCAATCAATGGTCATGATTTTCTTCGGAAATCCGGGCTTTGAGAGTTTCAAACTCTCTGCCTTTAGTTTCTCTCAGAACACTTTCACCCAGAGTTGGTAATCTGTCGACGTGTCTCTCTCACAGATCAATGGTTGTTCTTCACTTTGGCTCTTTGGGCTTCGGGAGTTTCAACACCTACACACTCACTTTCTAAGGGTTTTCACCCGAAGTCCATGGATCTCTACCACGTGTCCTTCTAAATCTAACAACTACGATTCACTTTGGGTTTTCACCCGGAGTCCACGGATTTCTTCTGCGTTTCCTTCTGAATTAGACGACTATGATTCACTCCGGCTATTCAGGCTTTGGGAGTTTCAACTCCTACACACTCACATTTTCCCGGAGTTTTTTCACTCGAAGTCGACGATCTATCGATGCGTGTCTCCCATAGATCAACGGTTGTGAATTGCTTTGGCACTTTGGGCTTCAGGAGTTTCAACTCCTGCACACTCACCTTCTGAGCGTTTTCAATCAAAGTTCTAATTTGTTGACACGTACCTCCTGGCGACCAACGATCAGGATCTACTTTGGCTCTTTGGCGAGTTCACGTCCTCTTCGTCTATGAAATCTCTGAAGTGATTCCACTCCAGAGTTGTATATCTTACACCACCTATCACTCTTGACGATGAATGGTCCCTAATCACTTCAGGACTTCGAGATTTCAACTGTATGCTCTCCTGTACACACCAAGAGACTTAAAGCTCATGCACCTTGCCCAGATCCAATGATCTGGAACGATCCTGCTACCTCCTGGACAGATCTTGACTGATAACTCGTGAAACCTTTAGAGCCTCACTCCCTTTGAATATTTCATCAAATTATCTCTTCTGAGCTTGATCCCCTTGAGTATTTTGATATCCCACACACTCCTTGCGTTCCTAGGATCTCGACAATCTCAGATCAAAGGATTTCTTCGAAAGAAATTATTCCCACACTCATTGCGCTTCTGTGTTCTGGTTCTTCGACACTTAGTCGCTCCTTGATTCTTTGCACTCCTTTTACTTGGTCTAATTTCCTGTCATTCCTTCTGAACTTCTCTAAGTCAATTCAAGACTCTATCGATGCACTCCTTGCGTACGAGATGCACTCCTTGCATACGAGTTCTCAGAAGAAAAATGAATGAAACTTATCCAGTTCATCACAAATTCATATGATCAACCATAAATAATAATACATAAACAAAATGAACTAAAACATAGACATAATACACCATTCACTCAATCACACCACAAAATGAACATTGTCCAAGGAATTGGAACAATTTTGTCTGCTATATTCATTCATGAAATAAATTACATAGTATTACATTTCTTCACTATATCTTTGCTACTCTCTCATACTCTAAGAAAACTCTTGTTATCACTCTTTGTCTCTGCTACTCTCTAATACAATACAACAACCAATCTATCTAACGAGGGGCTCCTCGATCTTTTCTCTGTCATATCTGCAACCTATCCTATCAGTTTCTAGTGGTTACCTACTTTTTCATATTACAATAACTATCAATTATTACCAGATAACGGCTTCCACTCTCTATCTACAACTCCTTACAGTTGTACAAGACTTTACAAGAAAGATATATTTAAAAATGTTGTTTCCAAAATATCTCAACAACTCATTCTTTTTCTGAGTTAAATGTTTGTTTGAAATTCTGTCATGCTCAAATGTCATATCCCTGCCTCCATGCTTGCTTCTTTGACTTTGAAGGTGATGCTCCTGCATCATACTCCTCTAGATAAAATAGTCATGGGCTCTTGTCCATGATATCCTACACTATTTTTCCATGCTTCAAAATATTAGGTTCAGTGACCCAACTTGAATCTTCCACTGGATGATCTTTCCACTTCACCAAGTATTCAGGATATGTCTTCCTCATGGTCTTCTTTCCAGCTCTTTGTTATGATTCTCTCCATCTGAGGTTTTTTTGTTGTGGGAAATTGTTATTCCCAATAAACTTATTCCTGATCATCTGATTCTCCTACATCATCTCTCCTGTAAGGATACAGGTCTAGAACATTGAATATCAATGAAATCCCAACATTGTCTGGAAATCCAATTTCAAAAGCAATGGCTGCAAATTTTATGAGAATCCTGCATGGTCCTATCTTCTTCAACTTCAACTTGTTATATGTTCCCCTCAGAAACCTTTCTTTTATCAAAGGAGCTAAAACTTCATATCCTACTTCGAATTGAACTTCTCTCCTCTTTTTATCAACTCTGTTCTTATATTTCAGGTTGTTGTTCTTTAGCTCCTATCTGACTCTGTCATGGAGTTTCTACATTTTTGTTGCAAAATCTTCTGCACCAGCACTTCTGAATTCATATTGATTTAGATATCACAACTCTGTAATCCCTCTTAGATATATACCATACACAATTTTAAATGGACTTTTTATAGTGCTCCTATTCACTTAATTGTTTAATGGAAAGTATGCTTGTGCCAGAATATGATCCCATTGATGGCCTTGCTCAGTGACTAAACTTATTAACAAGTTTCCCTAACTCTTGTTTACTACTTCAGTCTCTCCATCTGTTTGAGGGTGATATGATAAACTAAAGGACAATTGTTTCCCCGGCCTCTTCCATAGAGTTCTCCAAAAGCGTCCTACAAATTTTGTGTCTCTATCTGAGACTATTCTTCTAGGCAATCCATGTTGTCTCACAACTTCTCTGGAAAAAAAATTGGTGATGTGTGTAGCATCATTTTTTTTCTAGCATGGTATGAAATGTGCAATCTTTGAAAATATGTCCACCACAACAAATATGTAATCACTCCCTTTCTGGGTTCTAGGTAATCCCAATACAAAATCCATATTGATTGCATCCCATGGCCTTTCTGGAATTGGTAATGGCTGATACAAACCAGTGTTTTGTTGTCTCCCTTTTGTATACTGGAAAATTCTTCATTTGTTCACAAAAGGTTTCACCTCTGCCCTCATGCTCGGCCAATAGTATGAATTGCTCAGTTGTGCATATGTCTTATCATGACAAAAATGTCATATAAACCTCCACTGTGTTTCTCTTTCAGTAGGTTATCTCTCACTGAGCATGTTTGTATGCATAGTTGGCTCCCTTTGAACAATAATCCATCCTGGATCAAATATTTTGTCCATGGAATTTTGTCTCCCAACAAAGGATTCTTACATGCCTCATAAGCTTCCTTAAAATTTGGATATTCTCGATACATTTCCCTGAGGTGTTCAAATCCTAAGGTATCCACTTGGAATTCTTGTACAATTAAACTCCTCTTGTTCAAATCATCTGCAACTTTGTTAACAGTCCCAACAATATGATTAATAACAAAAGTAAAATTCTATATAAATTCTACCCATTTAGCATGTCTTTGATTCAACTTTTCTTGCCTAGTAATAAACCACAAATCTTGATTATCACTGTACAAGACAAATTCTTTAGGAATTAAATAGTGCCTCCACTTGTTCAAAGCTTGAATCACTATATAAAATTCTTTGTCATATGTGGAATACTTTGTCTTGGTGTCATTCAGTTTCTCACTGAAATAAGCAACTGGCCTATTATCCCAACTCAAGGCTACTCCAATAGATACTCCACTTGCATCACATCTCACTTGAGATGTTTTTCCAAAATATGGTAAGACCAGAATTGGTTGTTCCGTGATCTTCTCCTTCTACACTTTGAAACTTTTTTCAGCTTCCTCTGTCCAATTAGAAGACTTGTGTTTCTTCTTCACAGTTTCCAGCATGGGCGTACATATACCACTGAAATTTCTGATAAACATTCTATAAAAATTTGCTAACCCATGAAAACTTCTTACCTCAAATATGCTTCTTGGAGATGGGAATTCTTTGATTGATCTCACCTTTTCTAGATCCATATTCAATTCATTTGAAGAGATCACAAAATCCAATTATATGAGTTATGTCTTCATAAAAGAGATTTTATTCAGATTTATCAACAAGTTTTCTTGCTGCAACCTTCTCATCACTGATGTCAAATGTTTTAAGTGTTCTCCCTCTGTCTTACTGAACATTAGTATGTCATCCAGATACACTATGACAAATTTTCCTATCAAGTCTTTCAATAATTCATTCATTAATCTCATAAATGTGCTTGGGGCATTTGTCAACCCAAATGGCATGACCAACCATTCAAACAAACCTTCATTTGTCTTGAATGTTGTCTTCGATTCATCTCCCTCTCTCATCCTTATTTGATGATATCCACTCTTCAATTATATCTTGGAACAATAACTTTCTCCACTCAAACAATCCATCAAATCATCTATCCTGGGTAACGTAAATATATACCTAATGGTGATCTTATTGATGACCCTAGAATCTGTACACATTATCCATCCTACATCCTTCTTTGGAATCAACACAGTTGGTATTGTGCATGGGCTTAGGCTTTCTCTGACTAAACCTTTATCCAATAACTCTTGGACTTTATTTTTGACTTCCTCATTCTCTCTAGGTGTCAACCTATAAGATGATTTGTTTGGTAAACTAGCTCCTGGAATAAGTTCAATATGATGGCTTATACTCCTAATGGGTGGTAATGAGTGAGGTAATTCATCCACCACTATCTCAGCAAAATTCTCTAACAGTCCCTGGATTTCTTCAGGTAAATCTTCCACATAAGTATTTGTAAGAATAACTATGGGCTTCCTCAATATAGAAAAATGAATCTCTTGCTCCTTCTTTACTTCACTCAAGAGTTCCTTCCCACTCATGAGAAGTATACTTGAACTAGATTCCTTATTTTGCTCTTTGTCTTCTATTGGAAACAACATATGTGTCCTACCATTCTTTTCTAAGGTATAAGTATTTTTTCTCCCATCATGAATAAATTTTCTATCAAATTACCATGGTCTCCCCAATAAAACATGACAGACATCCATAGGAATTAGATCACATAATATCTCATCCCTATAACCTCCTATTTTAAATTCAACTTGGCATTGTTGAATTACCATTACTTGATGTCCTTTCTGCAACCATGATACCTTTTATGGGTTTGGATGTACATTTATCTTCAGATCTAGTTTCTCCACCATCTCTGTGGATATTAGATTTCCAGTGCTCCCATTGTGAATGATCACCTTGCAAACTCTGTCTTTCATTTTGCAAGCAGTTCTCATACTTGTTCGTTGAACTCGTTCCTCTACCTCCTTCTTTGGTTTAATAAGAATTTTACTCATCATGAGGTTCTCTCCTCCTTATGCTACTTTTTCTTCGACATGCTTATGTGTTTCATAAATGTGTGCTTCTCCTCCTCTAGTGTCTTTCTTCCTCTATGGGCATTCCCAAGACATGTGCCCTGACTTTCCATGGGAATAACATCTAAATTCACCTCCTTTGGCTCTTCCTCTAGGAAAATGTCTTCTTCCTCCACGTTTTCCTTCCTTAGAACTTCCACCTTTCTCAGGGTGACTATGATGTTTTCCATCTTCATTCTTTGGTTTCTAGAATTCCTCTCTGTTGGTTCCCTTACCTCTACATGAATTTCCTCCTCTCTTTTGTCGGCTTTGTTTTCTGGCCAATTTTTCTTTATCTTTCAAGGATGCTTGATAAGCATCATCGACTTTACTAACAAACATCATGCTAATTTCCTCTTGTATTTAATATCTCAGTCCATTTATATACCTGGTTGTCTTTTCATCATCATTCTCTTTCTGTCCAGCCCTGATGTTCTGTATGTAAAATTCCTCTGTGTACTCCTTTACTAATAATATTTTTTGTCTCAGGTTCTAAAATATCCTGAACAGATTGATTTCATAGCCCTTTGGGATAAATTTTGCTTTTAGCTTGGCTACCATCCTATCCTAGCTTTTAATTTTTTTCTTTCCTTTGCATCTGTGATCGACTTCCAGTTCATCCCACCATAGTGTTGCGTGACCCTTCAATCTTGTCACTGCATGCTTCACCATCTTCTCTTCTTCGATGTCTTCATAACCGAATTTTTTTTCCATAGCACGTACCCAATCCACCAATTCTTCAAATTCTAAATTGCCTTCATACATTGGTACCTCTATTTTTTTCTGTGGATCCTATTCTTGAAACAACTTTCAATAAGTGGTCTTCTGCAACAATCTCTGCTACATGTTCTTCGACCTCTATCTCTTCACTTTCATCTTCACCGATATCTCCAGTGTCTAGTGCTCTCCTATGCGATGTTTCCATGTTGTCCAGTCTCATTCCGAGTCGCCTCATTTCTTCTTCCATTTTTGGATTCGCTCTGCATATTTTGGGTGGCATGATTCCACTGCCTCAACTTTTGATGTCTATAAACATAATCAACTCTTGATACCACTAATAATATCAATTTATCTCCTTTCTCCTTTGTCTTTTGTCTGCAAACAAATTCAGTTTCTCTGATACCACTTGATGCATCCACCCTACTCCACCTCGGTATACGTGACCTCCCAGTATAGGATCTTTGATTCTATGAGCCAAATTGGCTCTCTAAAACTTTTATGGTTTCACTTTGTAATTAAACACATGACCTTTCATCCTTTTGGTGCAGGTTCTATGACATCCGCAACCCATCCCTTCGCATTCTTGAACTGTCAAGTTTCAAGCATTAGCTCCTTTTCCATTATCCCTTTCCTAGATGTCACCTCAGGATATGACCTCACATAAGCATGTGATTGCAGAGTGGCCAAAAGTGGTTTGATACCATGCTGCTTTTCTCCCCACAATTCACTACTAATTTCCACATATCCCTTTGGAAATACCATGGTTTTGATTGTGGCCTGCTCTCAGATTTTTAAAGCCCGAGAAGTTTATGTCCCTGCAATTAAGCGTGACCATTGATCTTGTGATATCGAGCAGTGCCTCTTGAATGATGGTTGATATCTACCTCCTTTCCTTCTCTCCATAGCATGCCCTCGCAGACTTTCACAATTTATCGACACGTGTCCCTTTCAATCAATGATCGTGATTTGCTTCGACAATTCAGACTTCGGGAGTTTCAAACTTTCTTCCCTTACTTTCTCCCATAATAATTTCACCCATATTTCACGATCTATTGACATGTGTCTCTCACAAATTGATGGTTGTGCTTCACTTTGAATATTTGGGCTTCAAGAGTTTGCCCTCCTGCACACTAACTTTCTGAGTGTTTTTACCCGAAACCCATAGATCTCTGCCATGTGTCCTTCTGAATCTGACAACTACGATACACTTCGGGTTTTCACCTTAAGTCCACAGATTTATTTCGCATGTCCTTTTGAATCGGACGACTACGATTCACTCTAGCTATTCGGCCTTTAGGAGTTTCAACTCCTGCACACTCGGTTTCTCCCAGAGTGTTTTCACCCGAAGTCAATGGTCTGTCGACGCGTGTTTCCCACAGATTGATGACTGTGAATCGATTCGACTCCTCAATATTTGGGAGTTTCAACTCCTGCACACTCACCTTATGAGTGTTTTCACTTGAAGTCTCTAATTCGTTGACACGTACCTCTTGGCGACCAACGATCAGGATCTGCTTTTTCTCTTCAGTGAGTTCACCTCCTCCTTGTCTATGAAATCTCTGAAGTGCTTCCGCTCCAGAGTTGTAGATCTTATGCCACCTTTCCCTCTTGAAAATGAAAAGTTCCTAATCATTTTAGGACTTCGACAATACGCTCTCATGTATGCACCAAGAGACTTAACTCTCATGCACCTTTCCTATATCCAATGATCTGGAACAATCTCACTCCCTCCTGGATGGATCATGACCGACAAATCGTGAAACCTTCAGAGCCTCACTCCCTTTGAATATCTCTTCCCACTATCTCTTCTTGTATTGATCTCTTTGAGGATTTTGATCTCCAACATACTCCTTGCATTCACGGGATCTCGACAAACTTAGATCAAAGAATTTCTTGAAAATAAATTCTTCCCGCACTCCTTGCGCTTCTTTGTTCTGGTTCTTCGACACTTAGTCACTCCTTGATTATGTGCACTCCTTGCACTTGGTATAAGTTCTCATCGTTCCTTCTGAACTTCTTTGAGTCAATTCAAGACTCTATCGACACACTCCTTGCATAGGAGATGCACTCCTTGCATATGAGTTATCAGAATCAAAATGATTGAAACTTATCTAGTTCATCACAAATTCATATGATAAACCATAAACAATCATACATAAATGAAATGAACTAAAACACACACAAAATACACCATTCACTTAATCACACCTCAAAATGAACATTGTCCAAGGAATTGGAACATTATGCATGTTCTATTCATTCATGAAATAAATTACATAGTATTACAGTTCTTCACTGTATCTTTTCTAATGTCTCCTACTCTAAGAAAACTCCTCTTATCACTCCTCCTCTCTTATACTCTCTAATAAAATACAACAACCAATCTATCTAAAGAGTGGCTCCTCGATCTCTTCTCCGTCCTGTTTGCAACATATCCTATCAGTTTCTAGCGGTTACCTACTTTGTCCTATTACAATAACTATCAGTTATTACTAGATAAGGGATTTCACTCTCTATCTGCAACTCCTTACAGTGGTACAAGACTTTACAAACAATATATAGTTAAAACATCATTTCCAAAATATCTCAACAACTCGTTCTGTTTCTAAGTTAAATGTTGATTTGAAATTATGTCATGCTGAGATGTCATATCCTTGTGTCCATGCTTTCTTATTTGACTTTGAAGGTGATTATCTTGACTCACCAAACAATTGAATAGATAAGATTAGAACATCAACATTGATAATTATCGAGAACTATTATAATAATAACAAGGACGAGTTGCGGAGCAACAAGTCCCTGCCAAGAAGGCAGAAAGGGACAACGTACAACATTTGTCTTAGTTTGCAGACATTGTACATAACATAAGTTTCTACTATGAACTGACCATTAGAGTAATAAATCTCAAGAGTGTAGGATATAGTCAAACTTTAGTAGAAATTAACATCAATAGTAAACAAGATAAATTGTGTGCAAATGGCTAAATATCATAATTTAACAAGAAATGAGAAATGGCCCTTATTAGGTTATAATTGGGAGATTTGTAAACGTGTCTGGGGTAAAGTTTTATGGTAGCTCACCAAATAATTGACGACCTTGGGATTATGTAATTACCATAGGCGCTTTTGTTGGTTTAAAAAATTGACATACTGAACCATTAAAGTTGGCATCTACTGATTTGTTGTCTTTCTTGTATTTTCTATGACTATGTACATAAATAAAAAATTTCACCGTAAAACAAACACAGAATTATTCAATTTAAATATATGAAGACTCTATTTCTAAGCAACACAAACTATAGCTAAAGGATTGGAGATCCTGAAGAGTTTGTAAGTGGAGTTTCGAAGAATTAATAATGGCAACCTTAACCTTTGGAAAGGCCAATGGCGAGACATCTTAAAATCATGTCGAATTAAAATTAAGTGTTGCAATGCAATCAAATTGAAACTAGTCACATTGCCACCAAAGATACTGCATTCTGTTGACAATGAAATCATTTCTATAAAGTGAAATGACCACACACTCAAAATAAATCCAATGTTTTGTATGCCATCGTATGACTCCATGCATTAGTAAATTTATAAATTAAACCATGAATGAAATGTGTCACTATGATACTCCAAGTGCCTTGTAGATTTTACACGATGCAAGGACGGTTACCTCCACCAAATTTCAGTGTAGATAACATCGAATCTTGTATCAGAGGAGAGCGAGCTCTGTATGTGAGTGTTAGATGTACAAGAAGTTCAAGAAATCGCTTGTGATTATAGCATTGGTCATGGATATGCTCCTTGAATTACAGGCTCTGGGTTTACCTTTACCTTCATTGCTGATGAGTATTCTCAAAATAAATAGGCTCTGCTCTGACTGCTGCCTCTCTAGCTGTTCTTGATTCTACTCACTCAGATGCTAGGGACTCCTGGTAAACAGAAATGGGCTCAAGATCGATTGATTAAAGCTCCATTGTATCGGTATAGGGGTTAAATGCTTATGCGCCTGAATCTGCTCCATCTCGATCTATTACTGGAGGCCGCCTTGGACCCTTTCCAAAGGGAGTAGACAAATTAAAGAGTACAACGAGAAGGGTTTCATAGACAGATCATAAAAGCAACTACATGAAGAGAATCTATTCAAAGAGAGGAATCAATCGTAGGAATTGAAGACCAAACAAAGGATGAGCTCAAAGGTAAAATCTTTACTTGAATACGGAAATCCTTTCACTACTAAAAGAGAAAAATATTCACGAAGGAAGGACGAGAATAGAAGGGCATGCCCAAGATGAGAATCCACCTGTAGATGATGATGTTGGTGAGCAAGAGGAGCATAAATATAGAAGGTGAAGAAGAGAAATATTATAATGGCTGCAAATCTCGAGAATGGGTTGACCAGCTTCTTTGGGTTATCTCGTCAAGCCCCAACGGATTGTCCCATCAAAAATCAAGCACAACTGTGTTCATCTACTAAGAAACCAAGAAGCACGTAAGTAATGCAACCTCGCCAGTCTTTATTGTAGCCCGCCTCTTGTCCAGCCTATGGTGACTATATCTCCCCATTCTCCTATCCCGTCTCTTTTCCCAGCCTTCCAGTAACAACTGAGGTCCTGCTAAACCAAAAGGCATAATGATTACATTCTGGCTATCGTAGATAAATGTCATGAAATGGAAATTTTCATGAATATCAATTGATTTTAAGCACCTGAAGTTACCAATTTTTACAATTTTTACTCGGACTCCATAAAAACGAGGTTTTGGTAAATAAAAACCTGGATGATTTTAGGGGTTAAATTTCGCTCATGGGCTAATTTTCCATGGTTTTTCCAAAAACGAGATTAGTTATTTTAAAAATGAGTCGCCCAAATTCTATAGGATAAAATTATTTTACCTCAAAAATCGCCAAAACTTTATAAAAACTATATAAAATACTTAGAAATTTTAATATTTTAAAAAAAATATCGCTAAACATTTATAGTTGACATATGAAGGATTAGTAATATTCGTCAAGGTTTCTACATTTTAAAATAAATTTTCATCCTTAAAATCATCCCTGGTTGAGATCCTATGTGTTGGAGAAGAGGGATGCTCCAGTCAATCCACTTAGGAGGGCCATTCTGAAGGTGCCTCTCCATGACATCGATAACAGTGGCGCGACCTGTAGCTAAGGATGTGAACCACTACAAGGAAGCAACCTAGCGTTATCAAGTGAAGCTTGAAGATTCTTTCTAGTGCGGGGTGTACAAATACAGGTATGATATCTCCATTGATTTAACTCTATGTTTTTGTGATGCAAGATTCTTGTTAGTACTAAGTTGAAATGTTTCCAGGCCAAACCCCAAGGTCACATGGAGGGTTACGGATTCCATTGGCCCCTTCAAATTTATTGTTGTTATCGTTGTTGAACCCCATCCGACTTAAACAGATTCATCACGACATTGAACACCATCAGCTTATGCCATTATTTACAGAGATCCATTAACAAAATGGACAAGCAAAAATGTTGGGAAAGCAAAGAAATTGCAATTTTAATAATAATAATATTTTTTATACCTGGTCGAGAGATGCATGAAATATGTACCCTACCTTTACCTGGGGTAAAGGTAGTGGCTTCACTAGCATGTCTAGATGACCAGGAATTCGTGCATAAGGCCAAGGAGGATGCAAGCACGACCATGCTGGGGCATGATTGCTAGTCACAAGAATGTTCCTGACATTCAGAAAATTGAAAGACAGAAGCGTCGAGAGGAAATCCGGTAGATTGCAAGCCCTCTAAGAATCAAAATAAATATGAAACCGTCGACTCTGGTCGACCAACCAAAAGTCCTACCTGCATCGAAGGAAAGTCGACCACAACAAAATGAAGGTCCCTCGACTGTAGTAGAATGAAGGTGAGGCATTGATCGTGGAAGAATTTTTGCAGTCGGTAAAAGCATGTTAGATCTGAAGAATATAGATGAAGAGAGCCTACAATTATCCTGGGTCCAAGATCGTCACAAATACATGTATGCTAATATTATTTGTATTATTACATATTATTCATAAAATTGAAATCACAAACAAATAGAGTTAATGTCTTTTACCAAAATAGCTCTGTAATGATAAATTGTGAGCAGGATGAGGCGATGAGGGTTTGAGGATCTGGCTAGGTGGTGAGTGAGCAAAAATTTCAGAGAGTAATTGTGAGGCCACTGCAATGATGCATGTTACACACTTGGTGAAGTCGCTACCACTGGGTGAAGTTGTTGCCACCGGAGATGTTTGTAACAACTATGGATTATATAACAAATATGGATGGAAAATTTAATGTTTGAAAGTAATGTTAGCTTGAATCCTAGCATTAATTGACCTTTCCATATATACTATAAAAAAATATCATGTTTCGTAAGTTTAAATCCAAACAATCAATCAAATTTCCTCTAGCTGGCTCGATATGAGGCCAAATAAGACCTCAAATATAAAACTTAGACTTAAAAATTAAAATGAGTTTTCAAAAAGTTTGGTTAAAATGGTTAGTTTACATAGATTTGTGTGTAGAGATTAATAGAACACCTAGGAACCGATTACTAATAGTCCCTATAGCCCGCCCCAAGGGCAGGGACTAATAATAAACTCTACCTCAAATAAATCATAAAAAGTCATCGCTTCAAAGTTCTGTATCATTATATATCACAATAAACATAGATATGATAAATTTTCATATATTACGATGATATTGCAAGAGGATTGTTGTTTTTGGGTTACATCTTCTGTTAGTTTAGTAGTCTTGAATAGGAATTCGTGTCGCTTCAAATTCGATCTCGGGGAGTGCCTCTTGACTGACGACTAAGATCTATCTCCTTTCCTTCCTTCTCTCTGGATCATGCTCTCCTAGAATTTCACGATCTATCGATGTGTGTCCCTTTCAATCAATGGTCGTGATTTTCTTCGGCAATTCCGGCTTGGGAGTTTCAAACTCTTTGCCCTTACTTTCTCTTGGAATACTTTCACCTAGAGTTCGCGATCTGTCGACACGTGTCTCTCACAGATTGATGGTTGTGGTTCACTTCGACTCTTCGAGCTTCGGGAGTTTCAACTCCTGCACACTCACTTACTGAGAGTTTTCACCCGAAGTCCACGGATCTCTGCCACGTGTCCTTCTGAATATGATGACTATAATTCACTTTGGGTTTTAAACTGGAGTCCAAAGATTTCTACTGTGTCTCCTTCCGAATCGGACGACTACGATTCACTCCGACTATTCGGACTTCGGGAGTTTCAAATCCTGCACACTTTCTTTCTCCCGGAGTGTTTTCACCCGAAGTTGACAATCTGTCGACGCGTGTCTCCCACAGATCGACAACTGTGAATCGCTTCGACTCTTCGAGCTTCGAGATTTTCAACTCCTGCACACTGACCTTCTGAGCGTTTTCACCCGAAGTCTCCGGTCTGTTGACACGTACCTCCTCATGACCAATGATCACGATCTACTTCGGCTCTTCAACGAGTTCACCTCCTCCTTGTCTACAAAATCTTCGAAGTGCTTCCGCTCTGGAGTTGTAAATATTACGCCACTAGTCCCTCTTGACGATGAATGATCCCTAATCACTTTGGGACTTCGACATTCTTGTCTCTTGTACGCACCAAGAGACTTAAAGCTCGCGCACCTTGCCTAGATCCAACGATCTGGAACGATTCTACTCCCTCCTCGACAGATCATGACTGATAACTCATGAAACCTTCAGAGCCTCATTCCCTTTGAATATTTCTTCCCGCTATCTCTTATGAGCTTGATCCCCTTGAAGATTTTGATCTCCCATGCACTCGTTGTGTTCCTAGGATCTCGACAAACTCAGATCAAATGATTTCTTCGAAAGAAATTCTTCCTGCACTCCTTGTGCTTCTGTGTTCTGGTTCTTCAACACTTAGTCGCTCCTTGATTTTGTGCACTCCTTGCACTTGGTCTAAGTTCCCTTCGTTCCTTCTGAACTTCTGTAATTCAATTCAAGACTCTATCGACGCACTCCTTGCGTACGAGATGCACTCCTTGCATACAAGTTCTCAGAAGAAAAAACGACTGAAACTTATCCAATTCGTCACAAATTCATATGATCAACCATAAAAAATCATACATAAACGAAATGAACTGAAAAACACACAAAATACACCATTTACTCAATCACACCTCAAAATGAACACTGTCCAAGGAATTGGAACAATTATGTTTGTTCTTTTCATTCATGAAATAAATTACATAGTATTACAATTCTTTCTACTCTAAGAAAACTCCTCTTATCACTAGTTCTCTCTGCTACTCTCTAATACAATACAACAACTAATCTATCTAAAGAGTGGCTCCTCGAGCTCTTCTCCATCCTGTCTGTAACCTATCCTATCAGTTTCTAGTGCCCTATCCTATAAGTTTCTAGCGGTTACCTGCTTTTTCCTATTACAATAACTATCAATTATTACCAAATAAGGGCTTCCACTCTCTATCTGCAACTCCTTACAATCGTACAAGACTTTATTACAAACAAGATATATTTAAAAACATTATTTCCAAAATATCTCAACAACTCGTTCTGAGTTAAATGTTGATTTGAAATTCTGTCATGTTGAGATGTCATATCCCTACCTTCACGCTTGCTTCTTTCATTCATTGTTAATTAAGAAGAACTATTATAATAATAATAATAAACACTAACTCAAATAAATCATAAAAAGTCATCTCTTCAAAGTTCGCTATCATTAGATATCACAATAAACGTAGATATGATAAATTTGCATATATTACAATGATATTACGAGAGGATGCTTGTTTTTGGGTTACATCTTCTGTTAGTTTAGCAGTCTTGATTAGGAGTTTGTGTCGCTTCAGATTCGATCATATGAGCCTGGGCTACCCACTCGTCAATCCGTGGGAAGCCGATCCATATCCTGTGGGCTCGTCAAACGATTAAAGCAAGGACTCGCCCGCACGGTTCTCTTCACCGGAACTCAGAACCTTTTCTGTCATTTCTGGATTCATATAGGCGTCGGAGGCGCTACCTGTTTGGAGAAATTGATGGCTCGAAGACCATGTAATATGTGAATCTGTGTGTAGTTTTAGTAGTTGTGTGGGCTGGGGCAAGAGGTTTCTGCTTTCCCCCAGACCAGCACCATTTCAAAGAAAATTTCCGTGGTCTCAATTTCATACAGGAGAATTTGAAGATTCAGCCATGAGCTCGGAAGATCCTTTTAAGGCACCCGATGAGAAATCTTATCTTCCCGAGTCCATATATCCCATAGTTTTCTTTATCATTGTATTTCTTATTATTGTAGCTGTGGTCGTCTTTGATTACAGATGCAACTGGGCATGGCTGAAATCAGCTCTTGAGCGTCTTCAGGTTCTTTTTACAGGATGCTCGAGGCCGCGAAATGGGGGGTTGGATTCTGCGACATTAGGGGTTCCGCCCATACAGCCAGTTTCGGAATCCGCTAGAATAGAGCAGGTTTCGGCTACAATCTCGGAAGCAAGTACTTCAGGTATCCATGACAATTTGAGTGCAAGTTCCGGAGAAGAATTTAATCTGCAGAACCCAACAACTATATCATCTTCGGGTAAGCAGAAGCAAATTGTTGCAGAGATGGATGAGGGAACCTCTGGAGGAAGAGCATTAATGCCCCATGGCTTCTCGACTCCCGTCCAAGCCCATCAGCGTTGTTCATCTTCAAGATCTCCCGTTAATCCCCCTAATTCACCAACGAGTATAACGAGCAGAGACAGCGATCTCCCGTGACTACCCTGAATGCAATGACGAAAATAATGATCAGTAAAGTTCGGCAACCATATTCTACAGTGTACAGATACATACAGATATAATTTACCGACGTTATAAAGAACAAAGAGTTCATCAGGATTCAGGTGTATCGTCTTCTTTATTCTTATTCAGAAAAATAAATTCAGAAAAGTACTTGAGTCGCCACAAATTTGCATATAATAATTCTTTATTTTTGGTTTTATGTCGGCTCTTTATTTTCTTTTGGATTGAAACCAAGCTCCATTAAATCACAGTGTGGGGACGTTCATATTGGTTTTGATGTGGAATCCATTATTTTTGGCTTTGGAATAATAATCTAATCTATTTTTAAGATCATATGAGACTTTCATATGAGTTTTGACGAGGAATCCATTATTTTTGGCTTTGGGTTTCTCTTCAGCTCTAAATTGGAATAGTTACTTAGCAATTAGTTTCAAACAATATAATAAGTGTAATATAACTGATCAGTATAATTTCACCTACATAATTGGAGTGCACTGTACAGTTTGGGTGAATAAAATGTTCACATGTGTAGTGGTTGGGTACTAATTCATCTTGCTCCTGAATCCTTCTGCTTTAGATAATCCGATATTTTCTAGCTTCTTCTTTAGTATCAGTACATAGATTGCTTCTTTTAATTGTGTCTTATGCTTTAGTAAGTATGTATATACATATACAATAAAGCATAAGTTGCTTCGTTCACTTATGTCAATCCATAGTTTACCATACTCCTGCATGCCTATTTTTCTCAGAGAGCTTTTGATAGACAACATGTGATCTTGTTCACATGCAATGCATCTCTCTTCTATGCTGGTCACATGGGAAATCGCCGGAGGCTTCTAGCTTGTTGAGCTTCATTTATTTGAGCTCACGCATTGAAACTACATTCAGGCTTGTTGGATGCAGAAAATTCTTATTTTACTATTTCAACTATTACTTTATCCATTTAAAACCTGAAAGAAAAACTATTGTAGTTTATCCTCGTCTAGAGCAAACTAATTAAGCAAATAGAATGTTAATCACAAACTCCTTGGATTTCAAAAACACTTAGTTATTAAAGAAATGAAAAAAATCATAAACAAGGAATGATACAGGTGAACATATTACTTTGAAGCAACAAGTCGTTCATAATTGTTGTTATGGCCTTCATTTCCACCCTACATTGTGAGGAGGAACGTTTGCATACCCTCTCTTTTGACTTGCAAGGAGTTCTGAACAAAATATTTTTTTATGCTGGCTCTTGCACCTCCTTTTCCATCTTCACAAGGGCTTTCCTCATCATGAGTGATCTTCCCTCTTCAATAGATTTTTCTTTTGTCTTTGTCTCCACATTCTTCTGTTGAGCTCTTCTTTCTTGTCAACTTTTCTTCTACCTTTAGGGCTAACTAATAACCATCTTCTACAGTCCACATTGTCACTAAACTAATTTCATCTTGAATTTCATACCTCAATCCATTAATATAGCTAACAACTTTTTCTTTATCATTTTCCCTATGTCCTTCTCTTATATTCAACTATAGAATTCTTTAGTATATTCTTTCACTGACATACCTTTCTACCTCAGATTCTGTAATCTTTTGAATAGATTCAATTGATAATATTTGGGTATGAATTTAGCCTTGAGCTTACATACGATTCTATCCCAACTCTTAATCATGGGCTTACCTTTCCTCCTTATGTCATCCTGCAACTCGTCCCACCATAAAGTTGCATGTCCCTTTAACCTGGTCACCACATGCATTAGTTTCTTCTCATCATCAATCTCCTCATAATCAAAATATTTGTCTAAAACACTTATCTAGTCAAGCAATTCTTCTACATTCAAATTACCTTCATACATTTGGACTTCCATCTTCACTCTAGTTCCCATCTTGACAACAACTCTCAGTAATCATTCATCTCCTGCTTCTTCTCCTATAACTTTCTCTTCTTTTGGGTTTTCACTTTCAACATCACTAACATCACCTGTCTATGGTGCTCTTCTTTGCATTGCTTCCATGGAATCTAGCCTTGCTAGAAGTTGTATCATTTACTCCTCCATTTTTGTGTTGGCTATAGGTCTCTCTCTATGTCTCCTCTGCAACATCACTTCAAATGTTTCTTCTCACAGAGATTTTTCTTGCTCTGATACCACCTGATGAAAACGCCCTACAACGCTCACGCGACCTCCCGGTATTTGGATCTTCAATAGGATCTGAATTGGCTCTTGATATCCCACAAACCCCTGAATTTTATTTTCCCCATAGGCTCTTCAACACACTAGTCTGTAATTCCAGATACATGAGAGTTGTGTTCCTTCGACATAATCATACATGTGACTGTAGGATGGAACCCACCACTTAACCAAAAAGGTGTCATTTCCCTCAGACTATTGGAGTCGATAAAAATCCTTGTTTCAAATTTCCCCAAAATCAAACTGACGAAATCTTGTCATAAAGGAATGTGACCGAAAATTGTGGATCTTACCCTATTCCTCCACTACTCCAACTTCAATGTCTAGATAAAACTAACTGAGATCTGACGAATGGCAGTGTTTCGGGACCATAAACCCTATAGCCATGAATCGCTCCCCAATTAACAGCTAATATTCATTCTATTACTCCCTGACTGGTCGTCGTAATTAGATCTATGGGAAACTTCTCAATGCCCGACCAACGACCAGGATTAGATCTATGGGAAATTGCTCAATGCTTGACCGATGGCTAGGATTAGATTTGGGGTTTCCCAGTTGACGAATATCACTCTCCTATGATCAAGGCTTGATTCAATGTCTCACACTTGTTCGGAGACAGAGCTCCCATATTAACAGTTCTCAAGGGTTCAGGGTCTAAAACCCTCCAACCAACATTCGCTACTCTGAAAGGTGAACCTGATCAATGGCCTCGATTTAATCTGACACTAACAATGGCCTCGGGAGTTCAGACTCTGGGACTTCAAAAAACAACTCATTATCCTGAATGGCCAATTCCAATCAATAAGTGGTAATAATTCAGGACCAATGCACATAGATCTCAATCATTTGTTCCTTAAGCAGAGAAAATCTCCAATCCTTGAGTTCCCACCTAGAACTCTGCACTATTTCTTCTGAGCTTGTAATTTCTTTGAATTTAAAAGGGACTTGACCCGTTGTTCCTTTGAGTGAATCCATTTTCCCTCCCGACACCCACGATGTTCCTCCTGAACTTTACCACCACTTCAACAAAGTGTTGGCTTCGTTTACTACTTGCACTTTCGGCTCCTCTTCTATAATTGGAGGTTCTGTTCATTCCTTACACAACCTAGTGTACAACATTTTTCCATCTAGGAATTCAACATTCTTTAAGTGTTTCCTCTGTTCCCTTCTGGCACTTACACTCTCCCCTCCTGGACTTTACCTTGCAGAAAATATGCACACGTGCACACTTTGCGCTCAACCTTTAGGAATGGAACTTACATTAAGTTTTCTTGTGCACTCCTTGCGATATCTCCTTTTACACTCTTAATTCTTAAAGAGTGTTTTCCTTTGCACACATTTCATTAGCCTCATGCACACTTTCACTTCTTCTCTGTTACTTGATCTTTAAGAAGATCTCGAGCTCTTCCCACATTTCATTTCCTCTACGCACACCTTGCACCTTCTCTGTTCACACTTGCACTAAAATTAGAGAAGAGAAACAATTGAAACTTGAAACATATTAACAAATATTCATTCACGGAACATACAAAAGATACCTAAAATGTAAGATACAAAGAAAACAAAGTTTCTATTAATCTTTAGAAAGAACAAAATAGATTTACAGTCTTCTCTCTGGAATTGAGAATGTTTCTCTTCTCTTCTCCACACAACAAAAGACACTTACTTACATCATAGATTATAATGAATTATACATCTTGGCTTCTCAAGCCTTCCCTCCAGATCATTATAGTGTTATCATGTCTAATTAAATGTATTCATATCACTAAGCGATCTTAGTAAATGAACATTTACAAATTTATATATGAGTCGATGCTCAAATATGTACAACCTATAGTCATTTAAAGATAATTACAACCTTCCAGACATACATACAATGCTTCTAGCCTTTTGATCTCAAGGGATCTTTAATTACAATAGATTCAAAATTTAAATGTTGTGTCTTCCTTGGAATCCAAGCCAGTTAAATGCGCATTGCACTGGTTCCTAACTTGGTTCACTGAGTATGAGTGATGCTCTTGCATCACTTCATCGTTGACATCGATACCCATAAGAACCTCATCTCAACAAAGGTTTTCAAGCAGTTGGATCTATCAGAAAAGCGTCACCCACATTCATACACCATTGGATGGCTCCACCAAGGGATAGATCTTTGCGTCAGCCAATAATGTCTCCTTCCCTATGGGATCAAGCCCTTCAAATATGAGGTATTGTGTGATGTCACTCCTCTTGAAGTTTTTCATGTTATTTTTGGCGAATCTTATTTATGGAAATTTCATGATGTATATGAGTCTAGGCCTCGTAGTATTATTATTACTTTGGACAAGAAATTGTATAGGATACCTGAGGTAGTTCCACCTACTACCATTTCCTAGATCTTTTCCAAGAAATGCAGGAAGGTAATCTCTTAGACTGAGAAGTTTTTCTTCTTCATGATTCATGGTCAAACTAAGCAGAAGTTTACAGCCACATCCATAGTCTTTGTGACAACCCTCTCCAGGTAGCAGAAGCAAGTAGATAAATTCATGGAAGAATACGAACATATCTTCTCCTCACCCACTGGGGTAGCTCTACATTGTTAGTTCAAGCATTCAATTGAGATGACCTCCAATGCACCACTAACCATTGTGCCAGTATATCATTGCTCTCTATCCAGAAATGAGAAAATAAAGTGTCAGATCCAAGATCTACTTGAAAAGGGGCACTCCTAACATAGATCATCACCTTGTGGAATCCCAATAGTGCTTATGCAGAAGAAATATGGGACCCGGTGACTCTTCATTGATTATCGAGCCCTAAATAAAATCATAGGTAGGAACCGATACCAATTCCCATAATTGACAATCTCCTTGACGAACTCAAGCGGGCCAAATAATTCAGTAAGATTGATCCGAAGTCCCTCTACCATCAGGTCCCAATGGAGCAGACCGATGTATAGAAGACTTCCTTCAAGTCCAAAGAAGGTATTTTTGAATGGTTGGTCATGCCCTTTGGCTTGACAAATTCCCCATCAACTTTCATGAGGATGATGGATGATATCTTGCGACCTTTCACCAATTATTTTGTGGTAGTGTATTTGGATGACATCCTCATCTTCAACAAGAGTTGGGTAGAACACTTGCAACATATTCAATAAGTTCTACACACTTTGTGACAACACAAGCTATATGAAAATTTGGAAAAATGCTCCTTCAACATAAAGAGGGTCCAATACCTAGGATATATTATTGATGAGCCTGGGGTGCATGTCGATTGATACAATATCCATGTCATTCGTGACTAGACAATGCCAACCACACTCACTGAGGTTCAAAGCTTCTTAGGCCTTACCAATTTCTATTGCATGTTCATGATGGAATTCTCCCACATTGCATGGGCCCTTATCCAAGTGACCAAAGGTGGTGGCAATGAAAATTTTGTGTGGGTCCAGTCGCAACAAAAATCATTCAATGATTTGAAGAAGCACTTATTCTCAGCCCTGATGCTCTCATTACCTGACCTGCAATAGCCTTTTGAGATTTAGGCAGATGCTTCAGACTATGTTGTGGGTGCAATTCTCATTCATCAATGAAAACCCATGTCCTATCATAGTGAGACACTATAAGATATCGTTTGTAAGTACCCCACTTACAAAACAAAAATGTAATACATTGTACAAACCTGTCCCTAGTGGATGAATTACATTATTGGGAAGGAGACAATCATCCACATTGATCATAAGCCTATGTAGTTCATGCAGACACAAGGGAAATTGCAGAATGATTGCCATCAAAAGTGGTCCACATAATTGCATCAGTTCCATCTCAACATCAACTATAAGACATGGAGCACTCGCTGACTGCCTAAGTTGACGTCCAGTTGCATCACTAACCATGATGTTACACTCCTGCCAACATGAGACCTTTGGATGGGCCCAATTCTACAAGAGAGATACTTACTTCACCACTACCCACAATATGTTGGGCACAAACACAAACTGTCCCTTATTTCCATCTTCAAGATAGGTTGTTATTCCATCTGGGCCATCTCTATGTCCCATCAAGTGAGTGAGCGAATATAATTTGGGAAGCTCACTACAGTCGGGTGGTAGGACACTTCAACATAGAAAAGATAGTGGTAGTGTTGTAGAGACATTTCTATTGTCTGAAAATTTGATAGGTTGTCAACGAGTATATCAGGTCCTGCACGACTTGTACCATTTCCAAAACAGACATTAAGAAACAAGTCATGTACACCCCTTTGCCTACTCTCTATAGGTCCTGGGACTCCATCTTGATGCAATACATGTCGGGCCTTCCTTCAACCAATCAAGGGAATGACTGTGTTTTTGTTGTTGTTGATCGATTTTCCAAGATGGTGATTATAGCCGTCTGCAAGAAGAGCATCGCAATGGAGGCCACTACCAAGCTTTTCTTTGAATGAGTCTGGGTACATTTTGGGATAGCACAAACCATGATATCAGATAGAGATAGTCGTTCCCTTAGCACATTATGGTCGAGCCTTTAGTCACGGTTGGATACCAAGCTCACCAAATCAACTGCCTTCCACCCCCAAACGGATGGCTAAACTGAGTCATCAACAAGATGATCATGCATATCTTATGGATGTACAATTCCAAGCATCCATGCACATGGGATGAGAGTCTTCCCTATGTTCAACATAGTTAAAACAGATCCATACATATCTCAATCGGGCATAACCCCTTTCAGGTGGGGTTGGTATTTCAACCATTGGTTCCCATGGATGTTGCACTACCCCTTGAGTCCGCACAAGATCAATCATCCCATGCTCAAACCAAAGCTGAAAAAGTCACCCAGTTCATTGAATGAATCCAAAACATCTGCCAATAGGTTCAGTATATTTTGTAGAAGTCCAATGCCAAGTACAAGCAGTACCATGATCAACATTGAGTGCCACACAAGTTTCAATTGGGAGATAAAGTTTGTTTTCTCTTGTAGAAAGAACGCCTTACAAGACCCCATCAGAAGCTTCTTACACTCCATTATGGACCTTAAACCATCACCAAGGTTGTGGGTGGCAATGCTTTTGAGGTCAACATTCCCCCTTTCCTCGTCTTGCACCCATTGTTTAATGTGGACCTCCTTCGATCATACTTTCCACCATTATTGGACACCTCAGAGATAGCAGAATATTTGACACCGATGTTGGTTGTGGAGCCTGATTATATTCCTGATTCATAGGTGTTTTACTTTCATCCGTGTTTATACCCCATGAAGTATTTACACCCCAGAATTATGTACACTCTTCCACATGGGGGAGTGCAGAGGAGGGGTACCCCCTCTGCAGGGTCCGAGGGGGCTATCCCCCTGGCTGGGGGGTCTGGGGGCAAGTGGGACCCAAACGGGGGTTCAAGGAAAAGCCCCCGAAGGAAAAATTTCCTTGTAAATGTATATTTTAATTTCATTGTAAATCTAGACCATTCATTATAAGGTCACAGATCTAACGGTAGATATTATGTTAGGGTTTTTTGCCCTAGAAGAAAACCCTCTTTTATGAGGGAAATGTATTGCGGATATGGTTGATGGTGAATATTGTATTCTGAGATAGGAGACTGTGAGAGAAAGAAGAGGAAGTTACAGCAGGTTTTTTGTAGGTTGTATCCCTTCATAAGCTGGATAATAATAAAGGAAGGACCTGGCAATTTCTTTGGTGGACGTAGACCACACTGGGCGAACCACGTAAATCTGTGTCTCTATTGTATTGTGTATCTTCTGTGTTTTGTTTCCACATTTGTTTTATTTTATTGCTCCATGGTCCTGTTTTTCTAACAACTAGTATCAGAGAAAAAGGTAACTCGTAGGAAAAGAGGGTTCCTGGTTCGAGTGGGAGCAATGTTGGAAGATGGAAAGTTTAGGGTCGAAAAATTTAACGGACAAAACTACCAGTTATGGAAGATGCAGATGGAAGACTATTTATATCAGAAGGATCTATTCCTACCATTGGGAAGAATAGAAAAGAAGTCAGTGACTACGAAGGACGAAGAATGGGAGATTCTTGACAGAAAGGCTCTAGGAACGATACGACTGAGCCTGGCAGCGTCAGTGGCTTTCAATATTTCGAAAGAAAAAACAATGAAGGGTTTGATGGACGCATTGGCCAAATTGTATGAAAAACCCTCGACGTCCAATAAGGTATTTCTAATGAAGAGATTATTTAATATGAAAATGTCAGAAGGTGGGTCTGTTGCAGATCATTTAAATGATTTTAATACGGTTACTAATCAACTAAGTTTTGTAAAAATGGACTTTGATGATGAGGTCAGGGATCTTGTAATCTTGTGCTCGTTACCAGAAAGATGGAACGGCTTGGTCATGGTTGTAAGTAACTCTGTCTCTGGTTCAAATACTTTAAAATTTGATGATGTTGTTGGTGTTATCCTTAGTGAGGAAATGCACGGAAAAGAACATGTGAGACATCAAGAAATGCGTTGAACATGGAGAACAGGGGAAGACAAAAGGATAGAGGAAAGGGTTTCGGGAACCGTGGCAATTCTAGGAAGGGAAGATCCAAATCCAGACTTGGAAAGATAGAGTGCTTGAATTGTGGGAAGAAAGGACATCTAAAGAAAGACTGCAGAGCTCCAAAGAAACAAAGAGATGGACAACAGGAGAGAAATCAGGAAGCAAATGTAATACGTGATGTGTTACAAGATGAT
>ML796314.1:789-23089 GCA_009831015.1 Picea engelmannii | reverse complement strand
GTAGCAAGAAGTTTGATGATTACTGTTCATACCATGGGATTCGTAGAGAGAAGACAGTTCCAAGAACACCACAAGAAAATGGTGTGTCAGAAAGGATGAATAGGACAATCATGGAGTGTGCAAGGAGTATGAGATTGCATGCTAGTTTTCCCTTACAGTTTTGGGCAGATGCTATAGATACTATTGTTTACTTAATAAACAAAGGACCTTCAAGCTCTTTGGATGGTAGAATTCCAGAGGAGGAATGGACAGGAAAAAATGTAAGCTATTATTTTTTGAAAACTTTCAGTTGTGAAGCATTTGTCCATATTCACAAAGAAAATAGAACAAATCTTGAGGCAAAATCCAAGAAGTGTACCTTTATTGTATATGGTGTTAATGATTTTGGTTATCGCTTATGGGATTATGAAAATAAAAAAATCATTAGGAGTAGAGATGTCATATTCAATGAGAAGGTCATGTACAAAGATCAGTTGCAAGGAAAGAAACAAGAAAAAGAAAAACAAGAATACACAGTGCTTGATGAGATCACTGAAAAATAAATTCCAAAGGAACCAAAAAATCAAAATGTACAATAATAGGATAAGCAGGTACCTCAAACACCTGCAAGTGTTGTTAGAAAATCTACCAGGTTAAGTATACCCCCTGAATGATACTCTCCTTCATTGTATTATTTATTGTTGATTGATTTTGGTGAACCAGAATGTTATGAAGAGGCAATGCAGGTAGACACCAAAAGGAAGTGGGAGCAAGGCATGAAAGAGGAAATGGATTCCTTGGTAAATAACCATACATGGGACTTGCTTCAGTTGCCTGCAGGAAAAAGAGCATTGCAGAGTAAATGAGTTTACAAATTGAAGGAAGAAGATGGAGGAGAAAAGAGGTACAAGGCTAGACTTGTTGTAAAGGGGTTTGCAAAAAAAAAAGGTATATGTTTTGATGAAATATTTTCTCCTGTTGTTAAAATGAATTCAATTAGAACTATTTTAAGTTTTTTGGAAGTAGAAGATTTGCATCTTGAACAGTTATATGTAAAAACAACTTTTCTCCATGGGGATTTGGAGGAAGAGATTTATATGCAACAGCCACAGGGGTATGTGGTCAAAGGGAAGGAAAATTTGGTATGAAGGTTGAAAAAGAGCTTATATGCCCTAAAGCAAGCTCCAAGGCAGTGGTATCTGAAGTTTGAGAGTTTTATGACAGAACATGGTTATAGTAGATATCATTCTGATCACTGTGTTTATTTTAAAAAGATAGAAAATGGAAGCTTTATTATCTTGCTATTGTATGTAGATGGCATGTTTGTTGCAGGGTCTAATATGCAGGATATAAATGTGCTCAAGAAGAAATTAGCCAATTCATTTGTGATGAAGGATTTGGGTGCTGCAAAGAAAATCCTTGGTATGAGAATAACAAGAGACATGAAAAATCACAAACTGACATTGTCTCAGGGTGAGTACACAAAGAAGGTGTTGGAGAGGTTTAGAATGCAGAATGCAAAACCAGTTAGTAAAGCTTTGGCCAACCATTTCAAATTAACTAAGTAAATGTGTCCCAAGACATAGGAGAAGATATAATACATGTCCAAGGTCCCATATTCATCAACAGTCGGTAGCTTGATGTATGCAATGGTTTGCACAAGACTAGATATTGTACATGCAGTGGGAGTTGTGAGAAGACATATGAACAATCCAGGTAAAGAACATTGGGAGGCAGTAAAGTGGATTCTCAGATACTTGAGAGGTATTGATAATCATGCATTATGTTTTGGAGGTTCAGAAACTGTACTACAAGGATATGTTGATTCAGATATGGCAGGTGATAAAGATAGCAGGAGGAGTACCACAGAGTATGTGTTTACTATAGGTGGAACAACAGTAAGTTGGATTTCAAAACTGCAAAAGGTTGTTGCACTTTCAACAACAAAGGCAGAGTATGTTGCTGCTACAAAGGCTAGTAAATAGATGATTTGGTTACAGAGGTTTATGGAGGAATTGGGAAAGAAGCAAGAGAATAACAGGTTGTACTGTGATAGTGAGAGTGTCATTCATCTTGCAAAGAACTCAACCTTCCATTCAAATACTAAGCATACACAGTTGAGGTACCACTTCATACGATCCGCCTTGGAATATGGACATTTGAAGTTGGAAAAGATACAAACTAGCCAAAATCCTGTAGACATGTTAACAAATGGAGTAACCAGGGAGAAACTGAGTTCCTGCTCGGTTTCAGTTGATCTTCAAGAATGAAGATGAAGATGAGGAATTTTCCAGGTCCAAGAAGGTTCAGAGTCCAGCATATAAAACAATGGTGGAGTTGTTGAGATCAGTCTCCAAGTGGGAGATTGTTGGTTGTGGAGCCCAATTATCTTCCTAATTCAGAGGTGTTTTACTTTCCGCTGTGTTTATACCCCATGAAGTATTTACACCCCACAAGTATGTACACTCTTCCACACGGGGGAGTGCAGAGGGGGGGTACCCCCTCTGCGGGGTCCGGGGGGCCTATCCCCCCCGGTTGGGGGGTCTGGGGGCAAACGGGCCCCCAACGAGGGTTCGGGGGTGAAGCCCCCGAAGGAAAAGTTTCTTTGTAAATGTATATTGTAATTTCATTGTAAATCTAGACCGTTCATTATAAGGTCGTAGATATAACGGTAGATATTATGTTAGGGTTTTTTTCCCTAGAAGGAAACCCTCTTTTATGAGGGAAATGTATTGCAGCTATGGTTGATGGCGAATATTGTATTCCGAGATAAGAGACTCTGAGAGAAAGAAGAGGAAGTTACAGCGGTTTTGTTGTAGGTTGTATCCCTTCATAAGCTGGATAATAATAAAGGAAGGACCTGGAAATTTCTCTGGTGGACGTAACCCACACTGGGTGAACCACGTAAATCTGTGTCTCTATTATATTGTGTATCTTCTGTGTTTTGTTTCCACCTTTGTTTTATTTTATTGCTCCACAGTCCTGTTTTTCTAACAACCGATAGAGATCAAGCGTGACTACATGGAACATGCATCCACTGATCAGATCATGGACACATAGGTCAAGGGAACTCGCCAAAAAATTATTCCTATTTATCATGTTGTCAAAGTAGGGAAACTCCTACACCAAGAATAGTGGCTCACCCAAAGCCAAATTCAACAAAAAATTTCTCATTTGATGGGGTAACTCAAAGAAATGGATACCATTTATTTCTAAGGTGGGTGTATTGATCCAGATGGATATTGGTGGATACCCACCTCTTCCAACTGGATGACATATAGTTTTCATCTTGGCATTTTTTTTCTATCTTTTCGGGTCCTAAACTTCCAGGGTCGTTTTGAGGCCATAACCAATGTTTTTTAGGCTCAACACAGAGAGGAAGTCAAAGTGTGATGGAAAAATATGTATTCCTTGGAGAGACCTTTCAAATGAGCTATTGTGCACTTAAAACAAAGATCATATGCAAAAGTTGTGACCCTAAGAAGTTCATGTATCAACTTACCCCATCGTGCTCCACATGACTTTTGGCGCTTCATCTTGTAGGGTTAGGTTTTTGGATGTCTAGGGTTTCTGATTACTTCTTAATGATAAAGAGGCATAGAGTCCCCATTGCAATGTGCTCATATGAATGTGTGTAGCCACCACATCTCTTCTCATAGATTAACTACGACCATTCGACCAAGACTGTTGCATTCTTCATTTTACAGTTTCAACAAATTTTTTGATTGAATAGAAGTTGCGTTTCACTGTATCTTTATTAATGTCACTCTATCTTTTAATTAAATATATGTGTGTTTCATTTCATTTCACTCATAAATCTGGATCAATCCCCATACCAAGGATCATTTGAGGAAATGAGGAATAGGTGCTTGTCCAGGAACGAGTCAACTGCATGCTTATCCTCGTCCTCTTTCGACAACTCCAACACAAACTTAGAAAAAAACAACGATTTCTTTGAGTTGCTCAAAGAAAAATTGAGATTGAACTCTTGAAGGATTATGATCCATTTGTTGAACTTTCCCCTTATGACTCATCACATCAAGACAAACTAGAAGGGATTCATATTCACGACGACCATGGTTTTTCTAAGTAGAATATAATGCTAAAACCATTGAAAGGAATGAACTACTGCCAAGGCTAGATTTTTTACATAAAATAACCTAAGAGCAAGTCTATAAAGGATTTTTCGAAGGTAATACACCAAATATTCTTAGTTAATATAATCTTCTTGTTCCAGAACCATCACAATGGTTGATTTTGACACTACGAGCTATAATAATAAATATGTTCCATAATCCAAATGACTAAGAAGGGGGTAGACATAAGATCCTTTTTCAAGGTGTCAATATACCTCTAAGTGAAATCATCCCAAATGAAAGGGACCCATTTCTTTAGAAAGTGCATATAGACCTTGGTAACCTCGGTGTAATTAGCAATGTAACGACACAAAAAATTAACCGTCCCTTGGAGGCTCTACAATTGGTGAAATGTGTGCAGGGGAGACAACTGAACTATCACGTCCACCTTTAATGGATCAACCATGATCCCCTTACTAGACAGAATGAAACCTAACATTCTCCTGAAGATGACATAGAAGAAACACTTATGAGGATTCAGACAAATCCTATAGTGATGACATCTATCAAACATGATGAGTAGATGAGTGGGAGGATCCAACCTTCAGTGAGAGTTAGAAGCCAAGTCATAGAGATAAGCTTCGACAATATGCTTGATGTCATGGAATGTGTATTCCATAGCCCACTAGAAAGTGGCTCAAACATTTTTAAAGCCAAATGGAATCTTATGATAAGAGAATATATTCCAAGTATGAATAAATGTGGTTGTGTGTTGATCCTTAGGCTTGATCTATATATGATTATAACTAGAAAAACCATCCACAAATGAGAAAATATCACTCCTAGTTCATTCCAACTATTTGATTGATTAAGGGAGTAAGATAGTTGCATTTAGTTTAGGATTTTTTAAAATCCTGAAAATCCATGCACACACACTTTTATCATTCCCCACCTCTTATTAATGAGCACTAGGTTGGATACCCATTTGTTAGGGAAACTGGGTAGATGAAGCCAACTTTAACGAGATTCTCCACCCTTGCCTTAATCACACTGGATTTCCATGTATTTACGAGTTGTATCTTTTGTTGAATATGATTAGCATTGGGATACATCTTAATATTGTGTTTAACATGAGATGTGATCAATGCTAGGAACCTCTTCATAGCTTTGGGAAAGAACATCGCAAAACTCTTTAAAAAGTGAAGTGTAGATCTGAACCTCGTGAGGGGAATGGCTTGCACTAATAAAAACATTTTCCATGACATTAGGTTTGTTGGAAATGTTGATTAACACGGTATTGAAAATGTTAGCTATGTTTCCCTCGACATATATGCTTGGGGTTTCCAAGGGGTTCCCATATTAATTAGTATGACCATCCATGGTGATGTTGATATCTCCACCCTCTATTCTATCCAAGTCATGAAGGAAGTATGAATGATTGTGCGAATACTCCTAATGCTTCTAGAAGTGGGTCATGGCCTCAAGAATGGATTCATCACATGGAAATGTTAAATATTATTTTATTTTATAACATTTAATCTTCATAGTTATAAGATATTATAACATAATTTTATACAGTAATTAATCAACAACTAAAATATTGATTTTCAATTAAATTTTTATAATTATATACTTTACCAATCATTTAAACTATTTAAACTGGTCATGGATATCTATAAAGTGAAGACAAATTTTATCCATAATTTCCATAAAGTATATCTATAAATTAATTTTCAATTAAATTTTTATAATTATATACTTTACCAATCATTTAAACTGGTCATGGATATCTATAAAGTGAAAACATATTTTATCCATCATTTCCATAAAGTATAACTATAAAGTGAAGACATATTTTATCCAAAACAATTCAAAACATAATCTTCATAAAAACTCAACATAAACTTTAAAAAAAAAACTCAAACGATCATTTCCATGAAAGAGACAATGTGCTAAGTCGGTTGTAAGTGGTGCTAAGTGCAAGTGATTGTAAGAGGTTATGTGCTTAGTGTATGTTGAGACTTGCAGAGCTAAGTGCATGTCATTTTTAGTTCTTTGTGCATAGACTATAGGAAATCTTGGTGCTATAACCTAGCTTGGGGAAGGAGATCTGGCGAGGTGCACACAAATATCCTGTCCTATGCAGAGTAGGATTTTGAGACTCTGAGAATGTAAGAAGCTTGACATAATATAATAAAGAAGAAGAAGATTTGGTGGATGTATCCCCACGCTGGGGGTGAACCACGAATATCCCGTGTTATTGTTGCTTAGTGCCTTATGGTTGTTATATTGTTCATTTAAGTTATGCTTAGTGAAATAATGTATGTTTAGATGAATCTGATATGATAGATTAGTGCTTAGTGATTTGAATGAATGCTATATCTGATCTATTTCCATATGCTAAGTGCTTATATGTGTTAGATCTGGTTGAATACTGCATTTTTTTGTAACTAGGGTTTCTCCCTGCGATGTGAATAAGGATTAAATGCTAATGAATGATTAACTGCTAAATGATCTGTAAGTATTTTGATCACAGATCTGTGTCCCAGCTAGGTTGTAGACACCTGAGTCATGCAACCACCCCTTCCTCTACCTCGGGTGAGACTTCAACTACTTCACAGGTGTTTCCGAAAGGGTCGATAGTTAGGGTTTTGTTGGTGCATTGTTGAAGCGTTAAACCCCAGGTCTGCCCATGTGTGCCAACACTTATCTTTCTCCTTTTGAATTTGCAATGTGACCCCAAACATCATATTCTTACATCCTTCTTGAATTATAGATTGCATTTCTGATTTTACATCATTAGTGTTTAGGGATTCCTTAACCTTCTTGCATATTTCCTCTTCAATTTTTTTGATCAAGTTCTCTTCACTTTTTATGGTAACAATCTTATCTGTATTCTTTTATTTAGATTCATGTAATTGCATTTTCACCTTATTAACATCATTAATAAGTTATTGTTTATGCGTATGAATCCTTTTTATTTCTTCATCTTTCTTTTTCAATTATTCCTTTAACTCATTATTTTCCAACTTTCATTTGCTAATATCGAATTTCTTTAAATTATTAACCTCATTAATGAGTGATTCAATAAAGGATTGAATCTTGGAAAACTCGTCATCTTTCTTAATAATATATATTTTTTAGTTCTTCATTATCATTTTGCAATATGGAAACTTTTTCTTTATCTTGAATTAACGCATCTTGAATTTCATACACCGCTTCCTTTTTGTAGTCCTCGATCCATTTGTTTGAGAATAATTCTTCAAATACTACCCATCTGGAACTTCGTCTAATATATTTATCAATACTCATACACCACTCTCTAGATTCACTATTCAAATGAAAACTTTCCCCAAAAGCATTCTTACAATTTTTCCTTATCATCTTCAACCATTCACTAGGTTTGATTTTAGTTTTATCTTTGTCTCCACTAAAGTCAGTTCTTTTTATTAGTTCTACTTGGGATCCAACTACAAACCTCTACTTATGGCCTTAATATTGACAATAATTTCCAAAATGGTTATTATTATTTTTCCAACATATTATCCTATGTTTCCTCTTTCCAATGAATTTTTAATCACCTAAATTGGACACCCCAATCAAAAGTTATGATAGTTTTAAGTGAACATACCTTTTAAAACCCTAATTTGGAGTCTAATCTTCTAGCCAACATTCCTTTTTTTGTATCTCTGAAATTGTAGCCCTTATGAATCTAAAATTTAGGCATGTAGTACTATGACATGTCTTCATTGCAATACCACACGTCTAACCAAAATTTTATGTTCCAAGTGAATGTTATGTTAACTTTCCCAAACCTTGATTCTTCGACCTTTCTAGATAGAAAACTTTTACAGCGTGCCACATGTCCACTATATAATATCTCATTCTAAATTTTTTACCTGAAATAATATGTTTTCTATCCTTCCAGCAAAAATATTGGCACTCTATTTTGAATTTCCAAGCTTCAGATATGACACTTCTACCAAGAACACCTATTTGAGGCTAGTTTGAGGACTAGTCAAATACCCCTACTTATCATAGTCCATATATCATAAATCAAAATGATCCAAAAAATAAATTTTTTATCACAAGTACTTCACTATGTATCCTTAGGATCTTGAAAATTTCACATTATGAAACATCACCAAACAAACATTATAGTAAAGTCACTAAAATGACTCGTTTGAGACTGATTTCAGAGCTAGTAAAAAGCCCTAACTTTCATAGGATGTATATCTGAAGGTAAAATCACTCAGAACCTGAAATATTTACCAAACCTACTTTGCTATGTCTTCTCAATATTCTAAATATTTCATAGTCCAAAAATTTATTGAAAAAAAAAAAGTTTTAGAAAAAATTCCAAGATGACTTGTTTGAAGAAGCAAAATGTTAAGATCGATGCTATGATACCAAATGTTATGTTCCAAATGATTAAAATAAACTAGAAGTACATACCATTTACACAAATGTGAACATGAACCACAACTCCAAGATAGATAAGAGAGAGGAGTTACACACCAACTCCTTAAAGAATAGGAGAACCTCATCGAAATATCCAAATATATTCATACTTCACAATTGACATGTCTTCAATAATGACTACATGATCTCTATATATATACATATTCACACATTGGTGACCCCTTTATTATTAGGTTGACCCTATTACATATACATTTACACATTACATGTACATTTAACCCAATATATGTCTCCCCTTAGGGTCATATCATGTCCATTTAACCTCATATATTCCCCCCTTGGGGTCATATCAGTTATTTACCCAAAAGGGAAATATGCATGCAACAAGTTATCATTTAAAGACTAAACAAAAAAATCGATAAGAATATATGCATACACTTTGCATTTGATTCTTCAATGAAGTAAGTTAAACCATCAAAAATTTGAAAAAGAAAATCCAATGAACCATGCAACCTACTTATTAGGGTCTGCTAGGTTGAAATAAATTCAACCTAGCAGACCCTAATTAATCAACCAAATGAAAAATTAAAAGAATCTATCTAACACACCTAAAACACACAGATGAACAAACAAGAGAAGAAACCTATAATGATTTTTTTTTTTAAAGATGAATGTAACTAGGAAAAGATGCAATAGATAATAAATGACTGCAAACATATACCATGACAACTAACCCAACAACTAAGCTAAGAAAACTTAGGAAAATAGGGATAACATAATGAAAAAATATCCTCCGAGGGGGCACTTACACCTTTTCTAAGGGAAGTGGGTGAGTTCTCATACCCATTTCACTGAAACATGAGAGTACTCACTTTATCTCCAAGCAAAACCAATGAGTGGATGTAGTTAAGGGAGAAAAATTAAAGAAAGCTTCAGAAAAAATATTGAACTTTTGCCTAAGAGGGATATAAAGAAACAACCACACATGCAATAGACCAAAGAAATTACACAAACATACCTGAAGTAATAGGGATCGCCCTACAAAGTATAACTTTAGGATTTTTTTCCCAGTTGAGTCGCTAGTTCTATTACAGAAGAGAAAGCTCTAGCATATGACTAGGGTGAAATCATAATAAATAAATAAACATAGATAACAATTTGTCTTTCTCCTAGTTAATCCTACAAGTTTCAGAAATAACTATCGATGTAGTTAGAGGACTTAGCTAAGGTTAGATTGTTGAGCTATGTTCACTCCAATATTCTTTCTCCTCTATGGGATTCTCAACCTATGCACAAATAACAAGACCTTCCTCAAACCTATATGGTGGTTATAACTGAATTATGCAATAACTAACTAGCTAACTCAAGTCAGGAGAGGCAGAACCAAAACTAGAAACTAATAATCAAACATATGCATGAAAGTAGATAGTATCTTGGGCGCGGGGGGAAGAGAGATCTCTATTTTATAAATGAAAACAATAGTGCAAATAAATTTAACCTCACTTCTACTATCAACATCATTCGTAGCCATTGTTCGGATTCATCCTACCCCATGCCACTCGAGACTGTTCAATATCCAATGTTTTTCTTCGCTCAAAGAAGATACACAAGAATGTCTTAGATCTCTTTCTTGGAAAGTGGGAGATAGAATATGTTGAGGATGGGATAACCCATGGATATGCTAGTCATAAAAACCCTAGGAAAATAGATCTGACTGCTTGGGATCAGATGATAATGCTAATATCATGTTGGGATCATATGATAATGTTGATATCATGGGATATCATGTTGGGATCATATGATAATGTTGATATCATGGGAGTAGTTTGTTAAGTTTCCTCCTTTAAGGTCTTACTTATACCACTTCAATGTGATTAAGACCATTTCCAACTATAATTAGGAAATTATGAAATTAATTTTCCCATAAACTTCATGCAAGAGTGCGTAATTTTCATGATTAGAATGCACTCACACATTTCCTTAAGGAAACCATCTAGTACCCACACTCTTTAGGAAGGAAACAAGTGAGTATATGCAAAATGAGGTTCATTTGTAGAATTGGGAGAGAGTTAGCCAAATTTAAGTAGATGATGCATTTATGCTACTAGAGTGCATCTCTGCTAAACTAAAGTGACTAAAAATGCTATAACATTAATAGTAAAAAATATCACTTACTTCACTTCTTTTATTTTATTTTATTTTTATTTTTAATGTTAATTAATTATAAATAATTATCATAACACTTCATAATGCATTTCAAATTTTATATACCCTTTATTTTTATTTTTTTATAGTCTGTTAATTTTACTTTTCTTTATTTATTTTTATAACATTCAATCTTCATAATTATAAAATACTATAACATAATTTTATAATTAATCAACAACTAAAATATTATTTTTCAATTAAGTTCTTATAATTATATATTTTACCCATCCTTTAAACTTGTCAACTAATATACTAATTTTCAATTAAATTCTTATAATTATATACTTTACCAATCATTTAAACTTGTCATGAATATCTATAAATTGAAGACATATTTTATGCAAAACCATTCAAAACATAATCTTCATAAAAGCTCGACATAAACTCTTTAAAAAAACTCAAAAGATAATCTCCATTAAAAGAACCCAATTGAAATCATTTATAAACTGAAATAAATAATTGATATTGAAAGCTTTCATATTGATTTCCATCTTTACACATCTTAGCTTGTACTAGAAGATTGGCAATAATTTAAAAAGAAAATAACAATGAAATAAGCATCAACATAGTCCGCGTCTAAAATTGGTTAAAATTTTAAGCCGAGGGATGACTTGATGTAGGAATTTGTGTCGCGCCAGATTCGATTATAAGAGCCCGCATCCTTTAGGTTCCTCAAACTATTAAAGCAAGGACCGGCTCGCACAGTTCTCTTCATCGGAACTCTGAACTTTGTTTAGATTTTTTCCAACTAGGGAGGTTTCTTTTATTGATATGATGGGAAAATTACATCTAAAGGTTGGAATTTGATGGGGGAATTTATGTTTAATATGAATGATTTGAGGTTGTTAATGTAATTTTGTGATATGAGTCATGAAAAATAGCATATAGATATATAACAAATTTAGGTTATGGATAATTTTATTTTAAAATATATTCTTTATGATTAATATTATAGTACTTAGTTTTCAACCTACTAGATGAATTGGAGTATTTACTTTTTTGGTTATCTAATGAAGACTAACCAAAAGTTAAAAAACTTGGTTTGCATTCATAGTTTTTATCATTTTTTTAAATAGAAAATTTTAGAGTACAGGGAAGTTATCTAATGAAGATATACTAAAAGTTAAAAACTTGATAAAAGACTTGGAGTACAAGGAAGGTCATTCTAAATAATGGTACTAATTTGTAGAAGATATCACATGTATATAGGATGAGTTCCAACCAAATGATCTTGTGAAACTACTTATAATTACAAACTAAACAAATGAACCATAACTTGAAGGTGATAAATGACAATTTAAAATGTTTCAAGTACTATTATTAATGTTGATAGAGAAAAAAAAATGAAGAAAACAAAAACAATTAGCTAAAATAGCTAAAATAGATATGCAAAATGACATACTAAATTGAAAATAAGAGATATCAATAGAAGAAAAGCAAAAGAACATAAAAATAGATAATATTTCTAAGCTACAATGAAAAAGGTTTCATGAAAAATAATAAATTTGTAATGAGTTCTAATATAATTCAAAGTAGGTGGAAATGGAGTGTAAGGAGATTTAACTCATGGATTACTTTGAAGATCCCTATGAAGGGAGACAAATATCTCCTTATGAATTGAAAGCCTCGGTCCTAAGGGGATTCATGTCTGTACCACAAGAAACTTTGACATTTTTGGATAAAATTATAGAAAAAGAAATAAAAATAGGTAAAATTCAATTCAAAGGTTAAAATATGGGGACATACAATATCATTGAATGTACAAGTCCTAAGTATAAGACACCTAAAACTAATCATAACTTTGAAGTTGATAGAAGCAATCTTGAGGTTGTGAGAAGTAAAGTAGCAATTGATGTCATTCATGTCCATTGTCTTGAAGGATCTAATAGTGTTTGAACATGATTTGATTAGGGGTGAGGAAATTAATATTTAAATCCTTTGAAAGTGTGAGGAAAATACCAAAATCATAAGGGGTGTACTAAAAGGCTCATGGTTTATTAGGAGAGGCATAGGCTACGAAGATTTTTAAGTTAAAAAAAGAGTCTATTTCGTCTCAATTTGGAAGCTCCATGAAAGAATAAGGAAACAAAGACAAGAACGTATGTGAAATAGAGTATGTGAAATAGAAGAAAATTCTTGTGAGAATGGTTGTGGGAGAGGATTTAATGCTAGAGAAGGTGATGGATTATAGTGGAAAGGACCTATTGGAAAATTTTACGGGAGATAAATCTTGGAAAGGACTCTAAATGATTAGATATAGAAGGTTTAGTGTCCGTTCCTCGGAAATGGTCCAAATTTTAATATTTATTAATAGGTTGTCCAATGAGTTTTGTCTTCTAGTTACATGAAGATGAAAATACAATCTTAGTTGCACACTAGCATTAGGGGCCAATGTTATTTTTATTACAAATATTGCTACTCTTCTTTAACATAAGGTCAGTTCAGTTTCTTTGAGGTAGTTGATATGGGTAAAACTGCTTTGAAAACTTCCCATCTAACTCTAGATATATCTAGACAAATATATAGTCACCACTCTCAATCCAAGAACAATTTAGAAAAATAGAAGAGATCTCCCAAGAAGTTAACCTAAGACTAAGGGATGTTGGTAAGGCTCAACCCAAATTTCACCATCATAAGATAGAGAACCATAGATGTAAGTGTCTCCCAATATCACCAAGAACCTCTCTTTTACAAGAATAGAGATGATTCATACTAGATGGTGAGAAAGATCATGGTTTTACAAGTGTCTAGCCTAAAAAAAAAAAAATTGTGACTAGCACCTACATGAGGTTTTGGGCCATTCTATCTTGTATCCATGTTCTTCTCATTAGCATCACACATGCATGAATAAATTGCACCATTCGGGCGTAAGGATATCAATATCTAGATGCAAGTTGCATTATTGTAATGAGTGCATGCATGGTAAATTTAACTGGTCTTGGTTTGTGCAACATGCTACTCTATGATCTAGCAGAAGATGATGGCCTAGCTCAACTCGCATGCACTAAAGGACCAAAAACAAGTGTAACAATATGTATATGGATGTTAAGAGTATTATTGTGTACTTAGCCCATAATTAGAACTCATGATGAAAATCCCTTGTGGGTGTGGGCTCCCACAAAGTGCACATCATCACTAGTTATTTGGCTTGTATCATATCCAATCATTCATATTTGTAGCACATCACATAACAATAAACTTGTGTCAATATGTAATAAATAGTCTCATTAAAATGTCATGTTCCATTATCGAATAAAAATAACTCAATTATTCAACATTACATATGATATTCAAAATATATCTAGCACTACACATTCATTCATTAAATGTTCCATATTTCATTTGAAATAACACTATTACTCATCATTATATATTCCAATTGAAATCATAAAATCATTCATCTTTTAAATAATATATAACATGTTGAATTTTAAATAATCAAGTATATGTATGATATAATTTACTTAACATTATTCTCTTTTATATATATATATGAATGATATAATTTACTTAACATTATTCTCATATATATATATATATATATATATATATATATATATATATAAACACCAAACATCATAATTATAAACTTTTATATTACTCAATATCTCAACAAATTATAAAATCTAATATACATATACATAAATATTAATCTAAAAAAAATAATGAGCACTTTCATATAACCCACCCCATTGTGAGAAAGTGTATTCTAAATATATATATTTACACAAAAAGATAAAGATAAATGTAAAATCATAATCATACGGATGAATCTTATGTCAATCTTTGTAATCATACGGATCCTCTAAGCTATTACTTCATTAATATTGGTTAATATAATTTTAAATATTTATTTAAATTTTTTTAATTAATCAATATAATTTACATAAATTAAATACTTAAATGAATTTTATTTATTTTTTATATTTCTATATATTTTAAATTAAATATAAAAATATTATATTAAATAAATAAATAGATTTAAATAGATTTATATTAAAATATATTTTAAACCAAATATTTAATAAAAACACAAAATAAGTATTTACAAACTTTACATCATTACATATATATACATCATATGTTCATCAATTTATTGATACTTAGCAACATCTATTACCTTCTTTGTTTTTAAGGTTTAACAATTATAAATAATCCCCATAACACTTCACAAAACATCCCAAATTTTATATATCATCTATTTCTTTTATCATTTATTATTTTCACTTTTCTTTATTTTGTTCTTTTAATTTCTTCTTTATAATTATATATAAAACAAAACATTAACATGATTTTATTATAACAACAACAAAAAAATTCAATTAAATTCTTATTATTATATATACTTTACCAATCATTTAAACTTATAGTTCATAAAGTGAATACACATAGTATCCAAAACAATTTAAAAAAAAAAAAAAAACAATTCAAAACATAATCTTCAAAAAAACTCACATACATATTTTAAAAAAAAATTCAAAACATAAACTTCATTGAAAAAACCCAACTTAAACTAAAATAAATCGTTCATAAACAGAAGTGATCATGTCAATTGGGTATAGTTTGGGTGGTTGGGAAGAATGATTGTTATTCTCCCTACCCAAGTTTAATTCTTGCTCTATCACTTTAGTCACATTTAGAGTAAACAACATCCCAATTATTTGAGAATTATATCAATGCAATCAACTTTTTACAAGGACACCATTGAAATATATCAATGCAATCAACTCTTTACAAGGACATTATTGATATAAGCGTCTTACAATAGTATGGTTAAGTCCAAATTTTTTTTTTAGGAAAGAGTTATACCAACATGATCAACATCTTTTGAGATAGTTCTCTTATAAACTTTTTTATATTACTATAAGAGGAATATTACTCCATTTTTTTTTAACTCTAGTAGGAGTATCACTCCAAGATGAGTATTATTGCACTAACAAATTACCAAATTCTCGATATTTCAGCAAGAATGTTCTTTCAGTTACCTATTTTGCAAAGGTTAGGGTTTGCAGGGTCATAAGGAAAAATGAGTAACACGTGCTATAGCTCTATGAGATACTTGAAGATTCCTAACAATAGTACTTGGTTGAATCTTTTAGGGAACCAACTAAGGAGGATAGCTCATACCCCTAGTTGTAGTACTCAATTACTTGGTATGCTAGAGTGATCTCCACAAGTGTTGTTCTTGGTGTACTATAGTAGTAGTATGGTCAAGAGGACTATCTAAGGTTAGTTTCAGGTGCTCCTAGAGAACTTTTGATATGCCCAAGGGTATGTGGGAGATTGAATTTGTAGGTATATTCAGTTTGATCTAGTACAACTCGAAAGAGAGGTTACAAGGGTGTCCAACTAGGTTATTTGACTTTTATTCATCACGTGTGTTCTTCCCCAATTGTAGGTTTACTTGTTTAATGATAAATCTCTATGTTTAAACACACTTGAACATGTCTCTATCCTAAAAAAAAAAATCTAAAATTGGTGCATGTGATGGTTTAAGAAAGAGCTCTAATACCACTTGCAATCTACTTAACTAACATAAACAAAAAAAAAACAATATTTAGATATAAATATACGCGCAAAAAAGAAAATAAAAGAGACAATGAGATTAAACTTACATAATATAACCCTGAGATTAAACCTACAAAATATAACCCTTCTATTGATACTCTAGAAGACAAAGCAATGTTCATGATCCTATTCGATAGGGAAACCTCCTTTGAGAAAATATCTATACAATAACAATCCTTCATAAAATATTACATAGTTTTTTAGTTCTATAAATAGCTTCTTACAAAAAAAATCCCCACCATCATGAGTCCATCTTCATTTAAGCCCCTCTTCAAAGGACATATTATATTAATTATCTAATTTCTAAGTACCACCAATTAATTATTCCAACCAGCGATCAAATCCAATAAATTCAATCAATCAATGACTGAAGAAAGAACTATGGGGAACTTACAGATCCTTCCTTCTCTCTTGGGTCAGTATCAATCTGTCCGTCCGTTGGACCGCCCCATCCCCGAAGATGTGTGTTGTTTTCGTCCGTTGGACTGCCCCACCCCCGAAGATGTTTTCCATCAAGTGAATCAATCTCCTCACTCACTGTACGCCCCACTCTGCCGATGTGTGTGGTGGCCTGCTCTGCCGATGTGTGTTGTTTCCGTCCGTTGTAGCGCCCCACATCGAATATGCAATCAATTCGCTCAATCAATGCCTCTCCCGGAAGACGTCTCCTCTGCTGCACGCACCCACGCAGAATACGTTTCCTCCACGCACCCACGCCCGCCACCCGTCTATCCAATTGGCCCTCCTTGCTCTCAGAAGTACCACCAAATAAGGAAGTTATGATAGGACCCTAAAACTTTTTCATAAAATCAAATTGCTTCTCTCCTCAATGCTCAAGAACTTCTATTTATTTTTTTACCAGATATCTATATTCTTCCCTCATAAATTGGATACTATAACTTCCTTTTTATTTTGAATGCACTAGTGTCGATAATGGTTTTACTTTAGAAATTTGTGCCTATTTGAATCCTTAATGCCCATTTTTGTGAACAATACATGGAATGTGTCTATGTATTCTTACACAAACTATCCTTAACCTTTGAGTTCTCTTCAGTTGGCATATTTGCTATCATAATTTCCCATAGGAAGGTATTTCTCACTCAAGACATTCACAAAATATTACCTTATATATTAAGGTATGCAAGGCTTATATATTCAAACAAGGTATTTTCCTTATTATAATCAATGGTAGTATGCTAGTAATAACTCCCCCACGAATCACTCGAATCAATTTCAATGGGGCATAGGTAATTTTTTCTCTACCCTAAAAGTTATTAACTTAAAATTACACTTCTCACAGAAGATTGAGCCACGTTTATAAGGTGTATGTATCCATATTACCTTCAAATTAAGGGATGTAAATGTTTAATTTTACCTTGAATAACATTTATCCTTTAATAAAATTGTTCCACCGTTTCAAAAAAAAAAATACCAATTCTCGAGACATTTTTGTATTTTGGATATAACTAGAGAATATTAATTCAAATGGAGATGAAACTTATGGATTTTTTTATATAGAGAGGAGATATACAAAAGTTTCAGAGAGGGTCCTTGTATAATTCTTCTTAGATTTTTCTGAAAATGAAAAATAGTGGTTTTTAAATATTTGGGTCCAAGTCATTGACAAAGATCCATATTAAGATGAAACTATTATCTAATTCTTCTTAGATTTTTCTGAAAATGAAAAATAGTGGTTTTTAAAGATTTGGGTCCAAGTCATTGACAAAGATCCATATTATGATGAAACTATTGGAGAGAGTAAAAAACGAAGACACAAAAATAACCCATGATGGAACTGAATCAATCCTAAGGAGATTAGAATGGGAATACCGAAATAAGCCAAAATCCACTATTTCAGGCCAATTTTGGGGGATTTTGAGATTTTTAGAGTAAGAAAGGTGACCATGGATCACAAAAATGAAAAAATTCATTTACTAGACATTTGATATAATCACCAATACAAACAAATCTGGTTTATTGAAAATTTTCCATAAGTGCATAGATTGTGAGATAGCCATTTTTGCTAAAATTCTAAGTCTGGAAAAAGAGGTGAAAAAATGACAAAGTTGCAACTTCTAGATTGTTGTAGTTTTTTATTGGTGTATCGGATTGAAAATATTAAAGTTTATATGAATTCCTTGTAATAATTATTATTTATTTCTAACATAAAAGTTTCTCTATTTCTTGGCATATTTTTTTTTTGTAGTTGACAGAAGTTGGCACTTCAAGAAAATTACAGGAGTGGAGAAAATGCACAAAAATGATGAAAATGGTCTTTTCAGGAACGCACTGTATGAATCTTTACCTTTGTCCTTGTCAGTCTGTTGATGTTTACGATGATTGACTGCTCATGGCCATGTCACTAGTCAAACTTTTTCTAATGCAAGCATGTGTAGATGAACATCAGAAGGACTAAATAAGCATATGCATTGTATATTGTCGATAATTGTTCTGAATGTCACATACAGGGTCGAAGGAGATGGAATACGAAATAGGGTGTCAAGGGATACTCAGGAAACATGAGGACCCGACGATCAAATTGTATGCCATGTGTTTTTTTACTGCAAAAATGTGTAACATGAAATAGGTTATGATGGGAGGGTATGGCAGCCAATCTATATATTGCAGAACCTCTGAAGCTAGAGGTGCAATCTTGAACCTACTAGCCCGGAAACCCACGATCGAAAAAGTGGCTAAGTATGGAATGACGAAACTGTTAGTCGAAGTCGTGATATAGAAGCATGAGTATAAATGTGAACCCATGAGTCTGCCAACCCATGCACCTAGACATATTCAGAAATATGACTAAGAAAATCAACTAGAAAGCGAAAGTAGAGGAGAAAAACAAAGGGGAATTTGGTTAAGTATAGAAGAGGGAAAAAATGGATAATAGAAAGTAGGAAAATTAGAAATGGGGAGGGAAATGTTTGGAAGCGGGAAGTCTCAACAAAGGCCCATTGTTGCAAAATCATCGTTTTCTATTCCAATACTATATGCACCCACATGTTTTGTGTGTTTGATTTACTAGCACAGTTGGTATACCTTTTCGAAGATTGTACTTCAGCCCCCTCTGATGTGGCATATAAGAATTCATCTTCTTGTCCAACTAATCTGTTTCTTTCAATGTAGCAACGTCTAACATACAGTGGACATGAAGGTAAGTTAGTATGCAGAAAGACATGTTAAAAAAAGAAATACATTTCTATTTATTTCAATGTAGCAGCAAAGAGAATACAATTCACATGAGGATAAGTTACTATGTAGAAAGATCCATAGTATCTACATACAATAAATTAGGTGTAAAGCAGTAGAACAAGTAGAACAAATACACAAACAATAAATCAAATACTAAACAATGGAATATGAAATAAGAGTAGAATCATGCACCTTTGTATCACCTCTTCTACGTTTGCGAAAAAGAGTCCATCGTCTTCTTCGATTATCTTGTTTCTTTAAATGTAGCAGTGCAAAAAAATACAATGGACATGAAGGTAAGTTGGTATGCATGAAGACATGTAAAAAAATAAACAGAGTTCGATTTATTTCAATGTAGCGGCACAAAGAATACAAAGGACATGACGATAAGTTATTATGTAGGAATATACATAATATCTACATACAATAAATTAGGTGAACACATATACAGACAATAAATGAAATAAAAAATGATGAAATATGAAAAAACAGTACAAACATGCACCTTTATATATCCTCTTCTGCATTTGCAGTAAAGACTCCTTCGTCTTCTCCAGTTATTTTGTTTGTTTCAATGTGGGAATGCACAAAATACAATGAACATGAATGGAAGATGGTATGCAGGGGAGAACAAGTAATATGTACATACAGTAAATGAGAATCAAAGGAATAGAATAAAATCTAGTTAGAAACATGAACATTTTCTTTTCTTGATCCATGGTTGTAATTATATAGAGTTTTCCTTGCCCAAAATATATTACAAGCCATAAAATATTAAGAAATTGCATGGCCATAGCTGAATGATTTTGGTTTTGTGCAACAAAGTATCGAGGTATGCTTTGAGACATGGAAATATAATATTGCAATATCGTTGATCTACATATCATATTTCAAGTACAAGACAAATTGTTGTGTGGTTAGACCAGTTCGTGTATAGGATAAAGAGGTTGTATTGTGATATGGGTACATTTCACCATATATGGTTAATAAGTGTGTTTTGCACATGTTTTATCTTAATAAAAAGACAACGAACATTGTAATTGTACATGTAGTTGTCCAATTATTTGTTATGCCACTATTTTGATCATGTCAACATTGAAGTATCCTAGAATGATAATAGTTTCATCCAAATGTAAATGGTGTGATGCTTTTGAGAACACATTCATTATACTAACAATGTTTCACGACAAGCAACATAGAAACTAAATATTGCAATTTACAATCCATAGAACACCACTCTTGCTAGCACCATCTCAGTATCCTTTTCCTCTACAAGAACATTTTGCAACGGCATGTAGGTATGGTTCAGAGCTAGGAAAAAAAATTGGATCAAAATTTAAGAGTAGGATAGGCAGGCATGGGACAGGCATCGGATCTCGACTTCACCAAACACGACAAAGGACATAACAGCATGTCCATTTGCGGGTGCAAGACCTGAACATCGCAAAGAGAAAAAAATATTAGCTCCAACCGTCGGCACAGGACCCCAACCTTGCAAAGTCGAAGCAAACAATAGAAAAAAACAAGCAACAAACTAACAAGGAAGCACGAACATGCCCAATTGTAGTCGCAGGACATCAAACTCACAAACTTGAACCAAACAACAACAAGCAACAACCGACGAACCAACAAACCAATGAACCAAAAACAACCACTAAACCAATAAACAACATATGCATCTCCAATGATTACCAAATTGCATCTTAGGCACAGAAGGAACCTGAAACATATGATGCGCATGCTGGTAGAAATAATCAAACATTCTTACTTGTAAACTGCAAAGAATAAAAAAAAAGGAACGAATAGAAATGAAATTATGGCATTGAAACTTACTCTGCAATGATGAACGACAGAAGCGTAGGTCGAATTGTGGGTGCACGACTTGGACCTCGCAAAGTAAAAAAAATAGCTCCAAATGCGGATGCAGGACACCTACCCTGCAAAATTGAAGTAAACAAAAGCAAGCAACAAGCACCAACAGGTCCAACCGCAGGTGCAGGTCCTCAACCTTGCAAAGTTGAACCAAACAGCAACAAGCAACAACAGACGAACCAATGAACAATAAGCACCCATCGAACCAATAAACAATGTATATATCTTCAACGATGACGAAATTGCATTCCAAGGATAGAAGAAGTATGAAACATACAATGGTGATGCAATTGGCGGTGGAGAACAATATTGTCCAAATTCGCTGCAACATTGTATGGAAAAATTCAAGGAAACATTTAAGGCTGTCAGACTGTTTAAAGTCCTCGCGGTATGCAAACATTTAAGTTGTCATGCCTGTTTAAGGACCTCGTGCTATGTAAACATTTAAGTTGTTAGGCATATTCAAGTACCTCAAAAAAAGTGTCAATGCTCCAAACCTTCAGTATGTAAACATTTCGATACAAATAGAAATAATAAAAATATTAAAATTCGATACAAATAGAAATAAAAAAATATTAAAAAACAACGTAGATGTTATGTAAACAACATTGATGCAATAAGACCTCTAATATATTCCCTAATGAAACTATGACATATAAGGTTTTTTTATTATATAAAAAATAATGTTTTTACTTCTATAGTTCCAACAATACAAATGATGTGGAAATGTATAATAAAAAGACATATTAATATGAAGTCAACCAATTATCTATCCCTATAATCACTCTACTACTTGGACAGGAACTAATAAACATCTAAAAGATAAATTAATTTGTATAAGAAAATTGACTAAAATTAACTTCTACAAAAGAATTGAGAATAATTTAATAAAAATAACAATCAAAATAAATATCAACATAAAAATATAAATATTTAACTTTTATATTTGAAAATAAATCTTTATAAATATTAATTATACC
>ML796313.1:647907-663251 GCA_009831015.1 Picea engelmannii | reverse complement strand
GGGGAGTGTTTAATTTGGTCATCAAATGAGGAATTCATTGGATTAGGTTTAAAAGAATTGATCACTACAAAAAAATGGTATCAATAAGACTACCTATTTGAACACAAAATACCAAGAGATTGAGATAACATCTGGCACATTCACAGGGAGAGAAAAGAAGTAAAATTTTAACTCTTTTTCATTCATGTGAAAGGGGGAGAAAAAGAGTAAAACAAATTTGGTATCAGTATTTGGTTCAATCCTCCAACCTGAAAATGAGATCAGTGATAGGGGGAACAAAAGTATTTGTTTTACAGATATGTTTCCCTCAATGCCAAAGGGGGATATTGTTGGCATTATTGATTGTGTATTGTCATTGATGGAAACATGAGTCAAACATGTACAATAAATAGAGAAAAAAGAATATCACCTTGGGGCAGAGGTAGATCACCTTGGGGTAGAATCAATTTGTGATCACTGTTGATCATGATAGGATCAATAGCTATAGTATGTTCCCAAATCTCAAGAGAGGTAGCATGCATAGAATCCACGTACAAAAGGAGTAACGAAGCACACATAATTTAGAGCTAAGGAGGGTTAGAGAATAAATATCAATGCATAAAATAATGCACAAGCGTTAATCAAAGGTCAGAAGATATGGTGCATTTGAAGTAACATGGGAGACAGAGTTATGGGAGTGAATAAATCCTTTTGTAAAGGATCGATTTACATGATTCATTCAGTCTTAGTTTGGAACAATACATGATATTTAGATCAAGGTGAATTCAGATACTGGGAAGGATTAAATCTCAACTGTTAGATCTGGAACAGTAGAATTATGGATAGTTGGATCAATCCAGAATCATAGATCGAGAGAGATTAAATAAGAGCCATCGTGTTTCATGGAGGAAATTCAAGTGAGCTCTCAATCGTTAGATCAGTTCAGTATCTATATTGATCATCAGATAGAACCAAGTGGAAGGATAGGATAAGCGGACCCCATAAGACATGTTGGCACAGGGTCAGACCCGGGGTTCAGCGCTACAACGCACCAACAAAACCCTAACTATCAGCGCTTTCGGCAACACTTGCGAAGCAGATGCAGTCTCACCCGACGTAGAGGTAGGGGTGGTTGCAAGACTTGAGTGTTTGCAACCTTAGATGGGATACAGATCTATGATTCTGACACTTAATAAATCACTTAGCATTGTTGGTTCTTTAATATGCATTCAATGTGCACTTCGCTGATAACACAAGGCTTTGCACCATTCACATTCATCTAACATATTCAAGCACTTAGCATCGGTAAACTACATCAGATCTAACAGATCAGGCACTAAGCCTATTCATGCATATCAGATCTAACATCCTACATATCATTGGCACTTTAAGCATAATTATATCTATTCAGTCATCTCATAGCACTTCGCAAAATGGGAACATAAACACATTGAGAGAAGCACAAAGAAACACAACACAATATTTACGTGGTTCACCCCCACCCTGGGGCTATCTCCACCAATTCTTCTTCTTTATAATCATCTTCAATCAGTTACAAGCATAGATCCATCAAAACCCTACTGCGCATAGGAAATAAGATCTATGCAACTCACTAGATCGTTTTTCCCTGTATTACAACACAAAGCCTTTTCCAACTTCCTACATTGACTTGCACTTAGCCCTGCATGTCTCATATAGGCACAAAGAACTTACAGACCTTAATTTCACTTAGCATACATCACATAGATGTCGATCTATCCTATATATCACTAGCTTACTATTTATACATACAAAATAGGCCTAATCATGGGTAAAACCCATGGGCCAATATCCCAATCCCGTTACATATTCCTAAAAACCCAAAATGGACCCAAAAGTGGTCCAAGATCCCATGATCTCCGCTCCTTCTTGGGATCCTCCTTCGACAGCTTTCAAAGTCCCAAAATAGGTTAATATGACCAAGAAACTCCCAAAACTTGGTTAAGGGCTAATAGGCCCCCAACACTCACCTGTGACTCATCCCGAGTCACTCTAGTCTGAGAAATTCTACCTCGAATGCTTCAAGCTTGGCTCGAGCTACTTGGACCTGCTGCAGTGCTACGAAATATTCCTCAGTGAACTCCTGGATCATTGCATCATTCACTGGCCCTTCTAAGTGTTGTTTTGCAGTGATGACGATCTGTTCTAGTTCGAATCCTTAGCTTTCAACTTCAGTGAACAATTGGCATGCCTTTTCTTGCACTAGTTGAAGTTGTTGAGTGATTTCCATTACTTTAAAATGAATCATATGGATCTGTTGTTGGGCGGTGCATTGTTCTTGAGACCACTTCATTCTTTCCACTGGTGACAAGGCCTTCAATTGTGCCTGTAATGTATCAGCGTGCTTCTTTTCTTCTTGGAGATGTGACTCCAATGCCTATAACTCTAGATTATCCATGAGGTTCTCGTAAGTATGGGAACTTTGGTTACTTAGCTTCTTTCATTCCAAGGCAATATATTTTAATCTTCCAACTGCGTTGTGGGCAGTTGCTTCCCTTGGGTCTCTTACCTCCTATGGAGTTTCGGGTACAGCGCAGAGCTCTAGATATGCAATGCATTGTTGTAGATTTTGGATCACGTCTTCGAGTTGTGCCACCTGTTGTGGGATTCTTTCTTTGGTAATTACCTCAATGACTATCACAGAGCGAAGTGCTATGTTGACCACTTCCTTTACCTCAAGTTGCTCTGCTAGCAACTGTTCCTTTCCTTGTTGTAGTTGTACTTTCTCATCATTCAATTTTTCTTGGAGAGCACTCTTTTCTTGTTCTGCATCACTATGTTGTTATTAAAGTACTCCATTTACTTGTTTCAAAGCTTGGATGGATTATTCTGATTCATCTTGTTCTTTTCTAAGTCGAGCCTCGACTCAATCTGCAATTCAGTGGAGTTGAGATGGCTCATCACCTTCTTTCGGTGTTCCGACTCACAGTGGCACAGTGGAGACTGCGTGCCTCTACTAAAGTGCCTGTTGCACTCCTTGAAGATCTATCTCAATCTGAATATACATCACCTCCTTCATGGCTTCCTGCTTCTCTGCAATCTCTAGCAAAGTGTCATTCAATGCAGCGATGATGAAGTTAAAGTCATCCGAGGTGAGGATAGTCTCGAACTTGGTCTTGGTTTCTTTAGTTTTCTTTCTAGATGAAGGATTCTAGGGGGACACCTTTATTTTCTTCAAGGGGTCCTCCTCGTCCTTATGCAATGTTTCCTTGGTTATCTCTTCACCAACACCTCCTTTCTCTAGTGACATAGACGTAGTCTTCATGGATGTGTTGTCTACATCCTAAACTTCTTCAAGCTTCTTTGTTTTAGTAGGTCCAGGTGTATCCTGCACAGCTTCTGGACTGTCTACATCAAACAAATCCGCAGGGTTGGCTAGGATAAGGAGGTCCACCGACCATTCCTTGGTGATTTCCTCTAAATCTTCCTCCGTAAGCTTGTAATAGGATTGCAACTATTGCTTATGGCCATCTGTGCATGTTGTTATATAAATTAAGTGGCATTCCACGTTGAACTTCATTAGGGGCCGAAACCTATTGTTGGCCCTTGGTTAAGGAAGGAAGCAAAGAACAAGGAAGGAAAGGTAAAAAGTGAGCTTCATGGGAGACATAGTAACTGTTACTAAGTTGAAGTGAGCAAAAGAGCAGGAAGGATGGAGCGAAGTACAGAAAAGAAAATCGTTGGATGAGAAGATCAGGGATGACCGATAAGAAAGGAAGAAGGATCGTGGATGACTCAACAAGAAGAGAAAGCCATCATTGGATTCTTTGGAGCACCACGAGATGAAGAAGGAAAGACAGGTTGGTGAAGCCCATAAAAAGTGGGTCAAGTTGACCTAGGTTTTTAGACACCTAAGATTTTGGTAATTAGGGTTTTGACACCTAGGTTTCGACCTAAGGTTGTCGGGGAGGGACCATAATGTATAAATAGAGGTCAAGAGGACCTAGGTCGGGTCGGTACTGGAGTTGGGTATTGATATTGAATGTTGAGAGATTATTGTACTGTGAGAGAGAGATGAATGCTGAGAGTGAGAGCCTTCTGGTATTGTAATATTTTCAACTAGGTGAGAAGATCAAGTCTTGCAGCTGGGTGTACAGGAAGGTGGGAGATAAAAAGAAGAAGAGAGAAGATCTTCTCACTAAGAACGCAGATCAGAACTGTAAGATTTATCTTAATATATTATAAGCACAGTTTTGTGGACGTATCCCTAGAGAGAGGGTGAACCACGTATATCTGGTGTTATGTGTGTGTGATTGTTGCTTGGATCTCTATCATTGTTGTACTATTAATTGCATTATTGTGTTAGATCAGATGTATGGCTACACAAAGTATATATAGTTGGTAAAAGATATATGAATGTTGTATTATTGTTGTATTAGTTCCACTTGATATTCCCCTGGTTGTAGACATCTCTATCCTGCAACCCCCCCTCTTAGATACTTTAGGAGAGACTACATCTGCTTTGTAGGTGTTTCCGAAAGGGCCAATAGTTAGGTCTTGTTGGTGCACTCTCGGAGTGAACCCTATGTCTGCCCCTGTGCCAACAAATGGTTCCGTTGCCAAGATAGGAATCTGTGTAAATGAATGTCAAGGTGGTTCCCATCAAATATAGAGATTCAGAAGTGGATAGAGGATCAAGAGAAGGACTTCATAGAAGCCCAGAACAAGAACCCTAAACTAAGTACTGAAGATTGGATACAAAGACACATTTTCACTGAAATTCATGAGATCTTCCTTGGGGGAATCCACCAGGAGTTGTTTGAATGGTTGGCTAGGTTAGCCGATACCCAATTCGATATTAGATCTATACCTTTTGTGGTTTGGATGCTCGCACTGATCCAGAAGGTCAAGAGAGTTGAGAACATTGTATCCAGAGTAGTATATCACTAGTTTGATAGTACCATTGGAGGGTATATCACCAAGTTTGTTGTTGATAGAAAATAATCATATAGCCAAGTCGAGAGATATTTTTTCAAAGGACCTAGAGGAAAAAAATTTCACTTTCTGAAGCTGAGAATCAAGATTCTCTTGCATGAAAACCACATCTTGAAGATACAGTATATTGGTCAGACCTGAAAAGGATAATGTTCAAGATCTCGGATAGCAATAGTGACACAGAAGAAGGAAATATGCACAGTGGGAAAGTATTCTGAGGGGTTCACCTTGAGAACGTGTTCAAGCAAAACTATGGAGAAGAGGGTTTCTACAGTGGATAAGAGGTAGATCTAACTGATGAAGAACATTCAGATCCCACCAGGACAGAAGAAGGGGAAGCTAAAGAACTTCACCAAAGTGAGCCATAAACCTCAGGAACTGCGTAGGTTACTCAAGTAAGTAACTTTAACCCTCCTGTTATTTCAATAGCACCAAGCAGTCAAAATAGTCAGAACCACCAGAGTCTTCAGAGTATTGTTACTAGCAACTCAGCCTATTCTCAGACAAGAAACCTAGGGAGCTCTATGGTAGATGAAATGAGGTTCCCTATCTTTAGAAGAGATGGATCTGAATATCCAAATCAGCATTGGTTTATGTGTGAAGCCGTATGGAATATTAAAAGTATCATCGATGAAGCCATCAAGAGAACCTAGTTCAACACTACACTATAGAACCGCGCACTGAGTTGGTACATGAAACTTATCCAAGGACTAGTGCAACCTAAGACACTGAACGAGATCAATAATTCATTGATTGCGGAGTTTAAGAAACCTAATTCTGATTCAAAATGTATTACAGAGCTAAAAGAGATCAAACAAAAGGTAGCGGAACCTGTTTGGGAGTTCGACCAGAGATTCAAGACCCTAACAGGACGATTAACTGTTTAGATCCTCGATGAACAGAACAAAGAATGGTTCATCGCTGTGTTTCTACCTCACATCAGAGTCCCTCTGATGTAGAAGAATATTACATCGTGGGTAGAAGCTTTGGATATTTCCATGAATCTTGAATCAACACCTATGGGAGAATCAAGCTCAGGCATGAGCTAGATCTTGAGTTAGCTAACCAGTTTGTCTTTACAAGTCGAGGATATGAAGAAAGATAAGGGAAAAAACAAAAGGGAATATGTCTGGTGTGTGAGATGCAGATCAGAAGGTCATGATAAGGAACACTATCCCTTATTCCATGAGTATTTGGACTCAAGAGCATCGAGCCCCTTGAAGCAAGTTAACCTGCCCTGGTTTGATGTGTGCAAAAATAAACATCGTCCAGGTGAGTCCTATTACATGCAGAAGTATGTTCAGACACCCAAAAATGTGTACTGCACGTTTTGTAAGTTAGTAGGGCATGATGATCGAGATTGTATAGCTTATGATATCATGCATCAAAGGTCGAGAGACATATACAGGATTCAAGGCAAAGTAAACCAAGAAGGAAATACTCCGCAGTACAACTCTCCAAGGAGAGGAAACTTCACTCCTCGCGGTGGATACAGAGGATGAGGACGAGGAGGAGGTATGGGCTGAGACCAAGGAAAAATAATCTGTTATAACTGCACATAGTGAGGACACTTAGCAATGGATTATCAGAATCCTTGCACAACCTATAATTATTGTAACTCTTTTGAGCAAATCATAGAGGAATGCCCTGCGCTATTGGCTAAGCTTCAGGAAAGATGAGGACCCCAACAGAACCCACAAGTACAACTAATATATGATGAACCTCATAGAAAATACCCTAGAGTTGTTGTCATTACTCAAGGAGGCACTGCTACAGGAGAAGACATAGCAACACAAGGAGAGAATGTAGATGACCATGGAGTCGGGAAAGCTATAGAGAAGACCCCAATGTTCAAGGATAAGAAAGAAAGACAGATCTTTGAGGAGGCAAGAAAAGAGTTCAAAGGAGATCAAGGATCCTCATCTATAATGAAAATAGAAATCAAAGAGTATGGCATGCCTTAGGCATTCGATCAGTCTGCATCACCAATGGAATAAAAAGAGGTAAGAAAACTCATGGAATTTTTGTGCACTTGTGTTAAGTTGATTCAAGATAAAAGCATTGTACAAGAATTACAAGATTTAATCAAGCAGTATGAGCTAGGAAAGATAGACTCCTTACTAGATAGGGAAGTGCACCAAATTGGGAAAAGGAGAAGGACAAATAAAGAATTACACCTGAATTCTCAAATAAGAGAATATAATATAGACTATGTAGTCCTCGACTTAGGGTCGGAGGTCAATGTCATGACGAAGCAAACCTGGGGACTGATGAGAAAACCCAAGCTGATATACTCCCCTATCAGGCTTCGCATGGCTAATCAACAAGATGTCAACCCATTTGGACGATTGGGCATGTCTCTATGGACATCGATGGAGTTATAACCTTTGCATATTTTTAGGTAATTGAAATTGTTGATGACAACTGCCCTTACCCTGCATTATTAGGAATTGATTGGGCCTTCAACAATTCTATTGTTGTTGATCTAAAGAAGAGGTGTATGACATTTGAAAGAGATGGCCTTAGGGTCATTACACCTTTAGATCCATATGAGGGATATTTTATAATGCTAAATTGCACCACACATGCTTACCTGGCATCAGGCCAACTCATATCCATTCTTTGTCAAAACTCTGTTGAACAACTCTTTAGAAATCCTCTTGTGTCAAGGCCCATGCGCGCTAACCCATTACTACACGTGTGTGTATGTTGGCTGACTAACTACAGCCCGTGTGTACCTAACAAAGCATGAAAAAAAGGAAAGTTGTCGACGGAACAAAAAGCTATGGGTCAGTTAACTGAAACTCCCGACCATGCATGGCCGAGGGTTCGTCCAAAACCCTAGCTCCTTCTAGCCTATAAAAGAAGGGGTAGAGGTACCATTTGGAAGAGGAAAAAATATAGCGAAGAAACTCTGCCCATTTACGTAATCCATTGTCCCAACCCTTTATCCTTTCCTCATGCCAAAGGATATTTAGCGCAAAGCAGTTGAAGGAAAGAAGAAGAGGAGCCCAGGATCAGGTTCAAGGAGCAGTGGTCGGTCTCATCTTTGGTTGTAAGTTGATTCACTTTCAGTAATAAAAGAATACTTTTCCCATCCCAATGCATGAATTTTCTATGGTTTGGTTAATTTATGCTTGATTTCTAACCCTTGAGTAGAGAAGTAGCATGCATGCATGGTTGTTATTTGTCTTGAGTGCAGGTCATCTATGGAAGGAGAAGCGCAAACAAGTAATCGAAGAGCGACGGAGGATCTACATCGAATGCCGGTAATAAGGTCAGTGTTCCTTTTCCATGCATTTACTGTGAAAGAGGGGTTTAAATCTTGGGTTGTAGGTAAAAAAGTAGTTTCTTTTCGGTCAAAATCTGCATGCAAGTCTGACCCTAGTTTTCTAGTCCGTAGGGTATTTTTCCCAACAATAGAATTGGTGACCATACTGGGGAGAATAGTCTTTAGGGTTTCTGGATTTATTTGAATTTTTTAGTAGTTTAAAGATTAGGTTTTCTATTTTTCTTTGCCTTTCTTTTTCTGTAAGGTCTGAGCTAGCAGGCAGCCTGGTTTTCCATACTAGTTTTCCCTGACTTTTGCGTGACAGTAGTTGTCGGGACACACAGAGGTACACACGGCCTGCAGAAGGCCTGTACGCATGTACCCGCACCCTATCCTCTTACAACCCACATGTGAACGCTAGCTATAGGGATAACAATAGCGTGTAGGAATTTAGAGAACCTTAGAGGCAGTCCTCCTCTTCCCTGTCAGAATTTCACATTCTCAGGGGGTTTTCCGGAATCCTGTCTGAGTCTTGCTAGTTCACAGTCTTATCTCAGATTGTCTTTTTCCGCCTTATTATTCCTTACATTATTTGTCTTTTCTATTATAAAGAGCATCCAAGCCTTCAAGGGACACTGGTTATCAATACCAAAGGCCTCTTCCTGGTCTGGACTGCCTGTTTTCATTTTTTTCTTTGAATTTCTACATACACGCGGCATGTACAAGGTTAGGCCGCGTGTACACGCTTCCTGTATCTGCTCAGCACGTGTGTTGTTTTAGTGACAGTCGCATGCTTAACAAGATACCTTTTGTTCAGGGTGGGGCAGTCATCCCCTCCTTTGATAAGAAGTATTCCTCTCAGGTGTTTGAGTCTAGGTTTGAACAGTCAGTAGGTTAGGACATCTGACCCTTAGCCTTCTTTTTCTCAGTTGATAGTTGACAGAAGATGAAAATAAAAATAAAAAGAATTTTTTTTATGGTTTTTAGACAAGTGTAAGAGTCTTTGTTTTATTTATTTCCATTACGAGTCTTTTCTCTAATTCTTTGCGATCTGCGCTTTAATCCAGAATTTGTTTTTCTTGGTTTTGTGCTTGTCGGTATTTTCCCTTTGTTGCTTTACTAGCACTTAAATAAATAAAAAATCTCTTTTCAATTTCTTCTTTGGTTTAAGAGAGTGTTTCTGAATCATTAGCTAGGGAGAAGTCTTTCATTTCATAGGTTTTTTGCAGTGCATTTAGAGCATAAGTAGCTCGTAGTCGAGCAAAATTCCTTTAAGTTTGTTGTATAAAATCTTAGAAAATTAAAAAGAAAAAGAAATCTTTCTTTGTGAAAAGTTGTTGAAATTTTGCATTTACTAAAAGTCTTTTGTTTCTAGATTTTTTCATTCGTTTTTTATTTCATATTTACCTCATCATCAGTTTAAAATCTACTAGACTTTTTGTTTGTAGGGTTCACAAACTAGTTCAGGACTAGGGCCTTGGATTAGGTTGGAGAGGAAACTCTCCAAGGCCATTCAAAACCAAACATTGGAGTCTACGATAGGGAGTTTCTAAGTCTACTGTCATGGAAGTTATCTGGGATCCCCCTCTAACACAGGGTATAAACACAAGGTGATGTGCGGAAAGGTAGCGGAGATAACCCCTCCAAAGCCGGACCAATCGTAGTGGAGAACACATATCGAGGGCTTGTTTTGGGATTCCATCATTTTCATTTGCCATGGGGCTTCGTGGGTCTAAAATCCATTCGAGGTCCTCAGTTGTCTTCCAGACCATTTTATCTCGATGCCCTTGACAGGTTTCAGGCTTGATACCCTGCTCATTGTGGTCTACCTGACTTTCGACTGTACCCACCTGGTGATTGTTCGCGTGCTGGCAACCTATTTGCCAATCTTTTTAGGGACATACACGGGTGACTGTGGGGGTATACTGCGGTACCTAGGACAGACATTAGGCCACTCTTTGTAGAGTATACCTAGAGGGTGCTTCCGTATTCGAGTTGCACTTGCACCGGTAAGTTTCTCTAGTGTTGGTTGTTGTAACTATTCTTCCAAATAGTTTAGTGATTGCTTGTCTTATCTCTTAGGGGATTCTTTTTAGTGTTTATTTCTTTTGAATGTGTAGAATACATTAGTGTGTCTTGGATATTCTCACATAGTGTAGGATCCCGAGCTCCACCGGTCACGAAGGCTTCTTTGCCTGCCGTCGATTACACTGGATCCACCCCCGCCACCATTAAGGCGGAAGCTAGACCAACAAGGGTCTTTTGAAGTGACCGGGTTACAAACCTTTGTGCCTGAACAAATCCCGGAGGAATAAACCACTAATCTTGGCTTGGTTGAAACCCCAAACACTAATTTCTAGGAAATGTTTATTGTACCGATCCAATTTCATGAACGCTAGTCAGTGCATCACACAGCTATGGAAACAAACGTTGTTACTTCTTCTGGGAATTCTTCCATTCCCACCACAGTTTCTACCACAGGAGAAACATCTCCTAACTTACCATCATCGGTCCAAGCCACCATGGTCTCGTCCGAAACTACGTCGCACAGTGGACTGAACCCATCTATGGCGGCGGCCACAACCCCGTTCACACCTAGTGCGACAGGCCCTCTGTTCTCATACGGTATGCCTAGTTCAGGAACAAGTCCTGCACTAACCTACTCCACTTTACAGACTTTCAGTCTGGGGGCAGGGAGCTCTAACGCTCCTTTGCAAGGTCAACTTGGGGGCACTCTTGTCCCTTTTAACGCTTTTCCTTATGCAGGAGGTCATATCCCTCCTTCGTCCCCTTCGCTTGTTGGTCTGCATCAGCAGTCCGTCGGGAAGCCTACACATACTAGTTTATTTGGAGTCAGGAGTCAAGGAACACCTGTGCACAGTATGTCGGTAGGTTCGACACCATTTGTTTGGAATGGGAAATTTGGTAACAACACTTTCTCATCAACCGTTTTCTCGTCTGGGGGCAATCCCATTTTTGGACAATCCACTCCTGCGCAGAGTACTATTCCTGTGCAGGGAGCACATATAGCAGGACCTTGGAACTCAGGACAAGGATCTGTTCCCTCCTCTGGAATGTCATTCTGGGGTAATTCTTTCCATAGTCAATGGAACCCTGGACAGACTATTATGCCTCTCCCATCAGGACTAGCATGTGGTAATCCTTCCCAAATTCCTTCAAACATGATGCATGCCCAACACCCTATGTCCTTTATGGGAAATCAGTCGATGATGTCTCCACAGATGCAAAATCCTTATGTTGGTTAGGGCCATGGTTTCTACCAGAATCCAGGCCAGCAGCCAAACTTTTCCTGGCAACCTGGTGCTAGTCAAACTCCAGGACCCTTTTTCCCAGGTTATCAGCAGCAACCCAAACTACCATTCCTGGCAATGTTACACTTTCCATATTTGACAAGGTTGTTAAATGATCCTATTTGTCACGATCCACGTTGGCCTCCTATGCCAACAAAGTTTCCTTCGGACATTCCAAAGTTCGAGGCCAAGCCTAATGAAGATCCAGGTGATCATGTGACTACCTTCCATCTTTGGTGTTCATCTAACTCATTGAAAGATGACTCCATACAGTTGTGATTATTTCAACGTACTCTTATCAGGAGTTCCGCGAAATGGTACATCGATCTCGATCACTCAAGATACTCTTCTTTTGGCGAACTGGCGATGGCCTTCCTTAACCATTTCCAGTTACCTGTGAGATACGACGTTGGTACAAAGTTGCTCACCAATTTCGAACAGACAACAGTGGACCATATCTTTGATCATATCTGAGAATGGAGATGCCAGAAGAGTCTCATCAAAGTACCCGTCCCACCAGCATTCCTACTTGAGTGCTTCCTTAATTCTTTGGTCCCACAGTTATCCAAAGACATCGCAACTTCCAAAGTTTTCTCCGAAGAATATGCCATCATGAGGGCTCAATAGTTTGAGCTCATCTATTCTCATTCTGGTTTAATATACAACATCTTGCCAGATGCACCACATTCGATACTGGATAAAACTAGACAGAGAGCTGGACCACATGCCGATGGTATTGTTGGTTCAACACAAACCAAGTCTGCTGAGAAATTGACAAAACAGTTGCAACAGTTATCCATTCAACACACAGCGGCCAGCCAAACTACTACTTTGGTTGCTCCCCCTACCCAAATGTTGGAAATACACTCTGTGCAGTCGACTAACCCAAAGGCCACCCAACAGCCTGAAGGGAAGAAAAAACAATGAAAAAAGGGTAAGGGGGATAAAAAACCCACTGATAATGCTGGTGGGGACACTACAGAAAAACGAAAGGTGAGGCATTCGTGCAACTTGTGTGTGGAAGACAACCCAACCCATCTTTTTCCTCAACTTGCAGAGGCCCAGAAGTTTGTCACACAGAAAAAATAGGCAGTGTTGACTAATCCCTTTCAACATGGGAAAACTTTAACTCAAGCCTCTACAAGCACAGAAAGGGGCAGCCAAGAAACCTGCCCTCCTCCAAACAATCCCTCATCCGTGAACGTATATATGGTTAGGGGTGATGCTTTCATAATGACTAGAGTGCACGACTATAGTAAACCAAGCGCTTCTAAGAAGGGTAAAGAAGCTGACCTCCCATCTCTTCCTCTACAGATTGAGAAGACGTTGGGAGAAATAATGACACGCATTCCAAAGGGTGCATTTAAAAAATCTTCTCACAACCCAAACACAAGGGCCGCCCAAAATTACTCTGTGGTGGAGGATTTGTCACAAACCCCTTGTGCGATGTTTTCTTTGGAGGTCCTCCAAAGCTGCCCTACTCAGAGGAAAGCCTTGTTAACTTCTTTGGGCTCTAATGAGACTTTTAATCCAAGTACCATCATGTTAGATGCAACCAACTTAAAACCTCGTCTGCCTTACCACGTAGCGTTTCATATAGTAGTGGCTCATCCCACAAAATTTTTTACATGGAATATCTTCCGCACGGTGGTCAACGAGGGTGCCTCGACATGAATTATTTAATTATCATGTTGGAAGGCCATTGGCCAGTGTTATAGGATAAATCCGTAGGTGCGGACACTAACCGATCTCCCTAGATCCACCTGGTATCTAGAACAAAACACGACAGAATAATACACTTTCCCTAGATCTAGTCTATTGAATGAACTGAGAGATAAGGGCTATGGACATTCCTTATGAACGCTTTACTTATATCTTTGTTGTTCCCTGCTTCACTTCAATGCTCTCGTCCCATCTAGATCAGAACAAAATGAACCAATCAAAGTAAAGACAAGTTAAGATATTCCATGACTAGTCTATACATATGATCAAGGAATTATGTAATAAAGTGACATCATCTTTATGGGAAAGGGACATATTGCTGTATTAATTCAATAGAAAGTGAAACTTACAACCTGAGCCTTGATTTCATAGGTCTCCTTTCGACGGCTTCTATCTCTGACACACACACTTGCTCATGTATGAAGAAAGTCTACCACATGTGATAACCTTGCTGTTGTCTCTTGCTGCTATAGCATCAATTCTCCATACAGTCTTGCACTAATTCTCTAGTCAATCTCCTGCTAACTTGCTGAACTTCTTCACTTTTCAACTTTACCCTTTCCATGAGAAATCTCCTCAATATATAGGAAGAGATAGATTATTTACTTGGATAGGGAATGATCCCAATATATCTGGAATGACAGTACTTGAGTAACCACTCGAAAGCCAACTCATCCTTCTAGAAGATTCCCTTCTAGAAGGTTCGAGATCTTTATCTTTTTCCTCTTTAAAATCATGTATGCACCCTAACCATGAGTACAGTGCGGGAAGTTCGCACCCCAGCTTAAGGTAGACTGTGGGAAATAGGCATTCCAGTAGGTGAGTATATAAGCAGCCTGCGAACATGTTTCAAAGTATGAATTCTAGAAGAAGACAACTGTAACTCTTCTCAGGAAAGTGTTCTTGATAAAGAGCTTGATCTTCCATCATCATGATATCATCATGACATAATCACAATGACCAAATTTGTGGATAACAGAATGCCCCCCAAAGTCTGAGAGCGGAACCAGTGACAGTCGATAGACTTTGTAAGCTGCATGTGTGTGTTAAGAACCAAAAGCACATCTAATCAGAGACCTGCAAACATCCAAGCATCAACAAAATACCATATATATCAATTCTGAGGTAGGCATTCCCATACTCAGATCATAGACTGATGACATCATAAACCAAGGTCATGGCCACCAATCATACACTGTGGATCCATGCCGTCACTATATAGCATAGCCACCTGAATACATTGTGGATCTGTGCGACAAATTTTCAGTCAAGACGACATAGCCACGAAACATACACAGTGGATCTATGTGTCGCAAATCATGTATACTCCATCGCAACCCGGATCACAAAGATAATATCCAGGGTCTTCAATCTCGTCGTCCAAAGTACGAATCTGACCATGTGATTACATGTGTCGAAGTCGAACATGGTAGAAACCGCTTGATTACCAGTCATTGATGTGTACCGTTAACAAGTGCGAGGGAAATCACCATTAATGTCAATGACTCCCAAGGTACTATAGTACAATCCATCGACTGTGAATAAATGAGTTGATGTCGAACACTTGGCGGAATCTCTCGATCAGGGGTCAATGATGTAAACCCACTGTCGAAAGCGAGAAACTTGCCATTGAGGCATGCAAGCTTCAAGGTACCAAATGATTTCTAAGTCTTGATTCCGGATAATGTGCTGAAGTCGACAAAACAAGAATCGTCACAGGAGGGCCTTGATGTATCCCACATCATTGACATGAAATGAGTAACAGAGTTTGAAAGTGAAACAGAGCATGTGACAATTGGACTTTTGGACACAGGGAAGGCCGACACGGAATGAAAGTATAACTGCAGATGGCCGACTCAAAAGAGGTTTGGACTACTCTTGAACATATGGATGACACGACCAATGATTTTGCAGCATTGACTCAGAGACGACACATGGAAAGATCTTGTTATGGAATCAAATGAGAGACAAATGGATTTCCCAAACCGGCTTCAAATGATGAATAGAGGGTGTCATGTTCAAGAGCGACACTTACTGCCAATTAACACAAAGACGAAACATATCCCTTTCCCAAATTTTCCCCCACC
>ML796313.1:588308-599208 GCA_009831015.1 Picea engelmannii | reverse complement strand
TAAAAGAAATGGAAACAAAAGCCCCATGCAATAATGGCAACTTGGTCATACCGTTCAAGCATGACCAAGTTCTTTTGAATTTTCAATGCTGATAGGTTAGTGAATACATCTGATCAGACCATCTAATCCTGATCAGATAGCCCTTAGGTTAGAACTAGTGAATACATCTCATCAGACCATCTAATTCTGATCAGATAGCCCCTAGAAAGAATAAATCCTTAACCCAACTGTTTAAACTGGGTTGAGTGCCTTATGACAGTAGGTTAGGATGTAGCTTAACTGCCTTGCCAAAATAAAACCCACCCGAATAAGTGTTACATCAAGTTTTTCATTGCCTTAGGATGGTTGGAACAAGGTCCCCTTGGTGGTGTCTATGATAAAAAATGATGAAAACCCATGAACCAAGCATTAATCCTAAGTTTTCCTACATATAACTTTTTCGCCCCCTACCTAAGTCTCATTCACTTTTCGAAGGCCCAGATCGCGGCGCTTAAATCAACGGTTCTTATAGCATTCCCGACCCCCCTCGCCCGTTCTGCCTTTAACGGAGGGGGGGGGGGTCCGGAATCGGCGATAACCTTTACACAGATCTGAACGGTTCAGAAATGAGCGCGTTAATATATGGCTCACATTGGATTCCGGACCCCCCCCTCCGTTCTACCTTTAACAAAGGGGGGGGGTTCGGAATTGGTTATAACCTAGGCGCACATCTGGACGGCTCTGAAACGAGCGCTCACATCTACGACTCACATTGGATTCCGGGACCCCCCCTCCGTTCTGCCTTTAAGGGAAGGGGGGGGGTCCGGAATTGACATTAAAGCATGTGCTGAGATCTGCGGCCCCAAATTCATCGTGCGGATCTATGGTCCCAAATGGATTCTGGGCCCCCCCTAGCGTTCTGCTTTTAACCAAAGGGGGGGGTCTAAAATGAATATTCCCCACAAGTGGGTCCATGGTCACAGGTGTCTCAAGCCTGTTGGTTAAGAAGTCCCGTCACCCACATGCTTCCTGACAGACACTCACTCATAGATGTCACCCTCCACCGAACCCACTTGTCCCACTCACACCCTGTCTGAGTCCCATCTCATAACTGCTGCCAGTCCCTACTGTCAGACCCCACCTTTCCTGTTTATGGCTAGCCCTCTTCAGCGACTTTTACCTCCAATCACATGCCTCCACGTCATCTCCCGTATACGTTGGTCACCGTCACCTGTCATCTCACCCCAAGTGGCCCGTTGCACATTAATAACGAGATGATTTGTCCGTTGTCATGCTGACCATTTTCCCGCGTCCGACCGACCCAGTTTTGAATAAAACACCGTTATACCTATTTTTATTCGTTATTCATCCCTCGCGCCAAAAAGCATCCCTCGCACCAGAGAAATTATCTACCATATCTCCATTGCTTCCCCGTCGTTTCCCTCCACCACTAGTAGACCCCACTAACATGTTTTTTGCAGGTACAGTAGCTTAGATGGTGTCTAAAACGAAGCCAGCTGAAGAGGAAGAGAATCCGTTCGTTCCTCCTCCGGTCGATCTTGATAAAATCCCTCTGGTAGACAAGGACCACCTGATAGCGGACACCATATGTAGTTTTGATTTCTCGGACCTACAACCATGGCTCCAGGAGGTTTTCTTAGACCAGAGTGACGAGATTGGGCTCTGGGAGTCCAATCTACCCCTCTATCTGTTCCCACAAATTCATCATTTCCCCGAGTTTGCACTCAAGTGTCAAGCTCACTACGTCCCAGAACAAAAAGCTATTATTTCTTCCTCTGGGGACGTCATTTTCTTCATTACCCCAGAGGATATCGATCAAATGATGCAGATAACTCGCCCAGAATCCGCCTCCCCATTCAACCTCGAGATCCTAACTGAGCTCTACCAAAAAATGACCTTCCCACAGAGAGCTCAAATCGTGGAGCTTTTCCTCCCTACTTCTGCTCCACTCTCGACCACAAATCCCCCATATCCTTCCTCTTTGTTTTCCGAAAAAGGAAATCAGATTATTTCCTCACTGTGCGCCCTGCTCGGGTACTATTCCGATCAGTGGGTAGATGAACCTATCCTTGGTTTTCTCTCTATCTTTTCGAATGATGAACAACCAAGCACCCAATTCGATTACAACACCTTCTTGGCCCATAACATCCATGAACAACTGGTAAATTTTGCCACTGAAGGCATGTTCAGGTACTCGTCCATCCTAGCTTACATGTTCGTCTACTTCCACGCAGATAGATTTAATTTCTCAATGCAAAAGATGGACGGTGATGGGAAGCCACAGCCAGTCACAGCATGGACATCTCTTCTAAAGCGCAATTCTACCGAATACAACTTCACAGAATTCATTGATCAGTTTTACCACCCTGTGGTGAGTATGTTGACTGGCATGCCTAAGCCACGAGTGAATGACAAAGTCCGGAGAGTTCTACACCTCTCAGAAAATGCAAAGACAGGAGACTGGTACTTGTACCAGAACCACTCCGAGATCCGAGTCTACGGGTGCGAATTGGCACCATACAGGCTTCCGAGATATATACCGGTAAGAGTTTTTGGACTGGAATATATCGGACAAATTATGAATTCTGATGACGTTCACTTTGTCTCCCTCAAAAAGAAGCAACAACTGCGGATTAAAGGGCAGATAGGTTCATTCATCCGCAACAATAGAAGCGCGGGTGACGAAGCAGACAAACTGTTGAGGGAAATGAAATTCCCCACAAGTTTCACATGGCGTTATGATCCTTGTGGAATCATTTCCGAGATGAGAGTCAGGAATAAAAACGCCCCGTATGCACATGAGCCCAGGCCCGAAATCGAAAGGTTTTCCAATCAAATTGAGTGGGAGCCTGATACGTTGGAGGACGTAGAACCTGTCGTCGCGATGGAAAGGCAGGTATCATCAACAAGCGCACCTCCCACTTCCACACCTCAGAATCCTAAGGAAAAGAGGCCTCGGCAAGAATCATCTTCCCCGGTAACAGAGGTGTCTCCAGAGGAATTTAATTTGCACGCCAAAAAGCCAAGGACTGTTCCAACGGCAGGCACGACAGTGGAGGAAGATATCACCACCACCACAGTGGCCTCCCCAGGAGTAAAGCCCATAAGTCTTCCTTTCGGTCCGAGTCAACACAAGGAGATAGAGAAATCATTGAAAACCTCAGACTCTCCCTTAGATACTCCACCAAGCAAGACCGGGCCCAAATTGGGTATTTTTGATAAATACGACATGATCAAGAAGAAAAACCAGACCCTTACCAGCAGCGCTTATACCCAGTTTCAGAAGCAGTCAGCCACAGTTCAGCACAGGCTCCTGTCGGCATTCGATACAGAGAAAGGGAGGATGCATATGGCCTACCTCCATGCACAAGTGTCGGATCCCAAAACAATTTCTGATTATAAAAGGGTCACTGTCGAGTTCCAGGCCAAGGACGTGCACCCAGCAAATCAGATGGATCTGCACAAGCAAACTGGGGAGATGGTTTTCCACACTCTGGCCCATGCTACAACTTCTGCTTCAAGGTATCGGATAGCTTTGAGCAATGCCCAAGCAAAACTAAAGATGGAGAAAATATCATCCTTCGCGAAAGATAACAGAATCAAAACCTTGGAGGAGCTGGTCCTCAAGATTGGTTATGACCCTGCGAATGTCAAAGCAGCTGAGGAGATGATAAAAAAGAAGAATGCTGACATCGCTTCTTTGAGGAAGCAGCTGAAGCTCCCTCCAATGGAGGACCCACAGACAAAAGAGATAGCTGAAAGGGAAGGTGAAAAGGACGAGATGATGAGGTTACTCTTAGAGAAGAATGCACAGTTAAAGGATATGGAGGCAGAGATAAAGAGACTACTCAAGGAGAAAGAGCAGGCGCAAACAGCGGAGGCCACCCCCTTAAGTGCTATCCCCATTGCAGGATTAAGCACAGCGACAGCGACAACAATTCCATCCACTACAACAGTGCAGGAACCAGAAGGCACCATAGACCTGGCTAAGTCTATGGAAAGGATGAATTTGCAGGAGTCTGAAATCATTAGACTCAAGAAAGAAATGGAAAGTCTCCAGGAGTTAAAGACCTCCTTCCAGACAGGTCTAGCCAAAGAGAAGCAGGTAAATGAACAAATCAGGAAGGATTTACAGTAGCTCCAAAAGCAGACTGTGGCAGGTAAAACTCTGGCTAAGGCCAAGGAGGTGATATGGACTGATATTTCCCGGTCCATTAATGAAATATGGCCAATGTTTCAAATAATGTTTGAGCAGAACGAGTTGCTCGAAAGGAGCAAACAAGCTGTGGAGAAGATCAGGACAGAGTTGGGAGACATGTCGGCTCAAGCTAATGCAATCATAAGGTTCCTAAATTCGAAGACTAGAGAGGAACTAGAAGAATTGAAGATCGAAGACAGGACAGAAACTATACTGGAGGTGAAGAGAGTCCTGACCAAAAGAGGCCTCATGCTTCAGCTAGAGGAGAAAATTCAAGTAATGGATCAAGGAGTGATGAAGTTTTTCCACAAGATAGATGCTCTGCAAAGAAAAGGCCTGCCTGGTATGAAGGTCATCAATTATAAATTGATGACACTTCCCGATTATAAGAAAAAATTGGCGGAAGCGTCTGTTTCCAAGTTTGCAGGGGTACAAGGGAGTATCACGGGAAAAACATTCATCGAGGCCCTACAGCTGGATATTGATGTCCAACATGAAATCAAACACATATTCGTCATCAAGCCCACTTTTTCTAAGTACATGGATATGGACGAAGTGTACAGGCGATTGCTCAAAATCACTGTGCCAGGTCATAGCAGATGGGAAGAGCTGTCTGATCTGCTAGATTAGCAGATGAGCTGTCACGATCCAGTCACCTGTCCAGTCAGAAGAGGTTGCGAAGGTACCTCGCCAACGACCTACCCAGAAGTTCAGCTAACAGTTGCATCGAGTCATCAAAACAGTTTTGATTAGTTAAGTTAGTTATGCTAAAAATAGGATGAGCACGTCCTAATCAGTTATGACAGGAACGTTTGTATTTCACTTATAAATAGTTCCTTTTTCAATGTATTGAGGGTTGTTGATTGGCATACCCGACTTCTATCAAGCTGTAACATTTTTGAAGAGATCCACCATTAATAAAGAAGGGGCATTTTACAGGATTCCTGCGCATTTTCACTGGTGATGTGATTTTCTTAGTCAAATGTTTCCTTGCTCTGTAATCATCTTGTTTTTCTATAACTAATCTTTACGAATAGCGTTATGTTGCAGGATTTATCTCCGATACCATGCTTCCGATTCTAAAGGTTTTGATGTTCATCTTCTAAATAGTTTCAATTAAGAGATTCTTAAGTGCTTGTTAATTGGAGTTGTTTTCCTTATCTTTTCTTCTGTCCGTCATTTTAAATTATTAAAGATCCAGTGAGGGTGTTATCTCGCCTTGTGAAAAATTTCTTCAGCGTTTCTGGTAGCATCTCAGATTCTATTAAATACAGACCCCATAGCCCAATGGATGTGTAAGTTGTCTCAACCAATTTATAAACTCTTTAGCAACAAAACATACATGTTCCTTTTACCTAGCCTAAAATCTAAAGTCAAAACAAAGTTAAATCATATAGAGAGATCCCTCTCTGAAGCTGGAAGGGCTAGATCCCAGCTTTAAAAGTGGTTGGTTAAGGTTACCTTTGTAGATTTCCTCTTTTTTCAACCTCTAGGAAAATTACAGAGTGATAACAGGTGGTAACCTTAGTGGCCTATATTCTTAGGGTCTTACTTGAGGTGACTGTGAAGGGGCAAGTCTTCACGGTACCTGGAATTGATGTTGGCCAAAATCACTCGGGATCCTTGGAGGGTATACCCACGATTATGTGTGGGAGCTTGCACCAGGGTGTAAGTCCATTAAGCAAGTCGTCAACGTAACTTTTCCACCCCAGCCCAGCCCCTTCTCGTCTCGTTGTTGCGACGTTGGATTTTATCACCAACTAGTGACTTTGGAATTAGAAGGTCTTGTTTGCTTGGTATTGTTTCCTAGATTTTGTTTACTAGTGCATGTTGTTTGTTTACCCAAGTTGACCACAAGATTTTCTTCATAAGTTTGTAACTCATTCACAATAAGACCCTCCACGTCGTTCACGTAGAATGCAGGGATTACCTCCAAAAAATCTGGAAGGTTCTCAACCCCTGCCTACAAGCTCACCAGAGGGATATCCTCAACAGAGTGAAGTCCAAGACGTCACCACTCCACAAGTGGAAAGAACTGACTCTCTAGAACGGTTTTGAATTACCAATTCTTGAGAGGAATTTCAACTTCACCCCGATTCTGAGAGACGTATTATGCGAGTGAATTCTTCTAGAGACTTAGTTGTTTTGTCTTCTAGATCACCGACTGGACCTTTTCCAGGACCTAAGGGCCAAGATCCTTTTTGGTCTACTGGAGTTTTTAGAAGGGATCTCTTTGTTTTAGGAGTAGGCGTTGAAATCACTGTCTCACCTGCGTTCACCAAAACCTCTGACCCAGACGCAATACCTTTTACTACTGCTTATTATTTTCCTTGTACAGAAGCTCCGCGAGATGACCACATCTTGACCCTCCCTTTAGAAATGGTCCATTACAAAGATACTACGAGTATTCACACCAGGATTATAGTGGCTACTCAAGCCCCCATTGGCACACCGCTCTCACCCAGTGTCACCTCGACGCTTCCACCCAGATACCGTGCGTTGAATGCTTCTATTCCCACTCCTTCACAAACCCCATCTGGAACTCCTGGTGGTCCCTCTTATTCTAGGCACTCTCCTCCCAGCTTCATTCTGACACTTCCTCAACCCCCTTTCGGAGGACCTTTTCCATCCTCTATCGGCAGCACTAATCCTAGTGGCACCATTCCATCGTTCACACCAAATTACCAATTCCTATTGGTGGACAATTTCACCAAGGAGGTTTGACTCAACCCCCCCTTGTAGGGAAAATTTATATTGGAACACAAATCCCCATTGCAACACAACCCCCAATTGGAACTCAACCCCCAATTAGAGGACAACCTCCACCGACCCCACCCTATGGACAAAACATACCTCCATACTTGGCCCAGTATTGGAACCATATGATACAACATAATCCTCAATCGACTGGGGGGAAACAGCTTCCAGCTACATCCATTATACCCCCTAGTATAGGCCAACCATATCCAGGTATGTCCAATCCTATTTGGGGTTCGAATGCTCAAACTCACATCCCAGTTCAAGGATACAATCCCATGAGCTACTTTCCTCCACAACAACCACCGAATCTACCTGGGTCTTCACATTATATGCAGACTTCTTATGGTCCTACTATTTTTCCGATGGGATTCCTCCCCAAAGGCACCAATACCCGCATGTGAATCGACAGTTTCCCTTTTTGACCACTTTGGACCTTCCAGATCTGTCGAGGATTTTAAATGATCCAATCTGTCACTCTCTCCAATGGCCCGCTATACTAGCCAAGCTACCATATGACATCACTAAATTTGATGGAAAAGTGGGAGAGGACCCGAACAATCACGTCATGACTTTTCACCTCTGGTGCTCATCTAGCTCCTTGATGGATGGCTCTATATGTTTACGTCTTTTTCAAAGAAATCTCACAGGTTCTGTTGCGAAGTGGTATATAGAATTACCACGAGGTTTCTTCGCTGACTTCAACACCCTAGCTATGTCTTTCCTCACCCACTACCAGTTACCGATCCATTATTAAACGGGGATCAAAATTTTGAGTTCTTTCAAACAAAACAACGCCACTCATATATCCGATCACATTCATGAGTGGTGACAGAGACGACATCTCATCAAACTCGAACTTCTCGATCAATTGCTGGCAGAGTGGTTCACAAAATCATTTTTGAATGAAATCAATTGTGACATCACCATGGGTGGAGTTGTCACGGAAGAACAGGCCATAAGTCATGCTCAATACCTTGACCTCGTTTACTCACAAACGGGTGCTCTTTACGACTTACTCCCTGATGCACCTCGTCCTTCCACTTCCGCCACTTCAACTACTCCAACTGCTTCTCATGCAGTCAATGGTGTGATTGGAACTTTCCATGCCCAACCACATTCTTCCTCAAGCACCAACCCCAAACCCATTTCTTCTAATGTTCAAAATGCTCCGTCTCATACCCCTCCCACAGACAAGACTTCTGAGGTAAATGTGGCTCAATCTACCCCCGCCGGTAAAAACAAATCCAGAAAGGGAAAGGATAAGAATAAGGAGGAAAAAAATACTTTGCAATCAGAGAGAACCAAAAATCCACCTGTTGACGATAGGGATAAGCGCAAACCTCGATACCCTTGTCTTATATGTGGTGATGATCACTACACGAAGGATTTTCCACAACGCGTCGAGGTTACTAAGTTCCTTCAAGGGGCCCCGAAACCACCCACTCCAGTCATTTTGTCCCAACCCTTCCCCTCTCAACAACAGGCCCAATTGGTCATTCATGACCAACCGTCCCCTTCCACTACATCCTATGTTTTAATGTGTACTGGAGATTCAAAGAAGAATGACATTGCACTTACCACTCAAGCCAAAGATTATTCTCCCTCTAAGGAGAAGTTTGATGTTATACCTCCTTCAGTGGTCCAACCATCTCCCTTGACTCCACTTACCAATGGTCCTCTTCATCTCGAATGACCAAGCCTTGATACAGTTCTTCACCCCCCTCCAAAGGGTGTTGTTCTGAAATTGGATTTCAATCCTCATGCTCATGCTACCCAGAACTACAACATTGTTGAAGATCTGGCCCAAGCACCTTCCATGATATCAGCCCTCGAAGTCCTTCAAAGTTGTCCCACACAACGGAAGGCACTGTTGAAAGCTATCAGTGGAATAAACCTGACAAATACAAATTTAATAATTTTTTACTTGGAAGCTCACATTCCAAGGTTACCCCCTCAACTAGCATTCCAAATCCAAGTGATTGTCTCCGACAAAAACATTTGTAGAACCATTATCGATGAGGGTGCCTCGATGTGTGTGATGTTTGTTACCTGTTGGAAAGCCATCGAATCTCCCTATTTGACTGAATCCCACAACACACTCAAAGCCTTCAATGGCTCCAGTTTTAAGCCTTACGGTGCCCCTCCTTCATTGCCAATCACGCTAGAAGGAAAAACGGTCCAAGTCAAAGTGGAAGTATTTGATTCTCCTCTCAATTACAATCTTCTACTTGGTCGTAGTTGGATCGATTCCATGTGTGTAGTTGTGTCGACTCTTTTTCATGTTGTACATTTCCCACATCAAGGAAAGGTAATTATCATCGACCAATTAGCCTTCCTTAACTCAAATACACGTACTGGCAACATACCGTTCATCGCCAAAACCCCCCCCAGCTACAAAAACGTCGGTGTAGGTCTTCTCAAAGACTCTTCGTTAATGGGTACCTTCCCCATTCAACCACCCTATGTTCCCCACTCATCTATCGCTTCAATCAACATGATCTCCACCTCGATTCATGGAACCCCTGTGTCTCACGACCCGTGGGTGGTACCCAAATCCGACGATCATCTTTGTTACAGCGATGAAATGCTCTTAAGTCCGGTCGAATACACCTATCAGGCCATTCAATCGATGACCCCTTCTACCCCCTCTCTTGGTGATTTATCTTCAGATCCTTTTCGCGTCATTTTCCCCACGGACGAGACGATTATGTCTGTCATGGAAGACACCCCTGGAATGATGGCCATCATCGTTCCATCCTCTTCCTGGAACAACACACCATCGAGAGATACCAACGGATCTCGACCCCATCGACTATTGTCATCATTTCAACCATTCCCAAGTCCACACACGATGTGTTTTCCGAAGGGAACTTAAGCAATATCTCACCCACTATTCTTCTCGACATATCCATCAAACCTAGAATTGTCGAAAATGTGCATATCGGAGCTTCGTGTTCCCCTGATGAAATCGTCACCTACACGTCACTTTTCAAAGAGTTTCGTGACGTCTTCGCCTGGAGCTATGAAGAAATGTTGGGTATCGACCCTGACATTGTGATACATGAGATTAAGACATACACAGATGCTAAACCTGTCTGGAAATGCCTTCGTCCAGTTCACCCATGTAAAGCGACAGCTATTAAACTTGAAGTCGAGAAACTTCTCAAAGATGACTTTATTTACCCAGTGGCCCTCACTGACTGGGTTTCCAATCTTGTCCCGATCAACAAGAAACAAGGCACAATATGCGTATGCGTTGATTATAGGGATATTAACAAAGCTTGTCCTAAAGACAACTTTCCTACCCCCTTCGTCGATCAGATTGTCAACGATTGCGCCAGAAGTGAAATCTTCTCTCTGATGGATGGTTTCTTTGGATATAATCAAATCAATATTGTTCCTGAGGATCAACACAAAACTTCTTTTATTTGTCCTTGGGGCACTTTCGCCTATCGAAAACTTCCTTTCGGTCGAAATAACGTTGGAGAAACTTTTCAACATGCTATGTCTTATGCCTTCCATGATATCAAGCACATCGTGCAACCATATATTGATTACTTACATGCTCATTCCATGCGTCGGGTCAATCATTTAATCCACCTCTGAGCCATTTTCCTCCGCTGTCAGTTTTACCATATACGCTTGAATCCTCTCAAATGCATTTTCTGCGTAGAATCCGGCCGACTTCTAGGCTTTATTGTTTCACATCAAGGGATCAGGGTAGATCCTTTGAAGGTCAAGGTGATTCTCAATCTTCGTCCTCCTTCTACACTTCACCAGTTACAAAGTTTGCAAGGGAAAGAAAACTTTCTTCGTCGTTTCATCCCAAACTATGCCGAGATAACTCTTGGATTTATGTGACTACTCAAAAAGGGGTCTAAGTTCATATGGGATACCATCACAAACAAAGCCTTCGAAGCTTTGAAACAGTCCCTGACACAT
>ML796313.1:559165-573653 GCA_009831015.1 Picea engelmannii | reverse complement strand
CTTTTATGGTTATTTTTCTTTATAATCTAGATTGATTTAGATTTATGTTGTTAAAAATAAGACTGGCTACAGAATCGAGAGATTTTGTAGTCAAGTTAATTTCTCATATAAAAATTTGGAAATTGTTAGTTAAATAAATATCTAATTTGCACATTTTGTTTTTCTTTCAGGATAAGATGTATCTTGTGTTGATCTCATGAATTGGAGCATTGTTGGACTTAGTTAATTAGTCATATCTTTTGGCTTATTTTGTAAATCAAAATAAAACTTTCATAATTTTGGAAGATCCAGTTTGATATTGAGTGGTTTTTTAGACCCTCTATATTTGTAACTTTTAAATATTTTTCAGATCTGATCCTATCTTAGAAGATAGGAAGTTCAACCTTTGTAAACTCTTTAAATAATCCATATTTTTGTAAGAAGGATCATCTTGGCAGAGATCAAGAGATGGACAAGTAATTCCAGAACTTAATATAATGTCCTATACACATTTTGGCTTTAGACTTTTGTTTATAATGGTGTTGTTTATGTTTTGTTAACTCTGTTGCATGTATAGGTCTGATATATTTAGATTAAATGATCTATGATGTGCATGATGTTTATATTATAAATACCATCTACAACTTGCTTCTCAAAATATAAATGTTGTGATCATATCTTCAATAAAAATAATAGGATTTGTCTTTGATTTTTAATTGAATGATAATATGCACAGGTTGCTTTCAGATTTATCTCGCTGCGATCATATGTAATTATGAGATCACAGGTTTATGTTTGTGTCTCATTTTCTGTCATTAAAACTTAAACTGCTAATATATGTTCTGAATTTATTTAGAGCAGTCATAAGGTTCATTGCAGATTTCTCTCCTAGACATGGCAGTTGGATGTTCACCATTCATGCAGATGCTTGGAGAAACCTCACTAACTCACTGACAGGTTAGTTTCTTTGTATTTTTTTGTTATTCACATATCACTGAAACTAGAATATATGGTTCAACTTTTGACTATCCACATGTTCATGTTTCATTGAAATTTTTACAAGTTGTTTTTAGATTTATAAAGGAAAAACAAAAAAATATTTGTATGTGCTTTCTTTATCTGCTTCTTACAAGCAATTTGGTTTTCCATCGATTTTCGTAAGTTTCGATTAAAACTTGCAGCTTGTAAATAATGTACATAAATGAGATTTATCTATCTTTTTCTTAAATACACCTACTACAGTTACATTAGAGCATATGTACACATATATATATATATAGTGTTTAGTAGTTAGATAGTTATTTCATTTCTTTTATTTGTTTCTTTTAGAACTTTTAGATTGGCTAACAGAGCCATTAAACCCGTTGGAACGAGTTACACCAAACGACTTGGGTTATTTAGACAACCCCGGACCAGACTCGTTCTTCCAGTTGACGGACGGTCATTTTCACCTGCCAACACTCAGATAAAGAAGAGGTGTTAACCGTGAGTCCTAAGAGAGAATATCAACAATGCAAAGTAACTAAAACCACAGAAGATAAGAATCATAATGGAAAATGAACTATCGAGACGAAGCTCACTAGAAATAAGGATAGGAAGCAAAGTAAGAAGAGAGATAAGTTGTAGAAGGTTACCGAAGGAACTTCGCAAACAAAAAATTTGCAGAATTGGAGCTTCATCGGGATATCAAAACAGTGACACATGGCACTTCACCATGGAGAAGAAATATAGTTGTTGGGGATATTATAACAGTTCGATTGACACTCCAAACAGGCATAAAGGAAACAAAGTTCCATCATTAGACCATGTTCGCAGCCAATTCACATTTTTCTATTGTCCTTATAAGCTGCCTACACCAGTGTTTTGCAAACCTTAATTTTTCGTTGCAATTCTCAAATAAAATGACACATTTATTTTTTGCGCTATTTGCACACTTACCTTCGTTCTTTTTTTCACAACTGCAAGCGTGAAAACTTGGTTTTCGAAGTCGCATTAAAATCGTCACTAAATTGTCGTTATCTTGTCGATATGCCCATTGCGTTTACATTTTACTTATCATTATACAGTTGGCAAGACCTTATGATATGTACTCATTTTACATTCTTTTATTGATTATGTAATTTTGTTTCATGAGTGATTGAGTTTGTGATGCATTGGTGATTGGATTTACATGTTATTTGATCAATTCACTTGGCACATTGCTTATATAAAAAAGCATTGGTGTTATGGTTAAACCCTTGGTATGAATGGTTTCATACAACACTTGGTATTGGTTTCGATTCATTTTTTTGGTTTTAAAACTATGGTATAACTATTGCTCGCACGAATGATTAATCCACTTACCATTGATTTCATTGGTTGATTGAATGGCATAATTGTTAACACATATGCATAGTCATTTGAATAGTTATAAGCACCGGTGGTTGTACTGTGGATATGACTGTTGTGCATGGGCCAAAATAGCTCCACCACCTTCGCACGATATGTCATTAATGTCTTTCCCCCTATCCATGTTTCACCTCTGCTAGTTTCAGGTAAGCTTGTGAGCGCTATGCCCCTGCGTATGCTGTGATTCAAACCCTGGCTCATTCACATTGCTCACCGTGTGCTCCTGTCTATGGCACTAGTGGTGTGAATAGAGTCGAATGGTAGTCAAGCCCTGCTACTGTTCGATAACACCCGTAAGGATTTAGAGGATAGTGGTTGGATCACGTTTGTACAGAGGTTCGAGGGTTTCAATTTGTTTTTTGCACAACAATTCGCCCTTACCTTTGATGGGTGTAGGGCTAAAGTAGGTGACATTCAGCTTGAGTTGAATGAAGAGTTCATAAGCTCTGCCACAGGATTGGTAGCCACGGGCTAGCGATGGTTTAAAAACTCTAAATTCGACGAGGTGTCATGGCCTTTGCTATTAGTATCATGAAAAGTCACATCCTGTGACAAAGGTATGCCTATTTCCACGCTTAAACCTACGTGGCATGATCTTTTGATAATGGTTAAACAATTTGTGACCTGTGAGGGTCAGTATGGATTGGTTTTTCTTTATCACCTTCGACTGTTAATGAATTTCATGGGTTATCCATTGAACATGCCATTTTATTTCTAGCGTAGTCTTTACAAAATGGCTAAGAGGTTCAAAAGCGAGAAGGTTGACAACAGCTTGTTTCACCATGGATTGATTAGACTCATCGCCATTCATCATTTAAACCTCCACGACGATAAATGGAAATCTTTTCTGTCTAGAAATGGCTTTGTTGATTTAGAGTCTGTCCAAATCAACAAGTCTGTGGTCAGTGAGACTAAGGTCGGGCCACCTGTGCCTTTTCAATCCCTTCTACCCTCTCCCAAACCCTCGGTCTTCCCTGATATCGACCTAGCCGAAATCATAACAGACAAGGTTGAGGCTGTTAAAAATCCTGTGAGCAAGAAAGTCAAGGGTAACCCTACTGTCGACGACAAAGGTAAAAAGAATGCTCGATTGATATCGAGACTTTCCTGGAATAAACCTAAACCTAGTGTTGATCAAAAGCCCATAGTCCTTAGCGAAGACTCAGACTCTGATATCGAGCACTTCCTAGCTAGTGAGTACCCTTATTCCCATGGTCTGTGCTCCGAGCCACCCTATGACTTTGTTTCTAATTTACCCCCTTACCTAAAGAACAATCCTAGCTACCCATGGATCAAGCTACCTAATGAAACCCTCAGTGATCTGAACAAACCCTCGACTGTTGTTTCGAAGCCCGAACAGACATTATGTAACCAATGTAATGTGTGGCTGGAGCGCTACTATACCGACGTTCCCTTATTACAGTCGAAAATCAAATCATTTTAAAACCAAGTTACAGTGTTGACAAGAGAAAGGGACAAGCTTCGATCTAATGACAAGAAGCAGAAAACCACTGGTTCGATCGTATTTAGGAATGTTGAATTGGCTACAACCTTCGTCAATTCCAAACTATCATAATCGAAGCCATTTCATATTGTCCAGGTATGATTTTCAATTTTAATTTCGTTTCAGGAATGGCTTGAATTAATATAATGAATTGATTTTTGGGTTATAGTTAGTTCTATTCATTATTTGAAATGATTCTTTCGTAGTTTGATTATCAAAAATGGTTATGCTATGAATCCTATACAGTACATTTATTTTGATAAAATGAAATGAACATATGATTTGGTTATGCGATTTTGTCGTTCCCAGTTTAGTATAAGCAACTCATTGGTTTTGATTCGGTTTGGTTTGTTTGTGATTCAATTCTGTTTGATAGCCGATTTGGTTTGATTTTAATTAGTTTCGTTTGCTCCTAATAAAATCAAAACGACTTTGTTCTGCATTGAATCATTATTCTCGTTTGGATTTTGATTATCTTTGACCTATGCAAAAGATCTACTTACTATAATCGTGGATTTGTAACGATAGTATCTGACCCAAACTGTTTCGATTCATTTTGATTTGATTGATGTGTGTTTTGAGTTAACAGTATTGTTTGTATGAGTTGGATTGGTATCGAAAAATCGATTTGATGCTGCTCTGTTGGTTTTTATTTTCAAAAAATATTTTGCTAAGTTCAGATCGACATATTTTATCTTTGTTGAATTCATATGAAAAAACTCGGCTAATAGTTTTATTTGAAATTGATTCAAGTGATGATTTCGTTGACTGTCAATCGATTTTGTCTACCCCCAATTGGCAATAACGAACATTTGACAAATCCCACATATCCTATTATGATTTCATCTGTGACAATTTACATACCAGTTTTGATTTGATTTGCTAATAGCATGGGTCGTTTGTATATGTTTAATACAGTTATATCAATTTGAAAACGATCCTGTTGGTTTCGTTTGGATACGACATTGATCTTGTGGATAGATGAAGAAACTATTTGTGTGGATTTCAATTGGTTATGAAAACGATTTCATTATTGTTCGGTTATCCAATACAATTCTGTATACCCGAATTGGTGATAACGAATTAAACAGAGTGCATCCATCTCTGTTATCATTTGATTTAGTTTCTTCAATTTGCATACAAGTGTCGATTTGAATGATGCTTTTAGCAATCAAATATTTTTATAGTTTGAATATGTTTTTTAAGATTCAAATTGATTTTTAATACGATTCTGTGTTTGATTTAGACCAGCTACAGAATCGCAAGATTCTGTAGCTAGTCTTTAGAATTAGATTTTTATCAATTTTATCAACAAAATATCCTCTTAACTTGTCCATTTTTGTCCTCTTTCAGGTACATTCGAATTGCAATAATCAATTGGACATGTTGTGGTAGTCTAGGAGATATTTGTGTGATACAGTTTTTATTTTAGGTTGTTAGTTTAGTCAGACTTGGGATATCATCCCAGATTTTTTGTAAATTGTTTTGATGATTCCCACAGGGATGTTTTACCCTATGGGAGGTATTTAAATAATTTTTATTTTTTGTAATAAGAATCATCATCCGCACTATGGGAGAACCAGACTATGGATTTATGATTCAAACTCAGACAAAATTTGATGTCTTGTAACAGCTTTTGTTTTCAATATATCAAACTTTTGTTTCTAGTTTTTGCATATCAGTTGGAAATTAATTATCGACTACTTTAGCTATCATAACTCTTTGTATGCTGATGTGATTTGATTTATATGTTGTCTGTATCTGATCTCTCCTATTTTTAAAGTACAACAATTACTTTGTTTCATTTAATGAATGACATATTTCTCTTCTTTGTTAATTGAATCATTTTGTATAGATCTTTGCATGCAGATTTATCTAACTGTGAAGATTTGTAAATCATAAGATTGTTGTAACTTTTATGTCTTGTTTGTTCTGTTATCGATATTCAAAAGAGGACTGTTGCTTACTATTTACTAGAGGTTGGCAGAGGATTGATGTGGGTTTCCTCCCACCAAACAGCTGAATCGACCATCTTACACAGGACAAACCTTAAGCATTACTTCAGGTCAGTTTGTTATTTAGTATTTAATAGTTAATTAGTTAGTATAATATAAGTAGCTTAGATAAATATATTAGTTTAGATTTGTAGTTAGAGTAATTAGTTTAGTTGCTTAGTTTAGATAGTTTTCAGTTTATTTCTTTTTCATAAAATTATAAAAATCAAAAAACAAAATTAGTCTCGCTGTCTTAGGACAGATTACCAATGAGTTTTGCAGGTTTTCATTTAAATCTGTAATTTTTAAATATTGTACATTTGTGAATAATATTTATTTCTATTAGTAGTTAGATGTTTAAATTCGTAGAGTTATTATAGTATTAGACAGTAGATTGTATATATAATAGTTAGATTAGTTTATTAGTTTGTTTTAATTGTTATTTTTCATTTAGATTAGTTAATTTAGAGTAGTTTTCTTTTTGTTTTCTTAGGACCTTAGATCGGCCAACGGAGCCGCTAAACCCGTCAGGTTGGGTTATCCCAAACGGCTTGGGTTATTTAGACAACCCCGGACCGGATCCACTCTTCTAGTTGACGGATGGTCAATTTCGCCCGTCAACAAATGGCGCTAGAAGGACGGCCTGAAATTAATTAATGGGACGAGGTGGTCGTAAGACTCCTCCACCACCTAATCGCTCACCTATAGTGACAAAAAGTCATTCGAATGATAATATTCCCCCTCAAACATCAACCACATCAACCGATGATCCACGGGTCACAGTTGAACCAGTAACCCCAAATCCTATAGGTGATGACATACAAGAGATTTTCCATCAAACTCTCATAAGAACTCATAGTGCCTTAGCCCGTTTGAGGCAACCAAACCATCCGTTGGACCAACCTTTAGATTTCTCTGATATCAGGGAACAACTCGGAGTCACTAACATCATTGTCAACCCTACAGATCCAATCCTCACTCATGTTGCAGGGGGGTCTGGAATACCTCCTTCACCACCTCCATCATCTCCTTCCTCTTCTGGAGGAGATTCTTCTGACAAAGGCAGTTCCCCTTCTCATCCTTCCACACCCACTACACGAATGGCCAACCATAACAATCCTGCTAGACCTTGGCTCGACCAGGATGTCGTAGATGTACCTGGAGATCAGTATCCCTTACCTAAACATCCGGAGAAATGGCTCCCCAAGTTTGAACCCGACTCAAAACAGATCGTTGAAGATCACATTAAAAAGTTTATGTTAGCCATAAGACTCTGCAATGTCGAGCATGAAGACGTAGTATGTAGGTTGTTCCCCTATACTTTCAAGGGCAATGCATCTACATGTCACTTTTCCCAACAACCCCATACCATTGTGTCTTGGGAAAAGTTTGAGTCATGCTTTTTGGAAAAAGTCGGAGACGGTAAGCCTCCAGAATTCCTAGTCATGGATCTTTCTAACTTAAGTGTTAGCTCACAAAATGAAACCATCCTTTTGGTCAAGTTTTGTGGTGGATAGCATGGCTATCGGTAGTTTCCTCAATTCATTTTTGAGTTTTTATAGCTGCAAAACTTAGTTTTTGGTTTTTGTCTTAGAAAATAATATGACCCATAAAAGTCTTCTTTTCAAAAATTCCATAATTCACTTTCAACAGCTAACGTGTGTCCAAAAGTTGAGTGTTAGCTGGGGAAAGTGGCGACTTTCAGCAGCTAAGGAGTGCCTCTCATAGCTATGTGCGCTGTTGAAAGTGGTGAATTTCAAAATATCCAAGAATCAGTATCGCGGGTCGTGCGCTGGTTAAAGTGGAGTCTTTCCACATCTACGGAGCAGTTCTTTCAAGGTCGTGCGCTGGTGAAAGTGGAGACTTTCCACATCTAACGAGGGTTTTCCACAGGACCTTGCGCTGGTGAAAGTGGTAAATATCAACAACTAAGGGGTGTTTTCCACGGGCCGTTGGCTGAAGAAAGTGGGAATCATGTGTGTGATATCCACGTCTAAAGGCAAATGATGATATGATCATCCCACATCAGGCAAATCCAAATCATGCACTGATGAAAGTGGGTAATGATGGAAACTCAACTCTGCACGTCAAAATAGGATTGCGATGCGAATCCGGCTCAGAAACTCATGCTCCACAATCATGGCATCAGGGATGGCAAGTTCAAATTCGATGGTGCAGGTACAGAGGATGTATTGTCGGCCTGACAACATCAAAACAAATCATTGTTTCCATATCACATATCGTTCATGGAGGTTTATTAAAGTTTCAAATGTTTTAAAACAGAGCCGACTCCCGAAGTTCTTTCAACAGCGCAGAACCTCGGCTCAAACAACAGTTGCAGGGGTTAATATACAGAATTGTTGGGATTTTCGAGCTACAGAATGGCGAGGAGATGCAGCGGTTCCCTACTCAGGAGAGAGTTGGATAGCCTGTCCTTTTAAAGACACATCCCGAAGTCCAGAGACATTTTTCAAATGCAGGGTGTATTGAATTCGTTGAGATGTTGCAAAATGGTTGCCACCAGTCTACAACAGAAGCTTTTGCTAAGACTTTCGATGGGAACAAAGCTCTTGTTGGGTCCATGGAAATTAGAGTAGATGAAGTTGCCATTGTTGTAGCAACAAGCCTACCAAGAACCGGTCAGAGCTGGTTTAAAACCACTACTCCCAAAAATTTGGATTTCAAAGCTTATTTGAAAGAGGGGTACAAGCACAAGGCATGGAAAAAAGGTATGTTGGTTTCCTATCTAGAAGAAGAATGGTAGGAGTTGTTCAAAGGCATCCAACTGTACATTACCTTGGAGGGCAGGTATGATAAACTTATGATGTATCACATCAAACTCCTGGACCATTTCACAGGCAAGACTCCCCTTAATTTACCTTTTTTCCTACACAAAAGTTTGACTAAGGTTTGCAAGAAGATTAGGGCTCAATCCTTGAGCATAAAAAGTACTCTATGCCACTTCAGCCTCATAAAATTAATCATCCTAGAGGAATTGAAACAGCAGGGAAGGAGTTGGGATCATTTTCTATTCTGGGAGGGTTTTGAAACACAGACCCAGCCTGCAAATGAACCAGGGAAAGGTTCAAAGAAACAGTCTTCTCCTCAAAGTAGTTCAAGAAAAAGAAGGACCCTGCCAGGACCTCCAAAAGAAAGAATTTCTGGAGTGAAGCCCCACAGTTTGAAGATAAGGTTAAACTTTGAGCAGACCACAGAGAAAACCACAGAGCGTCATACAGAGAAGAGTACAGGGAATGGAACCAATATATTAAACTTTCCCTATTCGGACTCAGAATCAGAGCAGCAAGATCAATGCCCTGTCACCAAGAGTTATGAGAAGTCAACTGAGTGTGCACAAAACTATGAGACCTTCACTCATACAGAAGAGGGAGAAACATCAAAAATCTCCAAGTCAAAGAAGTCTCAGAAAATCAAGCATCTGAAAGAGGTAATCTCTCAGCAAGAGGTTTTTGAACGGGTAATCAAAGAAAGGTATAAGAAGTTGTCTGAGAACTTCGAAAAAACCAATGTTGCATTTGAGATATTGGCTAGGGAAACTGTTAAAGAGAAGAAAAGAAAGTAAAAGATCACCAAAGATTACAATAGCATGTGATGTCTTTCCAAACGCCTTAAAAGGCAGATAAGAAGGTTGAAACAAAAACAAAAGCAAAAAGCCCATCCAGATCTGAAGGTACTCGCTCAAGTCGTCGTTAATATGCAAGGTGAGAAATCGGAGACACACTGAGTTTTGATGAAATCAAAATTTTGGAGGTGAAAACTCGTTTTGAGCGCAATCGGGGCTTTCACCAGAGCAAAGCAATATTTTATGACCTGTTAGCTATTGAAAGTGGCGACTTTCAACAGCTAACCCGCGAAATATTAAACGAGTTAGTTGTTGAAAGATGGAAAAGTATTTTTGAAGCCAAGGATAGAACAGTTCATTCCAAACAGGTTTTGAAGGAGTTCCAGCGTATCAAGTGACTATCAGATCGCCTACAAAGGGCTAAGCATCAGAGGTTCAAGAGAATTTTGGCAACCACATGCAAAACCATTTCCTCAAAAATCGACCATGAACGTTGGGGAGATCCAACTGTCAATACAGGTGTCCTTCCATTCTTCACCACATTGCAGATACCAGGAGCTGAAGGATGCAGATGGCGAATTTTGGAGGTTGAAGACAGTTCAAGTTCTAAGTTTAGTTGTTAAGACTTTATTTTCAAGTTATTTAGATAGAATTGAATTGTTTTTATTAAATACAGATCCATGTTTTTAGGATCTGTAAAACTGTTTGTAAGAGGCTATAAATGTTTATTTTTGATATGAAACAAAGGTTCAAACTGGGAGATATTTCATGCCATTGTATAGACTCTTTTTTCAAGAATAAAGTGGAGTTTCCTTTCGTTTGCAATACCAGAATTGTTCATCTTTCATTCTTTGTACTTTAATTCCAGTTTATTTTAGTTCATAAAGACTGTTACCTCTTTGTTGAACTCATAGGCTTGAAATTAAAGGATTCCTAGTTGTCTTGTATTAGGCCCTACTTTCACTTGTATTGGCAAATCAAGAATAGTATTCTCCATCCTCTCTTTCAATTATTTGATCTAGTTATTGTTTACTGAAAGCATTGTATCTTTAGATGTGTGATGAGTTGTTTCTTATACAAATCATTGAAGACCCCATTGTCCCAAACATAAAAAACCATTATTTCTAAGTTACCAAGCATCCTTAGCCTACAACCCTAAGGAGTTTCTTGGAGTGATAACAAATTGGCGTCGTTGCCGGGGAAACGAAATTCAAGATCTGCTTTCCTGGGATACGACACAGAGCTAATCTTTGATGATAGACAAAGATTAGACACTTTCAGTTGGTTGTAATAATCTATCTGGCGACTCCACAAGTTCATCCTGGCTCCTAAGAGGATCAGTACTAGGGAGAATCCTCAAGAATCACCGATCACACCAGTGTCCAATCCAGAATCAATTCTCAAAAAAGGACAGACGATTCAAGGTCAAACTTCAAGAGCAGATACAAAAGGTAATCCTCTTTTCAGTTCTGGAAAATCTATTGCAGAAAAAGTTGAGTTATTTTCATAGAACACTGATGATAAAACAGTTGTAAATATTGTAGAAGAACAAACTCTTTTTGATCAACAGAAAAATCCTAGTGATAAAAAATTGATAGACTATAATTTGATTGAAAAAACTTTAGAAAGAAGCCACAGTTCTTCTTCCTTTGAATCTTTCCATACTCAGCAACAAGAAGACCACTTGAACATTTATACTAGCCTCCTTGCTGTTGAACATCTCCTCCAAGAGCTATCTTCTAAGGGTGAAGAAAATTTAGCTGGCCAGCTTGCAAATTTTTACAGAGCCTCTTATCAAACCTCTTTCCCATTGGAAGATTCACCTCTTTCACATTCCTCCAGTGTTGAAGACTTGAAGAAGAAACTATCATTTTCCCCACCTTTGACAGTCATGGCTACACCACCTCCTCCTTTGACTAAGATGCAACAAATCCTAGCTGCTAGGTATGCACCACTCATATTTCCGAACCCAGTAGTAGCCATGCCAATAGGAGACTACCAGAAATATATGCCTAAATTCACAAGCGAAGGCGATGTGTTCGTTGAAGAACATATTGAGGCCTTTTACAGTTATGTAGAAAACCTTAATATTGAACAAGAATACGTTTGGACACGAGTCTTTGTCCAAAGCCTAGATGGCCATGCTAGGAAATGGTTTAAAGAACTCCCTGCTGGTTCCATTGCCGGAATTGAGCAATTGGATGACATATTCCTGAAACATTGGGGTGACAAAAGAGATTTTGTCTACTACATCACAGAATTCAGAAACTTGAGGAAACAAAGTAATGAGTCAGTCTCTGATTTCACTAAGAGGTTTAACCGAATGTATGGAAAAATACCAGCTGAGATAAAACCATCAGATGCTTCTGCCAAGATTACATATTCTGATGCTTTTGATTCAGATTTTTGTTTACTCTTGAGAGAAAGGAGGTCACCAACATTATCCCTCATGCAAGATGTTTCCCTTGAGGTGGAATCAAACATTCTGGCCTCCCAGAAGAGAAAAGGAGAATCTGATAGGAGAAGATCAAAGAATGAAGCCTCATCTTCATCACATGCTGATCCAAAACTTGATAAAATGGCCAAAATGCTAGAGTCTCTAACCTCTTAGATATATAAGCTCAAGATCGAAAATAAACAGCCTGTGAAAAGTAGAAGCACTTATGATCCTGCAGGTAGAAATCCTAATCTAAATCCCAACAACTTCAGAAGGAATAATCAGCCCACTCAGATCTTGCAGAGAGAAAAGAATTCTAATGAAGATCAGAGGATAAAGGTCCCTCTTCAGAATGTTGTGATGGACGATGACAATGGTGAAGATCAAGAAGATGGAGAAGGTGACATTCATTGTGTTGGAGAAGAGACAGGGAAGTCTTATCTAACACAACAAGATTATGAGGAATCATTAATGACTGAACAGACAGAAGATGATCTTCTTGGTGATGGAATTTTCACAGCAGAAGATAAAAATAGATATAACCTCCGATCCAAATATAATGTTGCTCAACAAGATGCACCAGCCTCTCCTAGAAAGCTTGCTACCCCTGTTAAGAAAAAGGATGAGACATCAGAAGATCAGCAAGAAAATTCTTCAAATGTGAAAGCATCAGCTCCTCCCAAGAAGACTGCTGCCCCTATTAACCATCAAACTCCAGAAAGTCAGCCTTCTGTCGAACAGCAAAGAAATCAGGAAGCCCCTTCAAATCAAGTAAAGGTTTCTGATAAAACTGTTGATAAGGTTCCATATTCTTTTAACTTTGAGGTTGAAATACAAAAGATTACGATTCCTATTCCTATTGTTGAGCTGATGAAAAATGAGATGTTTAAAAGGGATATCCTCAAAACTTTAGATCTCCAGTCTGTATCCCTTTCTGCTGATATCCTCAACATTTATGATGATAAGCCAACCATCACTCTGGGCCAAATGGTAGAAGACAGAGATGAAAGTTGTCCTCCCTTTTACATCTCTTTAAATATTCATGAGAAAACACTGCACAATTGTTTGTTGGACTCCGGTGCTTCGCACAATTTGATGCCAAAAGTTGTGATGGATGAGCTTGGGCTGGAGATCACCAAGTCTTATCATGACCTTTTCTCCTTTGATTCTCGAAAATTCAAATGTCTTGGGATGATTAAGGATTTGGTTGTGACCTTGACCCAAGCATCAATGAAGACAATGGTGATGGATATAGTGGTGGCCGACATACCTCAAAAATTTGGATGCTTACTACCGAGATCGTGGATGAAGAGATTAGGTGGCACTCTTTAAATGGATCTCTCTTACACTACTATCCATGTTTTTGGAGGGGTGAACAGAAGGATTTACAGAGAATCTCAGTTGGCATATGTTATCAGTGACGAGAAAAATCCATCCAATCATCCTATCTATTCGGTCGACACAGATATGGGATCTTGTATCTTGCAAATTGATGATTCATTGCCCGATACATTGCTTCTCAGAAAACCCACAGATCAGATCACAGTTCAGCCCACAGAAATAGCAGAAGATGATCTCTGGACCATGTTATTTGACGGTGCTTGCACTAGGGAGTCAGCTGGAGCAGGAGTGGTATTCATTTCCCCCTCTAAGAAAACTTCTCATTTTTCCTTTAACCTTGATTTTAAAGTGACTAATAACATTGTTGAGTATGAAGCACTACTTTTGGGGCTGAACGCAGCCAAGGAGAAGGGAATTAAAAAATTACAAGTATTTGGAGATGCATATTTGATTATTCAGCAGATGAATAAGTCCTTTCAATCCAAGCATGTCAGACTGAAGGCATACAGAGACGAAGTGTTGAAGGCAATTCAAAATTTTGCAAATTTTAAAATTACATTTGTACCTAGAACAATGAATGAATTGGCTGATTCATTGGCAATGTCTACTTGTGCATTCATACCCCCTCTGCCTCATAAATTAACTTACGAAATTCAAGTTAAATATAGGCCCTCTCTCCCTGATAATGTAAAATTTTGGAAGGTTTTTGAAGACGATGTTGAACTCACTAGATTCCTTGCAGTGATAGATGAGTTTGCAGATCTGTAGATCGATCAGGAGAATGAACATGACCATGAAGTTGATGAGCCAAAGTTCAAAAGTAAAATCGCAGCACATGAAATAGTTTAGTTGTCCACCAATAGAATTCCTAAAGGTTTGGTCACGTTGGAAACGTTGTTTGATAACAACGATGTGGCTGTCAAATTGCAAAGTGGGGAAAAAGAGTCAAATGTTTTGCAGTATAATGTGGCCAGTGAGAAAGATCCTAAACATGTCAACTTGGCCTCACATTTGAATGAAAAACAAAGGGTTGATTATGGAGAATTGCTAAAGGAATTTGCAGACATTTTTGCTTGGCAGTATGATGACTTGAAGACTTTTGACACAGAAGTGATTCAACATAAGATTCCCTTGAATAAAGACACCAAACCATTCAGGCAGAAGCTTAGATCCTTCAATCCTTTGTTGCTGCCTATCATGGAAAGGGAAATTAAGAAACTGTTGGATGCCCGCATTATCATTCCTCTCAGGTATTCAGAATG
>ML796313.1:525017-545795 GCA_009831015.1 Picea engelmannii | reverse complement strand
ATTAGTATCATGAAAAGTCACATCCTGTGACAAAGGTATGCCTATTTCCACGCTTAAACCCAGGTGGCACGATCTTTTGATAATGGTTAAACAATTTGTGACCTATGAGGGTCGGTATGGATTGGTTTTTCTTTATCACCTTCGACTGTTAATGAATTTCATGGGTTATCCATTGAACATGACATTTTATTTCCAGCGTAGTCTTTAAAAAATGGCTAAGAGGTTCAAACGCAAGAAGGTTGACAGTAGCTTATTTCACCATGGATTGATTAGACTCATCGTCGTTCATAATTTAAACCTCCATGGCGATAAATGGCAAGATTTCTTGTCTAGAAATGGCTTTGTTGATTCAGAGTATGTCCAAATCGACAAGTCTGTGGTCAGTGAGACTAAGGTCGGGCCACCCGTGCCTTTTCAAGACCTTCTACCCTCTCCCAAACCCTCAGTCTGCCCTGATATCGACCTATCCGACATCATAACAGACAAGGTTGAGGCTGTTAAAAATCCTGTGAGCAAGAAAGTCAAGGGTAACCCTACTATCAACGGCAAAGGTAAAAATAATGCTCGATTGATATCGAGACTTGCCCGTAATAAACCTAAACCTAGTGTTGATCAAAAGCCCATTGTCCTCAATGAAGATTAAGACTCTGATATCAAGTGCTTCCTAGATAGTGAGTACCCTTATTCCCATGGTCTGTGCTCCGAGACACCCTATGACTTTGTTTCTAATTTACCCCCTTGCCTAAAGAACAATCCTAGCTACCCATGGATCAAGCTACCTAATGAAACCCTTGGTGATCTGAACAAACCCTCGAATGTCATTTTGAAGCCTGAACAGACATCATGTAACCAATGTAATGCATGGTTGGAGCACTACTATACCAACGTTCCCTTATTACAGTCGAAAATCAAATCATTGGAAAACCAAGTTACATTGTTGACAAGAGAAAGGGACAAGCTTCGAGCTAATGAAAAGAAGCAGAAAACCACTGGTTCGATCGTATTTAAGAATGTATAATCGGCTACAGCCTTCGTCAATTCCAAACTATCATAATCGAAGCCATTTCATATTGTCCAGGTATGATTTTCAATTTTAATTTCATTTCAGGAATGGCTTGAATTAATATAATGAATTGATTTTTGGGTTACGGTTAGTTCTGTTCATTATTTGAAATGATTATTTTGTAGTTTAATTATCAAAAATGGTTATTCTATGAATCCTGTATAGTACATTTATTTTTCTAAAATTAAATGAAAATATGATTTGGTTATGTGATTTTGTCGTTCCCAGTTTAGTATAAGCAATTCATTGGTTTTGATTCGGTTTGGTTTGTTTGTGATTCAATTATGTTTGATAGTCGATTTGGTTTGATTTTAATTAGTTTCGTTTGCTTCTAATAAACTCAAAATGACTCTGTTCTGCATCGAATCATTATTCTCGTTTGGATTTTGATTATCTTTGACCTATGCAAAAGATCTACTTACTATAATCGTGGATTTGTAACGTTAGTATCTGACCCAAACTATTTCGATTCATTTTGATTTGATTGATGCATGTTTTGAGTTAACACTATTGTTTGTATGAGTTGGATTGGTATTGAAAAATCGATTTGATGCTACTCTGTTGGTTTTGATTTTCAAAAAAGATTTTGTTAAGTTCATATCGACATATTTTTTCTCTGTTGAATTCATATGAAAAAAATCGGCTAATAGTTCTCTTTGAAATTGATTCAAGTGATGATTTCGTTGACTGTCAATCGATTTTTTCTGTCCCCAATTGGCAATAAAGAACGTTTGACAAATCCCACATATCCTATTACGATTTCATCTGTGAAAATTTACATACCAGTTTTGATTTGATTTGTTAATAGCCTGGGTCGTTTGTATATGTTTAATACAGTTATATCAATTTGAAAATGATCCTGTTGGTTTCGTTTGGATACGACAGTGATCTTGTGGATAGTTGAAGCAACTATTTGTGTGGATTTCAATTGGTTATGAAAATGATTTCATTATTGTTCGGTTATCCAATACGATTCTGTATACCCGAATTGGTGATAATGAATTAAACAGAGTGCATCCATCTCTGTTATCATTTGATTTAGTTTGTTCAATTTTCATACAAGTGTCGATTTGAATGATGCTTTTAGAAATCAAATATTTTTATAGTTTGAATATGTTTTTTAAGATTCGAATTGATTTTTAATACGATTCTGTGTTTGATTTAGACCAGCTACAGAATCGCAAGATTCTGTAGCTAGTCTTTAGAATTAGATTTTTATCAATTTTATCAACAAAATACCCTCTTAACTTGTCCATTTTTGTCCTCTTTCAGGTGCATTCGAATTGCAATAATCAATTCGGCATGCTGTGGAAGTCTAGGAGATATTTGTGATATCATCCCAGATTTTTTGTAAACTGTTTTGATGATTCCCACAGGGATGTTTTACCCTGTGGGAGGTCTTTAAATACTTGTTATTTTTTGTAATAAGCATCATCATCCTCACTGTGGGAGAACCATACTATGGATTTATGATTCAGACTGAGACGAAAGTTGATGTCTTGTAACATCTTTCGCTTTCAATATATCAAACTTTTGTTTCTAGTTTTTGCATATCAGTTGGAAATTAATTATCGACTACTTTAGCTATCATAATTCTTTGTATGCTGATGTGATTTGATTTATATGTTGTATGTATCTGATCTCTCCTATTTTTAAAGTACAACAATTACTTTGTTTCAGTTAATGAATGACAGATTTCTATTCTTTGTTAATTGAATCATTTTGTATAGATCTTTGCATGCAGATTTATCTAACTGTGAAGATTTGTAAATCATAAGATTGTTGTAACTTTTATGTCTTGTTTGTTCTGTTATCGATATTCAAAAGAGCATTGTTGCTTACTGTTTACTAGAGGATGGCAGAGGATCGATGTGGGTTTCCTCCCATCAAACAGTTGAATCGACCATCTTACACAGGACAAACCTGAAGCGTTACTTTAGGTCAGTTTGTTATTTAGTATTTAATAGTTAATTAGTTAGTATAATATAAGTAGCTTAGATAAATATATTATTTTATATTTGTAGTTAGAGTAATTAGTTTAGTTGCTTAGTTTAGATAGTTTTCATTTTATTTCTTTTTCATAAAATTATAAAAATCAAAAAAAAAAATTAGTCTCGTTGTCTTAGGACAGATTACCAATGAGTTTTGCAGGTTTTCATTTATATCTGTAATTTGTAAATATTGTACATTTGTGAATAAGATTTATTTATGTTAGTAGTTAGATGTTTAAATTCGTAGAGTTATTATAGTATTAGATAGTATATTGTAAATATAATAGTTAGATTAGTTTATTAGTTTGTTTTAATTATTATTTTTCATTTAGATTAGTTAATTTAGAGTAGTTTTCTTTTTGTTTTCTTAGGACCATAGATCGGCCAACGGAGCCGCTAAACCCATCAGGGTGGGTTATCCCAAACAGCTTGGGTTATTTAGACAACCCCGGACCGGATCCACTCTTCCAATTGATGGACGGTCAATTTCGCCCATCAACAAACCGTTAGACTACGCCATAATGGATCAAAAAAGAGTTAATGGAGGCTCATAACCATTGCAAGAGAACCGTTCCTGAGTTGCCTACTTATCCCGTCGCTCCATGAACGGAGAACACTTTTGCTAACTTAGAATTTGAAGCCCGCAAACTAAGAGAATTGTATACAGTGATCATTGCACTATTTTTGTTTGTTTTAGTGTCATATCTAAGATCATCATGACCTCGATAATTTTAATCTCGTGTGTGTATGTCTGATGAGATCACCACAGTTGAAGAATCAGTAATGGAAGTTCTCCTCGACTTAATGACTGAAAGAGTCATGTCAGAGAGAGGAGTGTCTACAGGTGTACAAGAATCTTTGATGAGAGGACTGTCGGCCTCTCCATCCACTGCTCGAGCCGTTCCATCCCGGCCAGTAGATGAAAATTGAACTAAGCATAAGGATGATCTCATGAATGCTAAGTTAATCCTGACCATATTACCCACCTATATAACCCCTATGAGCGGTGTGATAAATCATGATAGTGTGCCCAGAGAATTTGAGTATGCTTTGGTCACTGCGTACCTGTCGAAAGGGATACGCGCAGTGCACGTAGACCAAGATAAGATTGTAGCATTGAAGTTTAGTGAATTCAACCTTGGCAACATGAAGGTGTACAACATGCTTACCCCGCACAAGTATCTAACCAGAACCAAGGGAAAGAACTTGAAGATCCTCCCCTAGTCATGGACCATGAACCTCGTGTAGTCCACACTACTCAATGTCATGAAGATTCCTCACTTAGCTAGGCACCAAGAAGTGAATGCATGCATCAAGTTTTTGTTGTCCTGCTACCATGGTGGATGTTTGTGGTTGAACCACCACATCATAGTGGATACAACATTGATCAATCGGATCATAGGGCTAAGCATGCAAGGCCCTAACCCATAGGATTTCTATCCTAGGAAAACCATGGATCATGCTCTTGCGTAGAAGATTAAAGACACCTACAGAGATGTCAAGAAAGGAACATGAGGCTAAAAGGTAGCCTCTATCCAGAGCGGTGTAGTGCACCTAGCCTATCAATTGATCGCAGAAAATTTAGTTCACAAGAACCAACCCACCCAAGTGACTGGATTTGTAGTTGACCTCGCAGAAAAGTGCGCGGAGGGCCTACAAATAAATTGGGTGAAGTACCTCGTAAACCAACTGGAACTGGATTGTAGGGAAGCGCAAGACCAAGGATATGAGTTCCACATTAGCTGGCTTCTCATCTTGATCTCTTTTATCGCATGGGAGATGTCGAAAGGTGCGACCTTCCTGGACATCAAGCCCTTTGAACCTCTGGTCGTGAAGTTCAGTACATTGTGTTACTCCAGTGACATGAACAAGCAATGGCAATCAAATTTCATCTTCCACACTTATTACAACCAGCTGAAGACAACCATCGATTCTGAGCCTCGTATAACCCCGAACACTCTCTGCAGGTTCAATCCCTTGATGAAATTCAATGTGGACCGCCATTTCATCTATATCACAGTGCACGTTGATGAGAATAAACAATAGTTCAAGTCATACTACAAGATGACGGAGGAATACTTAGAAAAGATTACTAAGGAATGGTCGGTGGAGCTCCTCATCCCAGTAGACAACATAGAGCTATCTGATATTGACAGTCTAGAAGTAGCACATGATACACCAGGACCGAGCAAGACCAAGAAAAATGAATAAGCTCAAGATGTAAGCAATACCTCGGTGAAGAATTCTTCTATCTCACTTGAGAAATGAGGTGATGGCGGAGAGATAGATGGTGCAGAAGTTGAATAGAAGAAAGGTGAGGTTACACCACCTAGAGACAAGGAGGATCCCTTGAAGAAAAGGAAGGTTTCCCCTCCGAAACCTTCTTCAAGGAAGAAATCAAAAGGAACTAGGACCAAATTTGAGACCACCCTCACCTCAGACGACTTCGACTTCATCGTCGCAACACTAAACGATGCTTCGTTGGAGACAACAACGAAACAAGAAGCTAAGTAGGAAGAGGTTTCAATTGGATCAAGGTTGAACTTCAAGGACTATAGCAGGCACTACAACCCAGCCACGCAGCTTCCACTGCAGCTCTGCCATCAGAAACACCAAAACTAGGAGATGAGCCAACTCAACTCCACCGAATCATTGATACAGTGGAATCTCACCTTTTATGAGCATAGGAGGAGACAACATAAGCCACCCAGAATTTAGCACAAGTATAAGGAGTCCTTGAAGAGCAACAAAGTACTACAGAATGAGAGAAGCTTTCTCTCCAAGTAAAATCTGATGAAGAAAAATCCCAGCTGCATAAAGAAAAGGAACGGTTGCTCACAAAGCAACTCGAAGTTAAGGAAATGGTCAATAGAGAACTTCGCTCTGTGATAGTTGTCGACGTAAAGGCCAAAGAGAGAGTTCCATAGAAGGTGTTGTAACTCGAAGAAGTGACCCAACAGCTCCAGCAATGCATCGCAGATATAGAATTACGCATTGTACTTGAGACCCCGCAGGATGTAAGGGACCAGTGAGAAGCAACTGCCCGCAATGCGGTTGACAGGTTAAAATATGTTGAATTGGAATGCAAGAAGCTAAGTAATTGTAGTGCCCAAACATATGAAAACCGCACTGCGAACCCGGTGTTACAAACACTAGAGTCGTAGCTCCAGGAAGTGAAGCAACACACAAATACACTACAGGTGCAGCTGAAGGCCCTGTCGACTGTAGAAAGAATGAAGAGGTCTCAAGAACAACGCACAGCTCAGCAGCAGATCCATATGCTTCAAAGAAAAGTGATGGAAGTTACTCAATGGATTCAACATGTGAAATATAAGGCATGCCAGCTTTTTACAGAGGTAGAGAGTCGAGGACCAGAGTTAGAACAGGTTGTCACCGTAGCAGAATAGCGCCTAGAAGGGCTAGTGAAGGACACAGTAATCCAGGAGTTTTTCAAAAAAGAGGCCATAGTAAAGAAGCAAGTTGAAGCAACTTGATCCAAGCTCAAGGCGTTCGAGGCAGAATTTCTCAGACCATAGTGACTCGGGACAAGTCACAGGTGAGTGTTGGGGGCCTGTTGGCCCTTGACCAAGTTTTAGAATTTTCTTGGTCATGTTGACCTATTTTGGGACTTCAACAGCCTATCGAAGGAGGAGTGCAATATGAAGTGGATATCACAGGATCTCAGCCCCCTTTTTGGGTTTTTGGGAATATGTAACGGGAATGGGATGTTGTCCCATGGGTTTACCCATGTTTAGGCATATTTTGTATGTATAAATAGAAGGATAGGCAATGTAAGAAGGAGTAGAATAGTGCATCTATGTGATGTGAATCTATGTTAAGTGAGTGTAGAGTTTGTAAGTGCTTTGTGCATGACTGTAAGAGACTTGCAGAGCTAAGTGCAGGTCCTTGTAGCAGATTGTGGAGGGCTTAGTGTTGCAATGCAAGGAAGAAGGATCTAGCGAGCTGTGCAGATCTTCTATCCTACATGGAGTAAGGGTTTTGAAGGCTTTGTGCTTGTAACTGATTGATTGAAGACAATAAAGAAGAATATTTGGTGGACGTAGCCCCAGGGTGGGGGTGAACCACGTAAACATTGTGTTATGTGCTTTGTTCTTTGTCTTGATGTGTTCACATATTATTTGCTAAGTGTTTTGATATGTTTAGATAGATCTACTTCTACTTTATGCTTATGATATGTGAGAATATTATATCTGATCAAGATAGTCATGCTTAGTGATTGATATGCTCATTTTGATCCATTTATATGCTAAGTGCTTAAATACTATAGATTAGTGTGAATGTTGCGAAGCTCTGTTTTATCAGTGAAGTGAATAGTGATTGCATATTGAGGGATTAATGGTACTAAGAGTTGTATTAAGTGTTATAATCACAGATTTGTTTCCTAGATAAGGTTGCAAACACCTAAGTCTTGCAACCACCCCTGCCTCTACCTTGAGTGAGACTTCATCTACTTCGCAGGTGTTGCCGAAAGGGATGATAGTTAGGGATTTGTTGGTGTGTTGTTGTAGCGTTGAACCCTGGGTCTGCCCCTATACCAACAGGTCTAAAACAGGATCCTAGAGCATGGTACTCTAGACTGGATAAGTATCTGTAGTAGGCAGGGTTCAGAAAAGGAAGTACAAACAACAACCTCTACATCAAGGTAAGTCAAGGTAATATTTTATTAATTGAAGTTTATGTTGATGATATTATTTTTGGTAGTGATGATGACAGGTTAAGCCATAAATTTGCAAAAAATATGCATAATGAATTTGAAATGTCATTACTTGGAGAACTATCCTTCTTTCTGGGACTTCAGATACGCCAAAGAAACCAAGGAATTTTTGTTTCTCACACCAATTATATCAATGAAATGATAAAAAGGTTCGGTATGGCAGATTGCGAACCAGTTATCGCTCCCATGAAAACCAGTTGCAAGTTGAGCAAAGATGATTATTCAAAGTCTATAGATCAAAGGCAATACATGTCAATGATTGGAAGCCTACTATATGTGACATCATCCAGACCAGATGTAATGTAGGCAGTTGGACAGGTGGCATGATTCTAAGGAGAACCAAAGGAATCACATGTATTAGTAGTGAAGAGGATTTTCAGATATCTCAAAGGAACATAAGAGTTTGGATTATGGTATCCAAAAGGAAAGGATCTATCACTTATTTCCTACATAGATGCAGATTGGGCAAGTTGTATTGATGAGTGACGAAGCACCAATGGAGCAGCATTCTACTTGGGTGAGTTTTTAGTATCATGGCTAAGAAAGAAACAATCATCAGTACCCTTATCTCCATTCGAGGTAGAGTACATTGCAGCAGCATCATGTTGTACACAGGTTCTTTGGATGAAACAAACTCTGACATATATATAGGTTGAGTATGATGAGCCCATTCCAATCTATTAGGATAATACAAGTGCCATTAGTATCTCAAAGAATCTGGTGATGCACTCCAAGATGAAGCACATTCTAATCAAGTATCACCTTTTACGGGAACAGGTTGTAGAAAAGAACATCAGAGTTGATTATGTGGGCACAAAAGAACAAGTGGCAGACATCTTTACAAAACCACTTCCACGGTGTTGGAATCATAATTCACTACTAGATTGCAACAGGAGTAAGCCTAATGCCCATCAGTTTATGTCGCTATTTGTTGATAAAGAGTGATGAATGGAAGTAAACTCAGAAAAATATCGTTCTAACTCGGAAACTAGGCCAGGCATGCACAAGCAGATGAGGTCTTGGTTTAACTTCAGACAGTAAGTTGTAATAAGGGTGAGTAGGAGGAAGACTTCTGTGAGGAAATGTGAAGGCCTGTTGTAGGCATCGAGCTTCCAACATCCTATAGAAGAAAACTTTGAACACAAGAACCTCTTATATTCAAAAGCAGAAACACTTAAAGAACATAACAGCGCTATAATAAATCCTTTATCATAACACAGTCATGAAAATTCATGTGAATCAATTAATCATAAACCCTTTTAGTATGAGATCGAAACCAAATGAAAAAGAGAGTTTCCTTACATTGAACAAGAAAAATTCATATGCAGATACATAGCCAGGAAAACCAATGCTTCATTAAAACGTTACAGTCAGGAGCTCTACTCTACCATCCATCCTTACAAAAATACAAAAACTCAGTATATATACTCAGAGAAATTCTCCCCCTTGGCAGCAGGAGGGTAGCTGAGACATTAAAGTCCAATTTAGCATGTACGGACTCCCCTGGTCAGACGAGGACATCAGATCAGCATGGCTCTTTTAGGAAAACCTACACACAAGACGATCTTGGGCAGACTACCTGCCAAAACCTCCATGCCTTATATTCATGGCTTGAGCTAATGTTTTACCTACCTACTCAATTTTCATTAATTTCCTTCCTCCACGGCGGGTGGCCAAGACTTCGAGCACAAGCAACGACCACGCGCTTGCCTCCCGGGGCTCAGAGGCTAGCCTCCTTTTTATTTTGGCTCCACCCTCAATGTAACCCATGGACATGACCTAGTGCCTCGCTCCAAAGGTGCTTTGACACTTCTCCTTTCGGTAGATTCCACCATTCTAGCATCCAGGATCCTTGGTGAATAAAAATGCGAAACAACCCTCCATATCGGCGGTTAGATCTGGCTTCAAAATCCATGGACATGATCCATTTTCCCTTGGACATATTGGCTCCACTCCCCTCATATTCTTTGTCCCCACTCCATACAACCCTATGCTATGACTGTGGGCCCGCACCCAAAGGCGCTTTCGCATATCACATATCGTGGATGGGAGGGAGTTGACCCTTGTATTTCAAAGTCGCAATAGCCGAGATGGCGACTAGACTTAATCAGGCGCCAGGTGTCCTTCAAGACTAACGGTCCCGATCCTTTCGAGGATTCTCCTACTGAGAGTTCTCGCTCCTCTTCCTCCAACTGCCTTTCCATACGACCCTATGATCGTGGGCCCGCACCCAAAGGCACCTTCACATCTCGCATATTGTAGATGGAAGGGAGTCAACCCTTGTATTTCAAATTCACAATAGCCAAGATGGAGACTGGACTTAATCAGACGCCAGGTGTCCTTCAAGACTAATGGTCCCGATGCTTTCGTGGATTCTCCTATCGGGAGTTCTCGCTCCTCTTCCTCCAACCGCCTTTCCATATGACCTTGTGCTATGACCATGGGCCTTCACCCAAAGGTGCCTTTGCATCTCACGTATCGTGGATGGAAGGGAGTTGACCCTTGTATTTCAAAGTCGTGATAGCTGAGATGGCAACCAGACTTAATCAGGCGCCATGTGTCCTGACTAGATCTGATGACCATGATCATCTAGGGACTTTGGCACTAAGGGATGATCCCATGTGATAAACCTCATGCAACTCCATGGATCTATCTTACCCAATGATCGTTGATCTGCTCCATCAATGGATCTTTGCCACTAAAAAACAAAAATGTCCGTCTGCTTGATTTTTAACCCGAAAATAGACATTTTATGCATGTTGTGCTTGGGCACTCATGACTATGACCTTTGAATAAAATGCATTTGATGGGTTTTTAAAACCCATTTCTTCACATTTTACACCATGGGCATGAAATTGGAGAGAAACACCCCCCTTACAAGAATTGGTGCTAACATTAGGCTCCATGGGGGATAGAGTCGTCCTTGCGATGCTCTAAGAACTCCTTGCAGTTTCAGTGCCTTGTTGTTGGGCTATGGAGTTATTTATTAAGTCAAAAATAAACAGAAAAACAATATTTGCAAAAATAGAGGATCCGTCTAAGGCTCAAACAAAACATTTCTTCAGGAAATGTCGATTTACTGGGTCATTAAAACCTTCTTCACCCTCAAAATCTTGCAACCTATACGTGTTATTTAAGAATACTTCAAAGATTTTGAAGGGCCCGATCCAGAGGGAATCAAACTTGTTGTGTTTTCCCCTATCCTACTTGGGTTCATCCCACTTAAGCACCAAATCTCCCAGCTCGAATTCCTCCTTCCTAACCTTCCTGTCAAGGGCCTGCTTGATCTTCTGCTAATGACTATGATCTATGTCCATTCCCTTCTCCCTGATCTGTTGAAATTCCACCACTTGATGAATTCTTCTAACCATATGGTATGGCTCTTCTTCATGATCTTGAAAGAATTTCGCTACAAGTAAAGCGAGTTGAGTGGGAAACACAACCTCCATCCCATAAACAAGTTGAAAAGGTGAGGTTCCCAGGGACTTCTTTGTTGTCACTCGATCGTCCCATAGAGAAAATTTGAGCTTTGAATCTATTAGGGTCCTAACCCACACATAGGTAGATCAATATATTCGGATGTAATAAAGGTCAATATTAATAAGGCATTTCAATAAAATAGAATAAGGCGGATGTAAGAAGACCTAACAGAAGATTATGCTTCTAGAAGGATCTTCCTCTAGATGCTTCTCTTGATAGACATATTTAGTATAAATAAGGATCAAGGGTATGAAAACCCTAGCTTGGAGATTATTGTAATGGAGTGTTGCTCGACTGGAGGTTGCCCCCTTGAAGAGGCCTGTGAATATTACTTTATGAATCAAAGTGTTATTTATGTTGTTGTTCTTATATCATTTATGTGTTATTGTGGAGATTATGTTGGTTATATTACTGTTATTCTGCCATTTCTAACATTTTATTTATGTTCTGCATATTTATTATATCTGGTATCTTGCAAGTGGTATCAGAGCACTTTCCTTCACAGAAATTGTGGGAATTGTTTTTAGGGTAGAGACATATTCCGACGTCTTTAAGCCATAGATATATGTCATTAAGCACATAAACCCACGGTTGAGGGATTCATACATGCAAGAAATACAAAGTGGTTCTTAAGCCCACATCTGTTGGCCACCCTTGTAACCCCTGTTGGTACCCCTTCGAGTGGTAGCACATCAGACAACACCTGTGTACAGATCGGCCTAGATTTTCTTAATCCCTCTTAATATAAACCTATCGGTCGTTGGACTTCTATAGTGTCATCGAGAACAGCACTCGGGAAGATACTCTCTAGTACCTGGGCATTTAGGTAGTACGGCTAAGGTTACGGTCTATCCTTCTTAGTTAGTGCCCTGAGATATTGGGTCGAGTACTACTGTTGGACCCCGCACATATATCAGAGAGTTATAGCACAGGGAAAAACCTTGTCTGTAGAACCCTTGAATACCTAATCCTTGGGGGACAAAAACATAAACAAGATAAAATAGACCAGATCTATTTCTGCGCAACTATGTTCTGGTTTCCAAGTAAATACACATTTCTTTCTGGTTAATCATTTGGGGATTTCATCACTGCAGTATTCTTCAGACCGGAGTATAACTCTGCAGGTGTAAAAAACAAGTATGGAAATTATTTCACCATTATTTGAGACCTATTCCATTGGATTCATCTCTTCACCCTTATCACATTCATCCATATCATTTTTCGGAAAAAAAAACTGACCCCACCCGCCCCTTTTTAGTTCACCCATCCTCATGGCCCATACCCGTAGCCAAGATTTGAAAACTCGCTTCAACACCTTGCAATCTAGTTTCCTCAAATCCTCAAGTACTTTCTGGAACAACGCATTTCCTCCCAGGAGCAACAAAAATGGGTGACTAAGCTCTTTGGATATGATTATGAGATCATTTACAAGAAGGGTAAAGACAATGTAGTGGCGGATGCACTGTCCCAAAAATATGAAGAAGAAGGATCCTTTTTTTCTCTTTCCTTCATTGTACCTGATTGGCTCCAAGCTATGAGCCAGGAATGGATTCAAGATCCCAAAAGTTCGCATTTGATCCAGCAATTGCAGACCAAGGCTCCAACTCCCCCAGGGTACTCTTGGCTCCAGGATGAGCTTCGATACAAATGTCATTTGTATTTAAGTAAACAATCAAATCTTAAATCCACGGTACTTTCTGAGCTTCATGCTACACCCACAGCGGGGCACTCGGGGTTCACCAAAACATATGACAAGGTCAAACGTTCCTTTTTCTGGGATGGTATGAAATAGGACATCCGTAATTTTTTCGCTGAATGTGAGGTGTGTCAATGCAACAAGGGAGAAACAGTCAAATCTTCGGGCACACTACAACCGCTTCCGATTCCACCTGCTATTTGGAAGGATATCTCTATGGAATTTATTACCGGTTTACCCAAATCGAGGAATAAATAAGTCATAATGGTGGTTGTGGATCGCCTTTCCAGCTATTCTCATTTATGTTCTCTTCAACACCCATTTACTGCATCCACGGTGGCTCAAATTTTCATGGACCAGGTCTTCAAGCTTCATGGCATGCCACACTCTATTGTTTCTAATTGTGACCCAACTTTCACAATAAATTTTTGGCAAGAACTATTTAAGCTATAAGGCACCCAATTTCATCTCAGCATAGCTTATCATCCCCAGACTAATGGTCAAACGAAAGTTTTCAAAAAGTGTTTGGAAACATATCTGAGGTGTTTTGCCTCTGAAAAACAACATCAGTGGGCTCAATGGTTACCCCTAACTGAATGGTGGTACAACACTTCCTACCATACAACTACTTGCATAACTCCTTTTGAAGCGGTATATGGACAGAAGCCACCTTCAGTTCTCTCATACTTATCGGGTACCTCGAAGGTCTAGGCGGTTGACCAAAAACTTACAGTTCGAGCGGATATTCTTCGTTCCCTTAAAGAGAACTTGGTCATGGTATAGAATCGCATGAAGCAACAAGCAGATCAAGGTCGCTCTGAACGTCAATTTGTAGAAGGGGATGAGGTGCTTCTGTGACTGCAACCATATAAGAAAACTTCCCTCAAGGCCGAGCATTGTCAAAAGCTAGCACCCAAATTTTATGGTCCTTATACAGTTCTCAAGTGTGTGGGACAAGTCACATATCAGTTAGCTCTGCCCAGTCAGTCGAATCTACATCCTGTTTTTCATGTTTCATGCTTAAAGAAGGTGATTGGAACTAGGTGCCAAATTCAAACCAACCTTCCAGAGTTAGCTAAAGAAGGCTCCATTTGGATACATCCAGAAGAATTTTTGGACCAGCGTGAGCATCGCCTGTGTCAGAGAACCATCAAGGAAGTGCTAGTCCAGTGGAAAGATACGACTCCAGCAGATGCCACTTGGGAACCAACTACCATTCTGCAGTAGTTTCCACATCTCAAGCCTTGAGGACAAGGTTGTTTTTAAGGGGGAGGACATGTTAGGGTCCTAACTTGCACATAGGTAGATCAATATATTCGAATGTAATAAAGGTCAATATTAATAAGGCCTTTCAATAAAATAGAATAAGGCGGATGTAAGAATACCTAATAGAAGCTTCCACTTCTAGAAGGATATTCCTCTAGATGCTTCTCTTGATAGACATATTTAGTATAAATAAGGATCGAGGGTATGAAAACCCTATATTGTAGATTATTGTAACAGAGCGTTGCTCGACTGGAGGTTTCCCCCTCGAAGAGGTCCATTAACATTTCTTTCTGAATCAAAGTGTTATTTTTGTTGTTGTTGTTATATCATTTTTGTGTTATTGTGGAGATTATGTTGGTTATATTACTTTTATTCTGCCATTTCTAGCATTTTTTTTTTTTTCTGCATATTTATTATATCTTGTATCTTGTAGAATCCCAAGCCCTCTTATTGTCTTCCAATAATATTTTAATGAGTTTGATTAGACTCTTATTGGAATATTATCCCAGTTCATTTCCTTGAGGATAATAGGAAGTGGAGTGAATTAGTGAAATCTCAAACTTCTCATAGAACTTAACTAGAGGCTCAAACTTGAAAGAAGTAGCATTATCAGTGAAAATTCTATTGGGATAGCCAAATCTGGATATGATATCCTCTAGGAAGTTGATAATTACCTTGTGTGAAGCACTCTTGGTGGGGGGAAACTTCTGTCCACTTGGTGAAATATCCTGTTGCAGTCAGGATCCATCTGTGCTAGCCACTTGAAGGAGGATGAATTTCCCAAATGAAGTCCAACCCCCAATGTTGAAAGGGTGCCGAAGATAATACAGGCTTTAGTGGCAGAGATTTAAGTTGTTTCTTTCCTGATAACTTTTGGCATTTGATGCAAGCTCTGACTTCTCTGTAGACATTAGTGAATAAGGTGGGATAGTAGTACCCATCCCTGAGAATTTTGTGAGCTATGGTCTTCCAGAAATGATTCCCTCCACAAAGGCCTCTATGGAGATCAAACATAACTTTTTGGGCTTCCTGTGGGTTCAGACACCTCAGAAACACCCCTAGAGGGTCTCTCCAGTACAAGACTTGGTCAATAAGGCAATATATGACTTCCTTGAGCTTTAAATCTCTTTCCTTGCTTTTTCCCATTCCATCAGGAGGCTTCAACTCTTGCAGAAAGTACAAAATGTCTCTATACCAAGTGCATTCTGCTAGTGATAAGCCACCCTAAGAGCTTTTGTTGGATGACTCAGATTGTTTTTTTTCTAAGCAAGAATTGATGAAGCTAACCCCCAAGGCCTTGCAATTGGATTCATCCAGTAGCTTGGCTAAACCCTACCTTTAACCAACTTAGTGGGATTTATCTCCAGGTCAAACTCAAGGATCTTGGCAATCCATTTACCTCTTCTCCCATCTATGTCAGGCTGTATAAGGATGTCTTTCACAGAGGCTGAAGGAACGTATGCAGTCACTCTTGAGTGCAAGACATAGACTCTGAAAGCTTTGAGAGATTTCACCAAGGCATAGGCATGTTTCTCCATGATCTCATACCTGATTTTTGCATCTCTTAATGCCTTATTGAAGAAGGAAATGGATTTCTCTTTCCCTTCCTCATTTTTCTGCAATAAGACCGTTGCTACTATATCAAAAGAAGAAAAATAAAAAACTAGGAAATCCTTGGAATAATTAGGACTGATCAGCACAGGTGCCTCAGTCAATGCCTTTTTTATTTGGACAAAATATTCCATGGGTTCAGAAGTCCATTTTACTTCATTTCCCTTTATGAGCATGGTTGTGATGTGTTTCACCAACTCAACAAAATTTGAGACAAACCTCCTCAGAAAGTTAATCTTCCCTAAAAAATCCTAGACTTCCTTTCTAGACCTGGGAAGTGGCAGGGTCTGAATTGCCTCTACCCTGATGAGATCAATTCTCACTACCTCTGTTGATACTATATGGCCTAACAACTTCCCCTCCTTCATTGAAAACAAAGATTTCTTGGGATTTAAGGAAAGGCCAAACCTCTGGCATTTCAAGAAAACTTTCCTCAAGTGATAGCAGTGCTCTTTATCATACCTAGAGAAGATTTTGATGTCATCCAGATAGATCACCACAAACTGATCTTTCTCCCCAATGAAGGCTATGTCCATGGCTCGCTGAAATGTTGCTCCTACATTCATTAATCCAAAAGGCATTTTGGCATACATGAATGTGCCCCAAGGAGTGGTGAAGGTTGTTTTTTCTCTATCCTCAGGAATGACTGATATCTGATTATAGCCAGAGAAACACTCAATCATGGATATCCTAGATGCACCAGTCACCCCCTACAATATGTGTTCCATGTTGGGCAAGGGATAGTTGTCTTTCTTTGAGCTCCTGTTCAGGTTCCTGAAATCAACACAGAGCCTGATTTCTCCACTTTTCTTCCTTACCGGGACCAAATTGGCCACCCACTCAGAATATCTCAAGGGGACAATGATTTGGGCATCTAACAACTTCTTCACTTCTCTCTCCATGACAGGAAACAACATGGGATTTATCTTTCTTAGCTTCTTCCTAAATGGCTTAGCCTCTTCCTTCAGTGGGATCTTGTGTTCAATGACAGATGTGTCATATGTCTTGAGGTCTTCATAGGTCCATGTAAACACATCAGCAAATTCTCTTAATAAATCAGTATATTCATCCCTCTTCTCTTTGGTCAAACTGTTTGACAATTTGACATACTTAGGATCCTCCTGTGTGTCGATGTTGCACTTTGTTGTATCAACATCTCCATTTGAAACCCTACCCTTTACCGCCACATCATTCCCATCGAACAATATTTCTAAAGCGACCAGCCCATTCGGAATGTGATTTCTAGGTAGATGAATAATATGGTGATTAGCAATTTTATTTAAAAATACCTCAGGATGAGGGTGAATTTCGAGATCAGGATCCTAATCAATGTGCAATGTAGAAAATTCATCGATAGACTGAAGAAATTTTTTGATTTCAAGATCGTCTTCGAATACCTTCCAATGCTTGAAATTGTCCGGTACAGATGGCCTATATATTATCTCAACATCATATTTGGTCTTAGGCGGCAGAGGGATCCTGAACAGACTAGCTGAGACAGCTAAGGAATCGGCTAAAGTATTTTCCTCTCTTGGAATAAAAGAAATGTTGAAAGCCAAGAATAAATTATCAATCAGGTCCCACACCTCATCTTTGTAACTCCTGAGCCGAGGATGCTTAGCCCGATAATCATTTCTGAATTGCTAGATTATCAACTCAGCATCTCCGAACACTGCTACCCCCTCAATTCCCATTTATTTTGTAGCCCTTAAACCTAGAACAAGAGCTTCATATTCTGCTACATTATTGGTAGCTTCAAATTCTAGCTTGTATGACAGGGATATGGTTTCCTAACAAGGTGACACAAAAACCACTCCAGCGCCAATGCCTTCACTAAAAGAAGCTCTGTTGAAGAACATCTTCCAAACAGAGATGGTTGGAGGAGGTATCTCGTGATTAAAAATGGGTTGCTTTCTGATTTGAAAAGGGGATTCATGAGTATCAGTGAGCTGCAATAAAATAGACCCCAAATCAGTGTCAAGTGAAAATATAGGATGATTGGTGGGGTTTGATTCATCACTAACAATGTAGGCCAACTGAGCTTCTCTATACAACCTCCTGTGTTCGCCTCCAAATATTGGAATGGTGGCATATGTGAGATCCATATGTAATGTTCTTCCAAGTTTTTTAATCCAAGATCTTGACAACAGCATGCCAAACTTGGGGGGAACATCAGCTACTACAATGTACATCATCAAACTCTTCATTGGAATCTGAAATAAAGAGACCACCAATTCTTTGATGACTCCAAGGCATTTCACCCTCCTTGAATCAAAAGAGTACAAATCATGATAAGCCTCTGTCACATCCAGTCCCAATTCTTCCATGACTATTTTGGGCATAAGGTTGTGGGAAGCCCCTGAATCCATGAGGCAACTATGCAACACCTTATCATGTATGTTCAGGGATGTGTAGAAGGGAGGGGATGAATCATCTATGTCTTCTACCATGGGACCTAGGACGACTGTTATATTTTTATCTTGAAGATTTGCTGAGTCTGTGGAAGGCTGGGGGGACTTAGATTGTAGCAATTTGGAGAGGGACCTTTTGAAATCTTCATTTTTAACTAGTTCTGAGAGGGGTACGGGAATTCTAATCTTTTGAATTTCATGCTCAAAACTAAAGGAGGAAAGAGACTTAGGATAATCCCTTACCTCAGAGAGAGTTTCTTTGGCTGATGGAAAAGTATTCTAAGTTTTCTTTTCTTTAGTAGTGATTGTTGCAGGTTTAGCAGGCCTTTCCACTATGAGGGGTTGATCATGTCTATCAAAATTCCCTTCTTTCTTCTTTGACCTGGGATGGTATCTATTAGGAGTGTTGTTGGCCTTTTCCCCTTTACCCATCTCATTGATTTGAATGTTCATAAGGGATTCTTCATATGCAGATTGAGTCAAATGGGGAAAAGGGGAAGTGTCTTCAATACAGTGAATTTCAGGGTTGAGCTCATCTATCTCTTCTCCTTCCTCATTGGCAACTAGGTTATTTTGGAGGGGGGTTTGAATCCTATGATCATCTCTATCTTTGCTCCTTTGTTCCTTTGGCAAAGCCTATGGAACATTGTTACTAGGCCTCTTGAAGCCTCTGTTATCAGTATTTTGGGGATTTATATACATGGGCTTCCCTTCTAACTCCCACCTTTCCATTCTAGCCGAAAGCGATTTTACCACTTTAGTTACCTCATCTATCTGAAGGGGAAGGGGAGAGGAAATGGATGGGGAGGCTTCAGGTCTCTTCCTGGATATGTCTCTATCAGCCTTATTCCTGAGTCAGTCAATAACCAATATGTTATATTCTACTTCCACGATTGCATCTTGTATGTGGGCCATAGTAGTGGCTCTCCTTTCCCTCAACAGAAGGCAGAAATTGGGATCAAAAGCGCTAGCATAAGTGATCTTATCAAAGGCTTATGAGGGCTTTATTTCAGCGGGGATCTTATTGTACATTTTATTGAATCTCTTGGAGAAATCAGAGATAGAATCTCCTTACTTTCTCTTCAAAGACCCGAACTCTATCATGTAATACATGAAATCTTTTTTGTCTCCCCACTATCTCAAAAAGGAATTATCAAAAGCCTCAATCCCATCGATAGATCCAGGAGGTAGGGCCCTAAACCACTTTCTAGCCTCGCCTTCAAGGCTATGGATGAAAATCCTCATCCATACATCTGCATGCATGATAACATGATCATTTGTAAAACTGTAAAAGGCTTAAAGGTGTTCTTCTATAGCTATGTCCCCTTCGCCTATAACCTTGGGAAGCTACTTAAGGTAGCCATCTGTTGGAAGGGCATTGAGAGGTTGAGGTAACAAAAGGGGAGCATACCTAGCATCTATTATAGCCTCCATTATGGTCATGGGGGGATTTTCTCTTGCTATAGGAATATTAGGTGGAGGAGAAATTCGAGGAGAAGGAGCTCACACAGGGGATACTGGAAATGAGATTCCATGTGGAAGGGGGAACAATGGGGGATTCAGAGAGAAGGCTAAGGGGCTCGAGTCAGCAGATGCTTCTCTCTGTGCAGTAGCAACAATAGTATTAAGAGGAGGGGTGGTAAAGCTAGGAGTGGGGAAATATTATGTGGTCCTAGATCTATGCCAAGGTACGGCTTCAGGGGAGAGGGAAGTGACAAGGATTTATCCCTCCAATCCCAGACCAGGGGGGGAAACTCAGCAGGAACACTTCAACAATTTAGGAAACGGAAAAATTCATAAAAAGGTCTGCTAGGAAGCTGAGAAGAAGAGAATGGAGTTTCTACAGAAGGAGACGACAAATTACCTGGTTCAGCGATGGAAGTTTCTCCTTCAGAGGCCTTTCCTTTTCTGATAATCACCTCTGGATCAGCTTCAGGCGTAGCTAGAGGCAGTTGTGGATGGGACCGCGTGTGTCTACCTCTGGAAGCCACAACTAAATCAGTAGGTTCACCACAATTGAGTCGTCACAATGGAGTCGCTAGGTGCATAGTAGCAATCTCGTAGGGCTTTGATGCCTGATGCACCCTCAGAATCAAAGGCTCGATGTCATTCGATCCCAGGGAAAATTTTCAACTTTGTCCCCAGAAACGGCGCCAGAAATGTTGGTGTCATAAGTCACTCCTAGATTGCAGCAGGAGTAAGAATGATGCCCATCAGTTTATGTCACTATTTGTTGATAAAGGGTGATGAATGGAAGTAAACTCAGAAAAATATCGTTCTAACTTGAAAACTAGGCCAGACATGCACAAGCAGATGAGGTCTTGGTTTAACTTCAGACAGTAAGTTGTAATAAGGGTGAGTAGGAGGAAGACTTTTGTGAGGAAATGCGAAGGCCTGTTGTAGGCATCGAGCTTCCAACAGCCTGTAGAAGAAAAATTTGAACACAAGAACCTCTTATATTCAAAAGCAGAAACACTAAAAGAACATAACAGCGCTATAATAAATCCTTTATCATAACACAGTCA